>CM021753.1:4883434-4977126 GCA_011075105.1 Heteronetta atricapilla | reverse complement strand
ACCCCCTGGGCGGGCACCCCCTGGGCGGGCACCCCCTGGGCGGGCACGAGCAGACACAGCAGGTGCCCGGACACATCTTGATCCCTTCAGTCTTAGGATTTTCAGCAGCCAGGTGGGACCAGGGCCATCCCCAAGGCACCCCGTGCGCCCCTGTCTCCCCGGGCAGCACCGATGCTGCGCTCCTCTGCTCCTCTCCCCGCCGATCGTGCCGGGGCTCCACGGGCAGATTTATTTCCCTCTAAAAGTGCTTTGATCTGAAGTTATTTTTTGTTTACTGGCAACAAGGTATTGTAAATACATCTTTGCCGATAATTATAGAGTCTGGGTGCACACCTTAATCTCCATAAAATATCAGATGCTACAATTTGCCTGATTTAATGAGATTGGAGGCCGACGCGCTGCTGCTGAGGTGAGCTGTAAACCTGGGGAGGGGAGGAAAATGATTGAAAATGCAACAACAAAAAAGAGTTTCCCCCACCTCCTCCTCCTCCTCTTGGGGTGCAGCACCGGGACCCCACAGCCCCCAGGGGCACCCATGCCCTGTGCCAGCTCACAGGGTGGGCCCGGGCTGTGCCGCAGCACCTTCACGCAGGGATGGGCATTTAGGACAAACGATGCTTTTTATACCATTTACCTCATTAAAAACCTCCAAAAGCTCAGAGGGGCGCCGAGGCCACGCTGCACACCACGTGCCGGTGGAGGTGCGAGGACAGGGACGCCGGGGGGGGGGGTCAGCTGCTGCTGGCCCCATGCACCCCAGCGGGTCCGGGTTATGGGGGGGGAAGGAACAGGGCAGGGCCACGCGTGTCAGGGCTGTGGGGTCCCACACCACACACCAAGGGCAAGCTGGGGGTCTGAGGGGGGGCCGTGCTGGAGCAGCTGGGGATGGGGCCCAGCCTGCAGGAGCTCAGCACCATGTCACGGCCGTGCTGTCACCCCCCTGCCGTGCCCCTCTCCGGATGGGGACCCCCGGGCAGGGGGCTCAGCGTGTCTGGGTGGGGGTCCCCTCCCCGCAGCATGGGGGGGGGGCAGCCTGGGAAGCAGCAGGCTCCTCGCCGTACCGAACACCGCCGTTTCCACAGCAACCTTAAAGGCCTACAGCTTCCGCCTCGCTAACGAACCCGCGCCAGTGACGTTCCTGGGGGACACCGAGCCCATCACCGCGGCCTCGGGTCACGGCACCCTCTCCGTGCGCCCACCCCAAGCCTGTCCCCCCCCCCACAGCCCCCGCACCCAGACCCCAGAGACGTAGGGTCTGGGGAGCCTCGCACCCGGCAGGATGGGCACCCCAAAAGGCCCCCGCTGCCATCCAGAGGGCACGGTGACCTACAAACGTCAGGCTGATGGGTTAATTAATTTCCTCCTTCCTCAGGCCGTTATCAGCTGGAAGAGAACATCACCTGAGACTGTTAATTGGGCTAATTATTCCAGGTTCAGATTTTGAATAATTAGTTACTGTTGTCTCCAGCCTTACCTCCACAGTTTTCTACGAAGGGCAGGCGCTTTCCTGGCTCCTGGAACAAGGCAGGTGCCAGGGAGGGCAGGGGGCTGCAGCGGGGTCCCAGGGGACAGGAGGACAGCAGGAGAGAGGGGGCGAGAGGAGAGCTGAGGGGAGATGCCCCCAAGTCCCCCAGGCATCCAAGCGTGGGGCCAGGCTGTAGGCACTCCATCCTACACCGTACTGGGACACCTGCCCCAACCCGAGCTCCCCCCACTGTAGGAGCTGCCCGCTCACAAACCACTCACAGCAAATTCCCCCCAGGGCTCACACTGGTCCCCTCCGGGCATCCGACTGCTCCTCGGCTCAGGTCCGGCTCTCCCTGGGCAAAATCTCAGCCCCGTGCTTTCAGGAATTGGGATTTCCCCACTGGGTTTCCCACTGTTCGGCATGGAAACTCGCTCCGTCTGGGCAGGAGGGCAGGCACCCACCCTAAAGAGGGCCACAGCCATACTGGTGCCAACCAGTACTGGTGGTACTGGTGCCCATGGGGACGCAGGGACCTCCTGCCACCTCTCATGAGACACAGGTGGCAGGTGTCACTGGGTGGCCCAGGCAGGGCAGAGGGGCGAGCAGAGGCAGCGCAGCCCCCAGCCTCCCCTACCCCAGGAACACCGTGTTTCCTTGCAGCCTCGTCCCCCGCTATTAATAGCCCTCGCTAGCCTCCCTGGGAGCCATTTGCATATTTGATTGCAACTCCGAGGCGGGGCAGGGCCCTTCAATCAGCCGCTCCCGCAGCCTCATTTGCATGGGTTGACATTTTGTGCCGGGAGCGCTGACACCGCCACCGGGCGATGGGGACGTGGCTCCGGGGGGGTCCCAGCTCCCCAGCCTGCGGTGCAGCCCCCAGCACCCTGCATCGGCTGCTCGGCACCCACCTGGGGGGGCAGGCACTGGGCAGAGCCCCCTGCACCCCTCCAGCCTCCCTGAAAACCCGAGGAGTTGAGGGAGCTTTGAGTGGCCTGTGTCCCCAGGTGGCCTGCGTCGTCACTTTCCAGCCCGAGCCGTGCCCCGGCCCCATCCAACCTGCCCAGCGGGGTAATTACCTGCCCGGCGGGGTAATTAGCAGCGCCGGCAGCAGGGCAGGGTGTGGGGTGTCAGGCACATCAGCGGGTTGGCTGCTCGTCCTGCCAGCCCGTCTGGAGCTGCTGCACATCAAAGGCCGGTGGCAGTCTGGGATGTGAGGGCTGGGACGTCCCCAAGGAGATGGGGGGCTCCTAAACCTCAGCGCACCCATCCGCATCCTCAGGAGGGACCGAGGGGACACAGGGACAGGCCACAGGTTGGCCACATGGAGCTGGAGCAGCGGTTGGAGCAGCTGGACCCAGCACGGCCACGTGGTGCTGGGATGCACAGCACCGTGGGCAGCTTCTGGCCACCACCAGGCCACCTCCAAGGCCACCACCAGGCCACCACCAGGCCACCACCAAGCAACCACCAAGCCACCTCCAAGGCCACCACCACGCCACCCCCACCACCAGCCCCTCTCGCAGCCCCAGAGCTGGGAGGCAGCTGCAGGAGGAGCCAGGCAGCCCCAGAGCCCCAGGCACATGGGTGGGAGCCGGTGCCAGCGCTGCCGCAGGCCCTGTCCCAGGACGCCCTCGCCTCCCCCCTGGCTCTTGGCATCATGAGGTGCGCGCTCGGCAAGACAAAACAACCCGGGGCGAGGCGTGGGACCGCGCCTGAGGATGGTGAGGATCAAGGGAGAGTTCTGCCACGTCCCTCCCTGCTGCCTCAGTTTCCCCTCCCGGAACACACACTGGTGATGCCGGCTCATTGCAGGGGTTTGGTGGCAGGGGAAAGCCGCACGGAGGCATGGAGGGCCCTGAGCGCCCCAACCGCGCTGCCACCAGCACCGTGCCGAGGAGACAGGCAGGGCTGGAAGCACAGATGTCGGCACCGGCTGTGCTGCTCCCCGGCAGCGGGGCCGTCTGGCAGGCAGGCAGACCTGGGGCTCCCCGGCTCCAGCAGGGGCTGGGAGCAGGCCCCAGGGGGCCCCCATCGCTGGCGCACACAGCGGGGTGCAGCCCTGCCCTCCCCGTGCCACCAAGGCACGCTCACGCCATCCACACCGGGAATCTGCTCCCTGCTCTGCCATGGAGCAGCAAAATCCCCCCGGAACACAACGGGTGGGCAAACGCCCACCCCAACCCACCCCATCCCATGTGGGGTTTGGGGAAGGATCCCCCAGCTCCCCAGCCCCTGCTCCCGCAGCCCCAAGCCCTGGGCTCTGATCTCTCCGGCATCGGGCCACCGCTCCCCCCGCACCCCTGAGCACAGGACGAAACCTCCGGCGTTCGCACAGCCCCGCTCCCTCCTGGCCCTCCACGACAGCACAAGGACACAGCCTGTCACAGTGCAGGGGTCCTGGAGCAGGGGGCACTCACCTGCATCCTAACCAAATGCCCTCACGGAGACCACCAGGTCCACAGGGGTGAGCACAGCGCGTCTCCAAGGGCGAGCTCAGCTCGGGCACAGCACCGGCTGCCGCCGCGCACAGCCCCGGTGTGTGCAGCCCCCGGCCCCAGCACGCACAGCTCGGGGCTGCAGGGAAGGGAGGAGAGACCTCGGGGCTGGGCTGGGAGCTCCCCATCCCGGCCGGGCGAGCTCCAAGCTGCGCCGGGGCTTGTCTGGGCGAGGGCTGGCCAGGAGCCATACGCTGCACACCGAGACGAGGAGGTGGCTGCCAGCGAGGAGGGCTCGGCCAGGAAAGGGTTAGGACTGGCTCCGCAGGGGTGCAGGGAACAGCCCCGAGGGGGTCCCGCTCAGCCCCCCCACCCCACCCGGCACCCCTTTCTCCTTCCCTGCTCCCCACTCACCCTTCCCCAGCCCCTAATTCGTGCAGTCACCCATCCACGCCCGCTGGGAGCCGGAGGACGTCCGAGCGGCGGCGGCGGCCAGGTTCGCTCTCTCCCTGCCAAATCCCCACGGGCTGCCCATGCCACGGCGGTGTCCCCAGGGTCACGGCCACCCCAGGCAGCACGGCGGCCACGCTCCTGGCCAACACCGGCACCTTCCAAGCCGGCGAGCGGCAGCGGAGGAGCCGGCGTCCCCGCTCTTGAGACACACCCCCGCGTCCCCACGCGCTCCGGCCGCCCCCGCGCCCCGGGAAGGGGCTGCCCACGCCGAGCAGCGCCCGCACGCCCCCGCACCGTGCATGGCTGCGCACGGACGGACACGCGGCCCCGCGCGCACGCACGGCTGCACAAGGCACGCGGGCACCGCTGCTGCAGCGCTCTGCACCTGGACGGCCACGCAGCCGCTCCCGCACCGCTCTGCGCACCCCCCCGTGCGCCCCCACGCACGCCCCAGCGCTACCCCGCTCCTCCTGCACGCAGTCCTCACCCCCGCAGGCCCCACTGCGTGCCCACGGCTCCCCAAATCCACCCGCACACAGCGTGGGGCCGGCTCCCCTCTCCCCCAGCCCCTCGGGGACCCCCGGGGTGCTCGGAGCAGAAGCGAGCCGGGGAGCACCGAGCCCTGCCCGCTGCCCCGCTGCGCCGATGCCGGCAGCACCCTGGGGCGCATCAGGCAGCCCCACCACGGGGCCTCATCCTGCCCCACCATCACAGAATCACAGCAAGGACCGCCACAGCCAGGACACACGGCGTTTCCCCATCGTGTCCCCAAACAAATGGGTCCCCAGCCCCAGCAGAGCCCCGACAGCCCCCTACAGCTGCAGCAGCGGGGCCGGGGCAGCGGCAGGTTCCCCGCCAGGCATCGCGCCGGCATTCGGTACCTTTCAGTTTTCCAACGCGGCACCCCCGCACTCCCACGGGCAGGCTGTTCTCCAGCTCCGCTCTGCCCACCACAAACTTCAGCTGATTCCAGCCCAAATGGCTCCCGGCCCCACCAGGAGAGGGGCCAGGTGGGGAGTGCAGCCCCTACCCTGCCCGGCTCCCCGAGCTGCCGCTTAAGGCCGGGCAGACCCCGGCTGAAACGCCGAGCACTGGCACCCGCGCCGCAAACATCTGCTCTTCCAGCGGCCTCATGATTCACAGGTTATTAATTGGGGCTTGGCAGCGCTGGGATTTGTGTTTGCATCCCCTGGCTTCGCTCGGAGCCACAACTCGCTGCCGACAAGCTTCAGGTGCCAGAGAAGGAGCCAAAAGCAGCAATGCACCGGCCGCAGAGGAGCTGAGCCAGGACGGGCATGCGGGGCCAGGTGCCCAGCCAAGAGCTGGGTGCGGGGAGCAGCGCAGAGCCAGAGCCAGCACGACGCCCGCAGCAGCGCCCAGGGCTCGCCAGAACCCCAGCAACCACCAGCAGCGGTCCCCAGGGGGGCTGCGGCCCCCGGGTTGTGGTGGGGAGGCTGCTGCCTCGGCTCCCACCCGGCTGCTCTTGGCAGCAGCCCCGGGTGCCGTTGGTGCAGCCTCGCGAGTTCCCTGCCACGAAGAGCGCTTTGTTTGGGTAGGGTCTCCCGGCTGCTCCCGCGAGCAGCGCCGAGCTGCTCGGGCATCGGCTGCTAGCGAGGCTTCGAGGGAGAACTGCAGAGCAGCTCCCTGCTCGGGCAGCATCAGACAAAGGCTTTGAAAAGCCTCCTCCAAAGAGAGCCAAGAGAAATATGAATTCAGAAGCTGATTAGAAACCATGTCATGGCTCGTTCCAACTCCGGCATTTGGGGAGGAGTGAGCTGGCGGGGGGTGGGGGGAAAACGTGAAAAATTTAATTAGGATTTAGGGAAGGTTTTAGACACGGGGAGAGGCTGGAGCACATCTGCTCGTGGGGTGGGGGACACCAGGTGCCTGCGGAAAGGTGGAAAGCACAAATTAATTCTCCTTAATCTGACGGGCACTGGCTCTGCTGCCACGTGCTGCCACCGCAGCTGGCAGCGAGCAGCCCGACCCCCTGAGGCTGAGCCCCCACAGCACCCCATGACTGCCACCATACGGCCCCGAGGCCACGCCGATGGGCACTGTGCAGGTCCACGAGACCGGGCACTGCTCTGCATGTCCCCATCCCTTGCCTTCCTCGCCGTGCCTGCACCACGGGGTGTGCGAGGGATGCAGGCAACCACCTCCATCCACCCATCGCCGGGATCCATCCAACGCCGGCCCCGTGCCCTGGCCCCCCCGGCCCCCGGCACGGCTCGGTGCTATTCTTAGCTCCCCAGCTCTGCGCTCTCCCAGGCAGTGGCCCCGTATATTACTGTTACTGCTCGCTGCCAACGTCTCGAAGCAGGCAGCCAGGACCATGGTGGGGCTTCCACACCCCTGTTGACCTGTCATTCGGTCCCTGTTGGGGTTTGGTCTTCAACAGGCTATTTTGGGAAATCCAATTTTATGGTCAGAAGGAGCACAAGGCACGCGTTCTGCCCCTGAGCCGGATCCAGGCTCTTCGCATCGCTCACATCCAGATTTTAGCTTCGCCCGTGATGGAAACGAGGGCCAAGAGTCACCTTTGGCTCCAGATCCCAATTTCTGGCTCGGTGGGATCCAGGGTTTCAGTTCAGCTGATGGGAGAGACGCGAGCGCTTGCAAAACCTGGAGCTGGAGCCCCCGCCACCGCCGCAGCACCTGGGCACGAGCGCGGGGCCTGATCCTGCCCACGCTGCCAGGCAGAGCCGTGGGGACCCCACAGCAGCGCAGCCGCCGGCCACGCGGCTCCTGCAGGGCTCCGTGCCCTGCTGGTCCCAGCACGGCTCTGCCCCAAGCTGGTGATGGGGATGCAGAGCAGGACCCCCGGTGCACTCAGCCTGGCACCCCCCTGCCCTCTTCTCTGAGCGCTGCCAGGGCTCGGTGGGGCAACGCAGCCCAAAACGCAGCTCATATCTGTGCCTCCCCCTTGCCGGTGCTCTCACTACCCCCCTAACTGGGATGCTCCGCACTTTGATGGCTATTTTTTTCCCTCCTCTGCCCTCCGAGTGCGGCCGTGCCCGGCTCCTGGTGGCGGTGCCCCCGCTCGAGGCCATGGAGCTGCCTGTGGCCGGGTGTCCTCGAGGGCTGGGCGCCGCGGACGTGTGCGGGAGGATGCTCGGAGCCAGGAGGCGAGGGACTGCGATGGACAGGAAATGACATCCATTTCCTAAAGGAGAACCTGCGCTGCCGGCCGCATCCTGCCCCGTTTTACACCAAGGGAGGCCTCCTGCTCTCAGCCCAAGCTCCTGCGGGGGCTGCTGGTGCCCGTGCCCGGCTCCGTCCCTTCCTGCATGCTCGGGGCTTCGAGCTCAGCCCCAGCAGGGAGGTGACGTGCAGGGCGTCACGGGATGGAGAGCGGCGAGCGGTCCCAGCACCAACTCGCTCTGCAGGATTGGCACCGGGTGGAGGAACAAAATCCGATCATCCAAGGGGAAAGAAGGAGATGAGAAGAGCGTGGCACCCAGAGCCCGTGCACCCAGAATCTCCCGGTCCTTGCCGGCGGGGCCGGCTTGCACCACAAAGCCTGGGAGTGTGATGAGAGACACGGCACCTCCCGGCATCTGCTGGCACCCACCTGGCTGGGACCCGGCTCCATCACCCCGCACCACACCCCTCCCACCCCACAGCACCAGGGGCTGCCGAGAAGGGAGACCCCGGAGCTGGGGGGGCCCTGAGCCTGCCCAGCCCATCCCCGAGCCCTCTGCAGTGGGGCGAGCAGGGGATGGCCGCCGTCGCCCCGCTGAGGCGCTGCCAAATCCTGCCCTGCCCGGGGGGCACCGGGAGGTGGGAGATGCCGGGTGCCCCCCGCCCTCCCCACGGTGCCAGCAAATGCCCCCAGACCCCCCGCACCCCATAGCTCCCCTCCAGCCCTGTGGGGCCGAGCGGGGACCCTGCGGGGCCGGGCACCTCGCGTGGAACCTTCCCGCGTGGAGCAGCCCCGGGGACCGGCAGGGAGGGCACGGAGCGCCCAGCGGGGGCGGCAGACGACCGCGGCTTCCCCGGGAGAAGCACGGCAGGACCGGGAGGAGCAGAAGGACCGTGAGCATCCCCGGTGACCATACCCCAAAACCAAGCACCAACCTCGAGCATCCCCCCCCCGCCCCCCACGCCGGTGCCCGCTGCCCCCCGCCGTGCGCCGCGCCCGCGGCTCTTACCCGGTGCCTACATCCTCCGGCCGGGACCGGGGCCGGTGCCGGTGCCCGGCGGCTCCCCGGCGGCCCCCCGCAGCTCGTTCGGGCACGGCTGGGCACGGCTCGGCCCGGGCCGGTGCCCCACGCGTGGGAGCGCGGCGGGCGGCAGCATGCGAGTGGCGGCGGCCCCGCAGTGCAGCGCCGAGCGGCGCAGCCACAAGACGCGGCGATGGATTTTCCCCGGGAGGCAGAGCGGGAGGCGGCGGCGGCGCAAAATGGCTCCGGTGCGGCTCTGCCGCCGCCTCCCGGCGCCCCGAGACCCCCGCTCCCCGCCCGCCGGGGCTCGGCAGGGCCGGGGGGAGGAGGTGGGGGAAGCCGCGGTGCCACGCGTGGGGACGGGGGGATGCCGGCCGAGGGGTACGCCCCAGACCGTGGGCATCCCCTCAGGCCCTGGGCATCCCCCCTAGACTGTGAGCTTCCCCCCAAGACCCTGGGCATCCCCCCCCCCAGACCGTAAGCATTGCCCCCAGCCCATGAGCATCTCCCCAGACCAAGGGCATACCCCCCAGCCTGTGCACATCCCCCCAGCTCGTGGGCATTCCCCCAGCCCCTTGACATCCCCCCAACCCCTTGACATCCCCCCAGCCCCTTGACATCCTCCCCAGCCCCTTGGCACTCCCCTAGCCCACGGGCATCCCCCCCAGATCGTGGGCATCCCCCAGTCTATAGGCATCCCTCCATCCCATTGGCATCCACCCCCCCCAAGTTTCTGATCATCCCCCCAGCCTGTAGGCATCTCCCCAGACCACGAGCATCCCCCCACACTGTGAACATCTCCCCAGCTTACAGGTAATCCCCCCTACCCATTGGCATCCCGCCCCCCAACACCTCCCTTGGGAACCCGCTTGCCTGCCCGGGTAGCGCTCCGGGGCCATGGGGCTGCCCACGAGGGGCTCAGCCTCCCCCGGGCAGCCGTGGGGCCGTCAGCAGCCACCCACCCGCAGAGCCCCTCACACCGGGTGGCGTAATTTGCTAATAATAATAATTAAGGCGCGTGCGGGTTACAAGTGCAGCGGAACAATGAGCCGGTTAACGCCTCGCTGAGCGCGGTGGCGGCAGCGGCACGGCGGCACGTGCCCGGCCCTGGCATCGTGCCCTCCCTGCAGCCACCCACTGTGCCGGGGCAAGAACGCGGCCCAGAGGAGCTCCTGCAGCTGGGTTTGAAGCAGCCGTGTCCCAGCGCTTCGTGTCTGTGTCCCAGGATGGCCGTGGGTACAGCACCTCGGGACTTGCTGCTCAGCAGCCCCGTGGTCCCCATCACTGTCCTATCCCACTGAACAAACCCTTGGGGGTCACCAGAGCCTGAGCTGGGGCTGTCCAGCCCCTGGTACTCAAGGACCCCCCCTGGTAATCCTGTTGCACCCCGGACGGGTGAGCCCCAACCCTCGTCCGGCCCCGCAGCATCGGTGCTTCCACCTGGCACAGCAGCTCCTGCGTGCACGCGGGGAGCAGAGCTCTGCCCACCTCCCTGAGAAGTTACATAAAAGGATTAATATTTAACGCGTGCTCCAAAAGGAGAAGAACGGGGGGCGCGAGCGTGGCTGGGACAGCCCCTTCTCCAGGAGGAGAATAACGGGGAGGGCTCGGCGTGCAGCACCAGCACGGCTCTGCTGAGACGGCACCGCGGCACGTGGAGACCTGCTCCATCCAACCTGGCCACGGGGCTTGGCTGTGCCAAACCAGAGCTGAGCACCCAGGTGCTGAGGGCACCCTGGCACCCCAAGAATATCCGTGTCTGGGTCTGCCAGCCTCGAGATCGCATGTATTTCTCTGTGGTACACGGAGACCCCTATCCGCCAGCTTTGCTGCCCTGCAAATAAGTAAATCACCATAATAAATCACCGCTGAGTCCCTCAAGTTCAGCCGTCACCCAGCAGCACCCATGGGGCAGAGCCCCCACCTGGGTGCCCACGTGTTTGGGGTGCAGCAGCTCTGCCCACAGGAGCACACCTGTAGGGGTGCATCCGTCCCGCAGCAGGAGCAGCACAGCCAGTGGGCACAGCTCCGTGCAGAACACCGGGACACAGGATTTGGGGTGCTGGGGGCATTGGGGGGGGGTGCTGAGGCCATGTGATGCCACCAGGACCCCCCTCAAATCCCATTGCCCCTGCCTGATGCCTCCCCTTTCCTTCCAAAGCACCGAGCGCACTGTGCTGGGGGGTGACACCCCCAGGTGGGGGGCACCTGAAGCCCCCGTGTGCCCCCCCATCCCCACCACCACCCCCTGCCCCTCGCTGCCCTGAATCCCACCCGGCTGCGCAGCGCCCACCGCTCACCTTCGCACCGTGCCGGGGAGGCAGAGCTGAGGCAGCAGCAGGAACGAGACAGGGCTGGGAAAACACCATCTTCCGCCCCTGCAGACGCCCACGGCCCTGCGCCGGCTCCGCCGCCCCCGCTGAGCGCGAGGGCTCTCCGGGGAGGCAGCGGCGGCGTGAGCAGGGCTGGGGGCTGCGCTGCCCACGGGCAGGGCAGCGGCACCCCGGGAGGCCTGCACGCAGCAGGGGTGTTGGGAACAGGGGGCTGCTGGCACCCCCCGTGGGTCCTGGTGCAGGAGCTGGGTGCATGGGGATGGGGGTGCTGGGGGGGTTCCCCGTGCCCAGCTCTGTCCCGTCTGCGGGAGCGGCCGGTGCTGCTCGGCATGCGGCGCGGCGCCCCGCCGGCAAAGAGACTCGGCAGCTGTTGGCTCGTTCATTTTTAATCCTGGCAGGGAGCAGGCGGGATGAAGGCGTGAGGATGGGAACGCCACGGGATGGGGTCCCGAACAGCCCCCCCCGAGGCAGCCCAGCTCAAAGCGTCGGTGTCTTGGTGCGTGTCCCCGCAGGATGGAGCCCCCCAGGAGGGGACAGGACCCCGCACGTCACCTCCTGCCCTGTCCCACCGCAGCTCAGCCTCTCTCCCCCCTCACCAGGGAAGGCGCCCTCCTGGTGCGTGCAAACGCTGGGTACAGGATCCGTGCGAGAGCGGAAACCGTGGGCTGTGAGCGCGTGGGGATGCACCGAGAGCAGAGCGGGGGTGGATGGAGTGGGGGTGTGCAAGGCAAGAGCTCCCCCGTCACCGCTCCGTGCCACCAGAGCTGGTCCCAGCCGTGCCCATCGCCCTGCTGGGGACCCCAACCCTCTGGGACAGCAGCAGCGGGAGGGGGGGGCAGGACCCCAGCATCCCGCAGCCGCTACGAGGAGGTGAAGGAGGACGCGCGGATGCTGGGCACGGGCACATCAGGGGCTGGAGGGGAGAGCTGGAGGCACCGGGCGGCTTTGCGCAGGGTCTGTCCCAGGTCGGCCCTGAAGCGCCGGATGCAGAAGCAGTAGACGAGGGGGTCGAGGCAGCTGTTGAGGCTGAGCAGGGCCACGCTCAGCGCGTGCAGCACGTCCAGGGCGGCGGGGGGCCCGCAGGGCGGCACGGGGGGCCGGCTGCCCACCCAGGGGGCCAGCGTCAGGTGGTAGGGGGCCACGCACACCACGAACACCAGCAGCATCCCCAGCACCATGGCGCGCGCCTGCTGCCGGTGCGAACCCGGCGAGGCGGCGGCGGGCGCCGAGAGCGAGCGGGCGACGGAGGCGTAGGTGCCCAGCACCACCAGGAAGGCGGCAGCGAAGAAACCCACCATGGCGTAGGCGTAGGCTCGGTGCCGCGCGTGCTGCTCGAAGCAGGTGGTGGCCCCGGCACGGGCCGGGAAGGTTTGCCGGGCGGCCAGGGTGGGCACGGCGCAGCCCAGCCCCAGTAGCCAAGCCAGGGCGCAGGCCAGCGCGGCACCACGGCGCCCGGTCAGCGGCAGCACCGGCCGCGCCGCCCGCACGGCGCAGTACCGGTTGAAGCTGATGAGCGCCATGAAGGTGACGGCGCTGTAGGTGGCCACGTAGTAGGTGGCCCCGGCCAGGCGGCAAGCGGCCTCTGAGAGCAGCCAGTCGCCCCCGGCCAGGTAGTAGGGGATCCAGAGGGGCAGGGTGAGGTTGAAGAGGATGTCGGCCAGCGTGAGGTTGATGAGGTAGATGCGGATGGCCTTCCTCACCTTGCCGCTCTGCAGAAACACCAGCAAGGCCACCAGGTTGCCCGGCAGCCCCACGCACAGCACCAAGCAGTAGACGGCCGGCACCAGCACGAACTGCACCGGGTCGTGGGGCACGCACTCGCCGGGGAGCTCCGCTGGCGGCAGCCCCGGTGCTGAGCCGTTCATCCCGGGCTCCTGCAAAGACGGGAGGACAGTCAGGGACCTGCGGCACATGGCAGGGGCGTTGGACCGGGTGAGACAACTCCAGCTGGTGCCTACAACTGCTCAGCACCGGACACGAGCTGCCCCGTGGGGTTGCTATCAAACAGGCTTAGCTCTTCCCCACCCCGAGGGAGCTGACGGGCTCTGGGAGCCATCCCAGCCCCCCCAGCCGCCAGGCAGCTGGGGGCTCCGCCAGCCCGGCGCTCCCCGGGGACCGGCAGGCGCAGCTGCACCACGGCCCAGGGGCAGAGCCGCAGACGGCGGCACCCGGAGCTGCTGAGCTGGCTCCAGCTCGCAGCTGCGGGGCTTAACGCCGCCTAACGCCGCCCTCGCAGCCGTGAGCTTGCTGGGGGCTGCACGAACCCCTCCAGCCCTGCTGCTGCTGCTGCAGCTCCTGCTTCTTCCTGCTCCCAGCGCCCCAAAATCCCCGTGGGGAAAGTCACCCAGCGGCTCAGGGTGCACCAGAGCGCAGAGATGACGATGGTGGGGAGGGGGGCACCAGCACGGGGCAGGCACCCCCTTGTTCCCCAGCCCTGGACACAGAAAAACCTCTCTCTGGTGCAATTCCTGTAGCCCAGGGCTGCAGCAATTTCACCTCTCATCACAGCCTGCCCACACCTTGCCGACGGCTCTGAGTCACTGAGCGGGCGTCTTCCAGCACAGCAGGGCCAGATCCGGTGCACGCAGCACCCAACGCCGCGCCAAGGCATGGAGGGCTGGGGCTGCTGAGCATGTGCCATGCAGGGCTCATCCCGGTGGGCTTGAATTGTTTCGCAGAGCCAGCGCAGACCCCTAAAACCTCCCCAGCTCCCTCAGCACTCCCCTCTTCCCCTTCCTCTTTCCACCCTCATTGGCACAGGGATGCATCTGCCCATGCTGCACCCCATAACCAGGGGGTCGCCCCCAGCTCCCTCCCATCCCCGGCTCAGCACCACGCTGCGGACACGTCAAGGAGCTCGCTTACCCCGCGTCCCCTCTGGCTGCTCCTCGCCGAGCTGGGTTGCTCCAAGCTTTAAATGCTCACGGCGGGCTGGGGGAGGCAGGGGACGCCTGATTCCAGCCCCCCCCCCCCGGCCCATGTGGGGGTGAGAGCGTGTGGGAGGGCAGCTGGAGCAGGGAGGCACCTGCGTGTGTATGTAATGGGGGCGGCCATGCTGGAGCCACGCTAAGACCCCTGCACCAGTGCTGGCTGGGGGCACGGGGGGAGGTGATGGCTGTGCCCCCCCAGTGCCCCCGTCCCCTTCCAGAGCCATTTCCCAGGCCCCACATGAAAGCAGCGGAGGTCAAGTTTCTGCACTCAGCAGCTGGGAGAAGGGGGGCAACCCGAAAGGGATCAAAGCAGGAATCTGCCTCCTTGTGCTTTTGTTTGCTTCAAAGGGGTTTCAGCGGGAGCAGAGCCCCAGGGTCCCCACAGCCCTGCAAAGGGGACGCTTCCCCCTCCCTGATGCCTTGGGACAGGGAGCCTGTCCCCTTGGTTGGTAGCTCAGGTCCTGGTGGTGGCTATGGGGTGTGCTGCACCTCTCTGAGAGCCTTCTCTCACCCCGAATCTGTCCCAGCTGCTTTGCTGGGAGATGCACAGGGTTCAGATGCGATCCTGGGCTTCAGCCAAGCTGCCACCATGCAGTGCCTATCCCCAGGGGACTCTGTCCCAGAGAACAGATGGGTCCCTGCAGACCCTGCCCCACTGGAGCAAGACCCCCAGAAAGCACCTGCCTGAGCCCATCCAGGCACAGGGCTTGGGGGACCATGGGGCTGCTGTCACCCCGCTGGGTGGGCAGCAAGTGGCCTGGCACTTTGCAGGGTGGCTCCAGACAGCCACAGGGCTCCTTCCCCACACAGGCTCCCATTGCTGGCTCTCCACCCCAGTGTGCTGCCCACATATTTCCCAGTCCTCATCCCCAGGTACTGCTCCGGGACCCTGCCAGCCTCCCATCCCAGAACTCTGGGATCTCCCAGCCTCATGGTGTCCCCTGCAGCTCAGCACCGGGGGAGGCAGAAACAAACAGCGGAGACAAAACATGAAAAAAAGCAGAGGCTTTATTCCAAAATACAAAAGCCCCTACGAGAGCCAGCGCCAGCCCGGCACGGGAGGACCCGACCACCTCATGCTGGTTCAGCACCAGAGTGGCAGCGGTGCCACGGTGGAGCCACGGCCTCCATCCTGCAGTGCCCTGCCAGCAGCAGGGCCGCACCACCCAGAAGCGCCACGTTACCTCGCAGCCCCCCAAAACACCACAGGGTCTCGCCTCCTTCCATCCATCTGTCCCTCCGTCCTTCCTTCCTCCGGTCACTCGAATTTGGGCTTGGCGGGGGCTCCGTGGCCACGGATGTTGAGCAGCAGCAGGAGGCCAAGGCAGAGCGTGGCAGGGGCACACATGGCCAGGGGCTCCCGCAGCACCAGCAGCGTGTAGATGGCACCTGGAAGAGGGGGTGCAGGAGGCGTGAAGAGGGTGCCGGGGGCCAAGAGCCCCCCGCCCCGCCGTCTCTCACCCATCATGACAATGCTGAGCACGAAGTTGCTGATCTCCTGCAGCAGCTGGGGGCCGACGGCCAGCAGCAGCCCGGCCACCGCCTCCACCCAGCCGACGGCCACCAGGTACGGGTTGGGCTCAGGGGCGAAGCCGAAGTCCTTGAGGGGAAAGACCTCGGCGAAGCGGACGAACTGCGCCTGCTGGGAACGGCAAGTGGGGCCCAGGTCCAGCTCCAGCTCCAAAGCCCCTTCAGGCTCCAAAGCCCCCCTCTGAATCTGAAGCCCCCCTAAGGGCTCTGAAGCCCCTCACAATCTCTGAAGTTCTCCCCAGGACTCCCAAGGCCCCCTCAAGCTCCAACGCCCCCTTCAAACCCTGAAGCCCCCCTCAGGCTGTCCACGGAGCCCCCCTCAGGCTCCAAATCCCCCCTCCGACTCTGAAGCCCTCCCTATGGCTCCTAAGCCCCCCTCGAGTTCCAACCCCCCCATGGCTCCGAAGCCCCCCCTCAGGCCGCCCCCAAAGCCCCCAGCCCCCGGAGGCCGGCTCCCCCTCACCATGTGCCGGTGCACGTCGGCCGAGAGCCGGTCCGTGAGCTTCACGGCGCCGGCCAGGAGGAAGAACAGCCCGAGGAGGACGCGCAGCGCGGCGAACACCGCCGCCATGGCGGGCACGGGGCGGGGACGGCGACGGGGGCGGCTCGGCTCGGCTCGGCTCGGCCCTGCCCGGCCCCGGGAGCGGCCTCACGGCCTCGGCCCCGGGGCTCGGCTCATCACGGGGCCCGGAGCAAGGCTGGGGGTTGTGGGGGGCCCGGCCTGGCAGCCACCCCTCCCCTCCCCCGGGCAGAGCACCCCTCATATACCAGGGCCATGCTGCTGCGCGCACCGTTGTGGTAAACCACAAATTATTTAATTTTCAAAGCCCGTAAACCAAATGTGTTAAAAGCCGGCGAGGGGGAGCAGCGAGATGGCGGGGGCATCGCCTGCCCTGACCCCACGCTCTCGCTCGGCTCCCTTGGGGCGCAGCAGATGTCAGTGCAGAGCTGCGTCCTGCGCTGCTGGAGCACGAGCAGGCAGCCCTATTGTCTGTGAGAGCCTCTTGGGGGAAAAAGAGAAAAATAAAAGAGCCCAGACCCTGAGTGAATAATGGATTGAGGCGCTGAGGGCCATAGCACATGGAGCGCGGGGTTGCCTTGTTGCTGCACAAAGCGCTCATCGTTTCTCCAGGCCCATTGTTAGTGCGTGAGGGGAGAGGAGCGCAACGAGGCAGCTCCTAAAGAAACCATTTTCTGTTAGCTTCAGGAGAATTTGCTCTTTTCCTGTGACAGCAAGGTCTTACCCACCCCCGAGGCAGAGCAGAGCCCGCGCAGACACAGGCCAGAGCTGGCTGTAGTTTCTGTGCAAAAGTGCAGCACCATTGCATCATCTGTTTGCTTCCCCTCCTGTGCTTTGCCTTTCCCAGGCAGCCAAGACCAAGCATGGGGCACCCACGTCACGGTCTGGCCCTGGAGGGTCACAGCAGCCATAGGACAAGGCAGGGTGGCACCACGGCTGCGCTGTCCTGGGGGACACAGCCCCTGCCTGCAGGGACACCCATCCTATACCCAGGGGTGCTGGAGGAGCTGGGCCTGGCTCACAGACCTGGAGCAGTCGGTGCCCCTGGGGACACCCATCCTCGCCCCCAGCAGTGCTGGAAGAGCCAGGCCCTGGCTCGCAGACCAGGAGCAGCCGGTGCCCCAGGAGCCCTCTGATGCACATCACAGCAGCGAGTGACTCAGAGCCGGCTGCCGCTCACCCAGCTCTCTCTGTGCAGAAGGGAGAGGAATAAATAACTCGCCCTGCCTTGGTGCAATCCTACCCCAACGGGAAACATCTGCAGACAAAATATAGTTCCCTCTTTCCCCAAACCCCCCCAGCCGGGATTCTGCTATCTTTAGATTTATGAGCCCAAGCTCCTCCTATGAGTCATTCATCATTTGTCAGGTCTTAAATAATAAAATGGCCTCCTGCATGGGAGAAACTGTCCCCCCACCACGTAAGACTGGACTACAGCGATCTGCCACAGGTTCACTCACCTGTCTCATGAATTCAGCAGGAAGAAGCCATGCTTTGTGTCCACCCCAGCTCTAAAGCAACCCCACACCTGGTCCCTGGGGTACTCACACACATGCAGCTTTATTCCCCCCCTTGTAACCCCCAGGAATCGCAGCCCTGGTGCTGCTCCGAGGTGTCTGGGGCTGAATTGCAAAGTAGATAAATACAGTGGCTGTGACAGGGCTCCACCACCACCCGTACCGGCTCTCAGCCTCTGATGTTTATTACGGGAGCTACTTAGACTAATGAAACACGCAGTAGAACCAGGTAATCAGCTTCACCAGCCAGCAAACAATAACCTGCTGGCACCCTGCCCAGATGTTAAGGAAAAAGAAATGCTCTGTGCTAGTCATCTATCAGGTGATGATATAATGGCCTACACACTGATGAAAAAAGCAAGGGCTTTCTGCAATTCTCCAAAACACGCGCAATTTCAATACAAAAAGCAGAACACGGTTGCTTATAAAAGGAGTTGTAGGAGGTGAAGTTCATTTAGAGTGCTGGTACCACTTTTAGGTTGAAAGTTTCACATAAGAATCTGCCACTGCTGCAACAGGGGAAACTAAATCAGGACAAGTTACTGGAAAATAACAGAATTTGAGGAAAAAAAAAAGGCTGCAGTAGCTGTGGAGACAAGACAGTGAAACCCACCCACGTTCCTGCCACTACGGGCCTCCACTGCTTTGAGGCAGCACTTCCCTCACCAGCAAGACACCTCCTAAAGGCACAGGATGCAGGGGGCTGCTGCTTTCCAAGTCCATGCTCAAAGCACTGTTCCCAAGAGCATTGCAGTGCTTGATCCTTCTCAGCGTGAGGTCAGAGGGCTGCTCAGCCTCTGCAGCAGCTTCAGCACTGTACACACCACAGGGCATCATTTCTACAGGTAACTGACCACACAGCTCAATTGTCTCCCTCAAGGTTCCTCCTTGGTTAAAAGGTCTGAATTAACAGGCGAATAACTGAATTTTTGAATTGTGTGCTGTACTTAATGAATCCTGCAGTGAAACCTAATTAAGATTGAACCTGTCAGCTTGTTAAGAGCATGTAATGCAGCACCTTTTCCATCGCACCTGCCAGCAGCTGCAGCATGAGGAACCACAAAACCTCTTCTCTCAGAAGCCTCTTCAAAATCTGGACAATAGCATGAAGACATTGAATCAATGAATTCTCTCACACTACCCTGTACGTGATTGCATGAAAAAGGGAAAACCAGAAGATAAAAGCTTTTAATGCAGCTTCAGCCTCCTGTGCTGTAAAACTCAGGCGCAGTGAAATACCAAGGCACCCCCTACTGCTGCTCACCCACTCACAGCAGCTTGCAGCTGCCTGCAGCTCACTTTCTTTCCCTCTACCCATGCCCTGAGACACGCTCATGACTGGCGTGGAGCCACAGGGCTGGCAGTCCAGCAGCAGCAACTGCTCATCTAACCAACCCTGAATGCCTGATGAGTAGAGGTGGGCACCAGAGCTACTCATCTACACACACTGCTACAAAACATTGAGTCAGAAATGATGCAGTAGCTCAGACCAACATTAAGGAATGGAACCTCCTCAGTGGGACACAAGCAAACAGTACTTAAGTCAAAGCAGAATGTATTCCTCACTGGCATTTGAAAAACAGGCAAACTTGTTCCCAGCCAGACACTAATGCTTCACCAGTGAACACCCAGACATGGCTCAAATGCTGCATACAGCCTTGCCACATTTGGTACAATTGATTTTTATCATGGTAGTCTTGCAACAGTTCCTAGCCAAATGTTTGTGACTTTGTGTGCTGTAGGGGGTAACTGTTGTAATGCAACTGTAATACAAGAGCCTAGTGTTGGGCTATTTTAAACATATTAGCAAAACCTAGTTGATATTTAAACAAAAGATTGTATTAAATAAGTGCCAGCAGGAATTACGCATGTGCACAGAGTGGCTTTACAGCTGTCTTCTTCAAGTAAAGCAATTTGAACCATGGAATTCTGTGCTTCAAGTGCTAAAAACAGCACTTCTCTGGCTTTCAAGGAATTCCAACACTGGCATCTCAGGCTTAATTGCTACTCAGTGATGACTGTAAACTACTACAAACCAATCAAGCATGTGTAAACGTTCAGAAATCTAATACACAGAGGAGTACAGAACTCTGGAGATGGGAGATAGAGTGGGTCTAACTTCAAAAAAACTCCTATAATGCTTTAGGGGTAAAAGTAGTTTACTAAAAAAAGTCATTTTAGCAAAAGCACACATGGCTACACACTGGTCAAGAATCTCTGACCCCCAAACTGGAGCAGTCCAGCTACAAGCACAAGTCTACAGTATACTCCCAGAAGAATAAAAAAATATTGTATTATATGTTATTAGTTAAGTGTGGTTGTTTCCTGTTCTTTTCAGTGTAGAACAGGATCCAATGACCCAAATCCATCCTCACTCCACTGCTCCTAGCACTCTGCATCACCTTCTACAGACTCATTTGTGGCAGTGTTTTGCAAATGCATCCATACTGCATTATGCTCAACAACTTACTGAATATGCTCCAGAATAAAACAGAAGTCATTAAGAAAACTTAAATATTTTATTTGTAAAAATTGGTATGTTCCTGGCTCCTCTTCACCACATTTGGACTTCTTCTGCAAGTCAAAAACACATAGTTAGCAAAACCTTTAAAATTCCACCAGAGATCACACACAATGACATGGAAAGGAAATCAGTGAATCACAAAGAAAAGGTCATGCACCTATCAAATAAATACTCTCTAGGATCATAAGATCTAACATCAGACTTGAGATAAAATGAATAGTATCCATGTTTTCATCTACCTCTAAAGATCAAGTGGCTTTGTTTTACTACCCAAGAAACAAGGGCAGCAGTGACACATCGCACGGGATTCAACAGGACTTCACCAATTGAATCTCAATGGTTTCACATCTTAAGGTTCAACTGTGGCATAGCTAAGCATTACTTACCCCTCACTCATGTGTAAAGGTACTTTTGCATGTTGCTCCTCACACAAGATTTAAAATATCTGAGGCTCCCCCTTGTAGTTTAAGTAACAAATTAGAGGGAAAATTTCATTAATTCCAGCTCCGCAAGTTAGTTTATTTCCTTAAACCGCTACTGGCTTGCGTTCTTGTATGCACTAACTTATCTTGCAGGACTTATCTTGCAGGTAATTTTGGAAGTTCAATGTCTATTAACTATTTCAGATAACTAGCACTTGTAACAACTTTTAGCTAGATTAACATATAAGTAGCTGCTTTATTCCTCACTTTTCCTTGCTGACAAATTGCTTCATCTTATTCACACCCCTTCCATTTGAGCCTTAACTTAAAAATGCTTATTTCTTGTTTGACCATCTTGTGTTGAGATGAGTTTATTTGATGCTGCAGGGCTGAAAAGCCTCAAACAATGGTTAGATCTTGACTCTACAAAAGAAAGATCCATAATTTTTATATAAAATTGTGATTAATAAGAGGCAAATTCCAGGCAGGAGCTACCTGACACATCACAGAGTGATGCACTGCTCTAACAGAGCAGTAACCTAAGGACAGCATCTACTTACTTGTTCACTTGTTTTCTTGGTCCTTTCGCATATCACTGGACATCGTTCTGGATGTGCTCATGCTCAGCTCCTGAACTAGAAAAACATTCACAAGTTTTATTTACAATTAATTTTTAAACCTTTTGCACAAACCCTCATCTAGAAAGGTGTTTTTAACCACTGCTCTCAAGATATCAAGCCCAGATGGAGTCCAGGTACTGAACCCCACAGCTCGAGAGCAGGGTACTTACTAAGTTCTACCTTACACATTTCACACATTCCCTAATTCAAAGTTACTTTGTGACTGAACATCAAGTGTCCAGAGGCCTTTATTATTTCACCCATACAGAACAAGACAAAGTTATGCTTACTTCCAACGGATGAGCACTCCAGTTTCATTCAGCTTGCATCTTCACCTAAAGGATAACAATTGAAGTTATTATTATAATACACAGCAAGTTATGACCATTTCAAAACTAACTTAAAAGCAAAGTTTTAAGATATGTGGACTGATTAGTTATGAGGGGGAATTTACAACTTATTCCAAAATATTAAGTGGAAGAATAAGGGGCAGAAACAGACTAGCCTAAACATTTGTAAAGAGGTGAAGGAATATGCATGTAGTTGCCTGAAGAACTGCACCTTGTCTGAGCACAAACCGTAAATCACCAGTCTGAGTACAATGAAGTTTGATTGCAGCCAGAGGTATACTATCCCTTATGTGAAGGCATTAATTTTATCAAGCTACTTCAACTATTTTAACCTAGTTTGTTTCCTGTATAATGCCCTCTTCCTTCTGCTTCGTGAAGGAGTGCAATGTCCCTAATTCCTAGTAGCCCTCAGTTCAATAGTCCTGGAAGTGCTTCAAAAGCCAAAAGAAGACATTACTGATTAGCATCGTCAGTCGACTGTTTTATTCAAAGCAAGAGATTCTTCCCTTCTGAAGACCCACCCTTTTACTATGGCTAAGTTGAGGGCAAACTGCAATAGTTAGCAACTAGGGAATGTAGTAGTACAACATTCTGTGCACACCTCTCGTTGGGAGGCAAATCACACTACGGTCACAATGTGATTTGACCAGGTAGGGACAAGTTCAAGTTTAGTCTCAAACCCACCACCTGGGTTTTATCATGGCCCTCAGGAGCAGAAGTATAGTATGCACGTTTTGTTTTCTATGCCGTAGCAACAAACACCATGCATAAGGGATACTATATCTTTGTGCATCCTTTTAACACTCCAGATTCACTTATAGGCACACTCCTCCCAACCCTCCCCAGTTAGCTCTTCAGTACTGGTGTTCAAAAGCAACATTTATAGAGATGGGGTATTCACAGACCACTGCGGGATTGCACAGCCAAGTCCTAACATGTCAATCATTATCTAGCAGCAATGACAGAAGTGGGAGAAGGCCAATCCTCCCTTTTTGTTTTTTCCTTTTCCAGTAAGCAGCTATTTAAGAGCCCCACTAGCTGGCAAGGAGAGAAAAATCTGAAGCTAATTAGCAGATTCCAAACTTGCTAGTAGTGGAAGAAGCCAAGTATTTACCCAGAACAGCATAACTTTTTATGCATCCTTTCCAACATGCTTAGCCTTATTTAAGAGAATGGAACAAAACGCTGGCCTTCCTGATTGTGTCACTGCAGCTGGCAATGATTAACAGAGACATGCAACCCCATTACTGCTGAAGTCCTAAAACTACTCACAGGCCTCGGTGTTTAGCTATGGGGAAAACTGCAAGCAAATCAACACTTTGTATGCTTAATGTTACAGTAAAGCCCCCATACACGCTATGCTGTCCTCTCTCCTGACAGCACCAGATTCTGGATCTGAGGGCCTAACAGGTACGCATGTATTCTGACACCACACTTCTGAGCTTCAGATAAGCTTTAGATAAGCTTTTTTGAGAAAACGTGTATTTCACACACAGGCATAAATTCAAGATGAAACACAATGCAAGCACTTTAATGTCACTTCTTGGTACCCACTCGTTACAGACTGGCTTTTAAGTTATCTACCACACCAAGTTTTCATTACTGCAGACAGTCAGAGCTAGTATGAGACCCATGGTTCAGTCACAGATTGCTTGCTCCAAGAGTGTCAAAATCCTACTAGTTTAAGTATTTAGAACAAAGCAGATGTGCCAATAACCCCTCCACAACATTCCTACAGGTCAAGTCAAGTATCCAGAGCACACTGGAAATACTAGTTAGATCTGAGCACTGGTTTAAGGATTGGCAGTTCAGGTTTGCTACATGACAGTATGCGTTCTGTCAGCAGTTTTGCTACTGAATTCTAGTCGCAGATTAAGAGTAAGCCATCACCAAAAAGCCTAACTGGATGTGACCAGTGGTGTCACTGCTTGACTAGCTAGAGTTCAGCTACACTCACTGTGGTGTAACCAAAGACCTGGTATTATGATTTTAAGTTTAAGGTGCAGCTGCTTCCAATGGAACACTGAAAAGCTTACTACAGCAAAGGGCAAGGCTGTCCGGCAGATCACCTGTTCACCAGCAAGAGTCTTTTCTGGAAGGTAACACAGAATGGTCCGAAATACCAGAAACAGTGATTGCAAAGTAGACCTTTGCAGAACAAGGGGAAAAACACAATACCTCTGAAATAAACTGATCAGACAAGAGGCTGGATCATGTGCTGAAACGAGGGACCTTGAAATTCAGGTGCAAGAACTAATGCAAAAGAGCTGGAGATCAGCATGTCTGGATGTCTGGAAACATAAGCATGTTTATTCTGAAACACTACATTCAGCATTTTTAGCAGTGAAGAGTTTAGAATTACATCCTCGAGACTGATGAAAAATGAAATTGAGCATTACACTACCAAGATGACTAAGAGGCAGAAATACAGAATCTCACTACTAGCAATTAAAGGCAGAGAAATGTGATATGCTTGTCAATCAAGGATTAGTTAAAATAAAGACAATTGAAATTTCCAATAAGCTCTACCAAACTTTTTACAGGGATATTCATTCAAGCACTCGTATGTCCTGAGAAATATTCCCAATCAGTCTTAAAGCTGGCTGTATTAGTGAGCTTTGACTATCAGTTCACAGAGGGCTAGAGCAGTGGTTACTAACACATTTCCTACCGAGCCAAGACTCTACAAAGGGATGCACTGCAGATGGGCCACTTTGTCACTACAGAAACTTTAAACGATGCTTTTCTAGGCACTGACAGCACCCAGTTGGCTAGTTAACTAAGTGTAAGGTCACATTCCCTCTTCCCCCCAGAGCTGGTCTAAGAACATCTTCATTACATCGTAACTGAGAAAAATTCACACAAGCCGAGTCATATGTACAAAGGAATCGGGTCTGAAAATACTTATCTAAGAATCACAGCAAGTTGCTTATTGACTCTGAACAAGACAAAGCTTAAAACCGAAAACCACGCAGCTTTGATGCAAGTTTAGCATACAAGTATGAAGAGTGCTGCACTGTAATTCCACAGTCAGAAGTGTGATGTCAGAATACCCACAGTATAAGATTACATAGAAAGTCACCAAGTTATATTATATTGCTTGTTACCTACCTGTACGCAGTCGGCAATGAGAATCTTGGAGCAAGCAGGAATACTACATCCGGGTCCTAATGTCCATTGCCATTTGTGGTACTACGTTCCTCACAGTTATGAACTGCAGAAATGCTGGCTAAGTGCAGTTATGTAGCAGGCCACTAGTTTTAAGTGTAAATTGCAGTCTCAAAAACTCCAGCAAAAACTTGCTGCCACAGTAAATGGTTGCCAAGGAGAAGCCAAGAATTTTTCTACCACAAAAATACCACAAAATCTCAAAAGCAGTTTCAGTTTCTCATCAGCTGTATAAATGATTAGTGTAATGTGTCTACACCAGAAGATAAGATTATTCTGTATTCGTTTCTGAGGAAGCGTGAAGATATGAGTAACGGATACCAGTTTCTACATGCTGCAGTTTTTAGATACCTAAATGTCAAAATGGGCTCAATTTTGTTAAAGCAAGCTAAATTGCAACAGCCAATGTCCTCCAAGTCCAGTACAAAAAGGTGTTGTGAGCCAGACCATCCAAAAACAGGTCTGACCAACCAAGCACTTTTCTAATTGTTTTAAAGATTCAATTACATCAGTCTGCTTTTATGAAAAAAGTCCAAAACCTCATAGGAACAGATCAAAGGAACATAACCGTCTCACCTCCCACATTTAATAACTTTATCAGATTTTAAAATTGACTTGTTTGCCAGCTTTTAAGACACCACCTTTAAAAGGTCTTGAAATCGAGTTGGCTATTTAGTTGTATGCCTGTTGAATACGTGCAACTCAAAGCAGAACTTTAGAGTTTTAGAAATTCTGCTTATGCAGCTACAACAAAGCTACATTTAACCAAACTTTCAGATGTTTTGAAAACTGACGATTCTTCTATGTATTTACTGGTCATGGTTTTGCAACCCATCGATTTTTAGTACCTAGCAACAGTAGCTTACATACAAAGAGACAACCTCTGTAAGGTACAAGGACATCAGCATCCTTCACTCTTCAAAGTTACAGAGCTACAAGAGAACATACTTTAGGATATGCACCAGCATCTCTTTAATAAAGAATGACATGTAATCTGAAAAATAAACTGAAAAAATTAATTTAATGTTTACGTTCAGAATTCCCCATCTCAGACACCTTCACTTTTTGTGGGTGTCCCATGAACACCCTGCAGAAAACATATGCATTATTTAGGACTACTTAAAGCAAATTGCAATGGGACTGCTGATTTTTAGGCTAAGTATCCAATACTAGTACTCCCAAATACCTGGTCTGCAGTTTAGGAACTGCCAATTCGGAATTTCCTGAATAGCAATTCATTGTCTTAGCATGTTATCAACCTCCACACTTTTCTGGGAAAATAAGCATTCACCAAACCAGCTGAGTCACTATTTAGTGTACTGAATATTCCAAAGTCAGTGTTACCTGTTAACAGTATTTCACAACCTGCTATTTTTTCAGTTGAGGAGTAACAGCACTTACAGTGAGTACTTCAAGAGCGATCATCCGCACTCTAAGATACTGCAATCTGACAGCTTTTAACCACAGAGAAAATTTAGCATAGAATTTAGAATTAGCCAATGCTTTGCACAAGGAGTGGAAAGATCTTTTTAAGATTAAAGCTACTCACAGAATGCTCAGTAGTTGGGGAGTGGCATGAAGGTACAGCCAAACAAAGTTTACCTACTTTGTGCCAAGCAGGTTGATGTATCCTGCATTAACACCAAGGCATTTTATGCTGGGAAGTCATGTTCCCAGCTTATCTGGTACAATGTCGTAATAACCAAAGCAACTACCTTATGAGTCCAGAATGCTTTGAAATTCTTCTGGGGCTTAACGAAGTTAACAGCAAGCTAATGAATTCATCAGACCTACAAAACAGCCTTGAAGGGAGTTTATTTGTACTGTGCAGTAGTAACTGTTAGCTCCAGGTTTAGATACTGCTTTTGATGCATTACCTCCACACATCAATAATAGCAATAACCATCGGGCAAGAATGCTCGTTTCTCTGTATTTTACATACAGGCATTTAGCATTTACCCACCAGCCACAAGACTTAAGACTAGATCCTGCAGCCCCCATAATACAATTGAATTCTGAACTATGCAAATTAGTCCACTCAATTAGCATGAGGACATAAGCAAGTTACAAGTATGAATTAGCAGGTTCTCCCCTCATCACTCAAGTAGCACTTGTGGTCTTTTTGCCAAGCAATTTCAGGTAGATACACAATACGGAGCAAGGCCAGATCCTGGAATCTCAAAACAGCTTAAGAGCATGTAAATATCTCAGTAATAATCCGTAAGATAGGAAGTCAGTCAATACAAGTCTTTCTATGGATTTATTTTAAAGTAACCATTGCTAAGTCTTCTGCTTAAAGACTTAAAAAAAATTCCAAGCAGTAACTGCCAAGGTGGTAAGTGCTATCAGCCCACCACCCGTTATCCATAGCTACAATATGGAATTCGTTACATACTGCATTACTTGCAGTGTAGCTTTCATGACAATTATCTTACAGCACCTGCAAGACTTCCATTTGCTTCCTTATTGCAGCACAATTAACGTTTAAAAAATCTGCACCTACTGGAAAGTTAAGCTACTGTTTGACCCAATCTTAAGCTAGAGGCATTATGGGAAGAGATCTCAGCTCTTCACTGCAGTTCCACACCCTGGTCTCATTCGACCTCTGTGGCAAGACTCTTGGCTTACTGCTGAAGGTGTGGTATTTAGCCTCTTAATTTAACCATGAATGGCAAGGAGAGTTACTACATTTAGTTTTCTATTTATTTGAAGCACAGTAAAAAAAAAGTTGGTACACTTTGGGAATTCAGTGGCACAAGGTACACTGCCATCAAGTTAGGGACGTTATACATCAAAAAAACAGCTAAATTTGCTTTGAAACACTGCATTACATAATTAAATTGTACTCGCCCAAACAGACCACTTACAAATATTAGGTCAGTAAGTTTCTAACATCCATAAAAACGTAGCTTTCTTACTAAAATGCAAGAATTAAAAAGTTGGTGTCTAAACAAGACAGACAAAACAAACTGGAATGAAACTACAGGTCACATCTAAAATCGGGGCTTTTTGTTTGGGCCTTCATATTCTTCTCTCCCTCTACCATATCCTGTTGGCGTTCCAGGCCCCATTCCTCTAGGACCCTGGCCACCCACAGGCCCCGCACCTCCCTGCCCAAAGCGTTCAGGACGCTATTGGAACAGAATTAACAGTTCATTATATGTAGTTGATGTCCATGTGTGTTAAGTATATATTTTTAGAAGGTTCCGTAGTCAAGGTTCGTCGATACAATCACCATTGAGCCGATCCACAGGTACCGGGAACATAGAAAGGAAAAAAGGGTAATTTAAAAATTAGTTTATTGTAATACATGCCTTGAGGTATGTTCCCACTTGATGCATTCTCATACATCTGTTACAAAGAACAGATCCTCCCTGCAGTGCTAGAAATGTAAGCATTAGTGCAGATGTGAATTAACAACTTTTCCAAATGAGCTCTAGCAATTTTCAACCAAGTTAATGCAAATAGCTTGCAAACTTCTCACCTTTAGTGCAGTAAAAGCTTAGATTACATCACTGTTATTTCCAATATGCCTAGCCAGAGAGAGTATCTTCAGTTCACTGAAGTACAAGCTGACATTCATAAAATGTCATTGTAAACAGAATGCCTACTCACCAGTTAATGGCATGTGCTGCAATAGAGACCATGTGCTTTTCAAGATGGGGTTAAGACTACGGTCTGCTGACTAAACTGCAGAGGCCTTAGGCAGTAATCAAAACTGATAGTGAGCACTACTGGATTACAAGAAGAGAAAAAAAATGTGAAAAAGCTCATGACCAGTGATTTACCTAACCAACACAACTGCTCCATCAAGAGACTTGCTTTTATTAAATCCCACGTACTCCGGAACTGCTGCTGTATATGCAAAATGCGTTCAGAGAGCTACAATTTATTCAGTGTTTCAGGTTAGAACTATGCACAAAGGGTTCTGTGCATCCAGTCAATGTACCCCTCCCACCCCACCTTCACCACAAGCTCTTGGAAAATTCGCAACTTCAGTGTTGAAAGCCTTCACACCAAGATGTAAAAGCTAAATTGCTCTGCAATAAAGCAGAGGCTTCAAGTAGTTTTGCCAGTACCTCTAGTTGCATGTACTTTGTTCAGATACTGTTTATCAGTAGGTGTGATCAGCATCCAATCTACAGAACTGACAAATTATAAAGTCAAAGATAGCTTTAAACTTCATTTCAAGCAAGTTTTCCACTACCGAGTAACAGAACAATGGTAGGTTGCTTGTTACAAAAGGTACCTGCAACTGAAAACTTTTACTTCAAGTTCTTGACTTCTGAAAGTTTGTTTCAATCCTTCCAAGAAAGGTATTTCAGAAATACTACCTGGAGTCTTTCTGCCTAAATCACAGCAGCTTAAGCCTACCTCCAATTCTGTTTATAAAGATAGCAGCCCAGTAACTGTGACAGCACTGTGTGGCAGAAATCCCCATCCTAAGAAACTCAAGGCAGTTAAACCATCTTACTGTCACACATTTTGACCATATCATGTTTTCAAGTATTCCACAAGTTCAGCATGCACCTGTACCAGGAATTTCAGGAGGAGAAAAATATGCACAGCATTTACCACAGACTGCCTAACTGTTCACTGTGAACTTAGGAACTGCCTAAATATATCAGTAGATTATAGATACATTAAGGCCACCGGCACTGTCTACTGAATCGATGAGGCTCTGCAAAGTTATGATTCCAAAGATACGGTTCCCATAAAAACAGAAGATATTTGACAAGCTACTGTGGTAGCTCACCAAGTTAAGCCAGAGGCCTAAGCCCACCCAAAAATCATTTACTTCAGCTTGTGCACCACAGTACACCCTTTACGAGGAGGGTGAAAGCACACTAGCATCACCGCCTAAACCAACATAGATTTCCGTTATAGTCATTAAGCATTTCTTTAATCTATATCGGTATTGCTTCAGTGTGATAACACCAAGCAGGCTCAAAGCCCATTCACACATATAGTGTGCCAAAAATAGCCATTTGGAAACATACCTCAGAACATGAGATATGCAGTAGCTTTAATAACCTCTACCTATAGCCATACCCAACAAAGAAAACAACAAGAACAGGCTATCATTCCTGTGTGAGTCAGGAACCACAAAAATGGCTACAGTCAAGGATCATTGGAACATGCCTAAACCTAAAAAAACAGCATTTCTGCTTTTCTATGGCAAACTTCAGCATACAGAGTAAGTGATATGCTGCTCACCATTACTTAAGTTAATCTGCTGCTTAAAGAAACATGAGCACAGATTTTTGAATCAACAGCATATCCATACCAACAAGCATCAATTCTAACTAGGCTTGGAAGGGCCAAAAGAAACAGCATTAAACTTCAGAAGGAGAACAAAGATCTCACTTGTCCATACAAAATGCAAATTACTGAAAGCTAGTAGGTTATTTTAACTCTGAAAATTGTCAGATTATCTAGAACTTGTAAGATCCTTCCAAGCCTAACTATGATGCAGAATTTCTGAAGTCCAATGAAGTCAGAGTTAATTGCAAATATGCTTAGCAGCACATTTGAATTCACTTAGAAACAACTTCCAACTGTGTAAGCTATCATAATGGTTAACTAAACTAGAACTACATACTGCCAAACTAGTCTTCCATGTTAAACACCTGACAAGAAAGTCAGCAGTTAACAGTGAAATTTACACAACCATCCGAGCACAGAACTCAATTCCCAACTGCAACATTTCCCTTGTGCTAAACTAAAGCCACCACAGGATACATTACCATGTCACTTCCCATCATAGAACCACTCATGGCTGCTTGGCCAACTCCTGGATTAGCTTCATAACCTATGCCGCCACCACCTCCGAGAGGTGGAAATTTCTGGGCTGCGGAAGCATAAGGATCTAAGAAAGAGAAACATATAATCATATTCTGGCACTTTCTAAGGTAACCACATAAAGCAATTATTTAAAAATTCTTTACCTCCCATGTTCATTGTGGTGGCACCACCCATTCTCATGTCTCTCTCCCTCTGCGTAGAAGAAAGAGCTTTTAGCACAGAATGTTACTGCAATCTGTACCTTTCAGGAGATAAGGCACACGTACAGCCAGCAACTATCATTTCACTTACGCTAATACATCACATCTAACATAAAGGAAGCAAAACGCATTGATCTCAAAAACATCCAAAGAATTCCAGAAATCCCCAAAGATGGTAACATGTCCAGAAAATAGCATGTTTTCACTTACTGGATCCATATAACCCATTCTACTATAATTCTCTTCCCTCTGTCTTCTCATCTGTTCTTCCATCTCTCGCTGGCGTATCATCATTTCTTCTTCTCGCCTGCGACGCTCCTCCTCCTGCCTGATCATCCCAAAGCAGACCGTTAAACTACGGGAGTAACTCTTTCAACATCCCATCAACATCACACCTATGAGCAATTTAACACTTCAGCAGAAGAGATATCACATGATGCTTAAATACTCAAGGGAAAATAAAACTTACACTGCAGTTCAATTTCTCAATTGCAAACTGAAGCCGCAATGGAGGTTCTTGACAAAATAAAAGTTTTCACATTTAGTTTAAAAGAAGCGAACATACAATTGAAAAATCCTGTAAAAGCCAGACCAACCTCAGCTGGATTTCCTTGCGTTTCTGCATTTCTTGATTATGGAGTTCTTCCATACGTCTCAGTTCCTCCTGACGCCTCATAAGATCTGCAGAAACCAAGCTTGTCAGCAGCTGTTCCACAAACTCAGACTTAAATTCAGATTTCAATTAGATCAACCTCATTTATACTACAGCAGACAATATTTATAACCCTATTTTAGCTATACTTAAGTTAAAACTGAGAAACCACAGTTCTCTTTTCTAAGACTGAAACTATCAACCTCAGGTTCACAACAGGAAGCACGAATTTCTTCATAAAACCATTAAACAGTCAGTTATACATTTAAGCCAGCATTCAGAGCAAAAAGCATTTAGAGACTGAACTCAGAGCCAATTACCTTGACGCAAGAGGTTTGCCTGATGCTCATGATAAGCATCTTCCATCTCACTTTCAAGTTTGTCCTTGGCATCTTTCATGTTTTTTGCCACTTGTTCTCTCTGCTGTTTTTCCATTTCATCTAAAGATTTCCACCTCTGGGAATATTCAAATTCAAAACTGCCAGGCTGAGCAAAACGGGGAGGAGTCTCTCTTTCCCTGCAGAAAGTAAGACACTCGGTCAGGCTGCATAAGCCTGGAAACTGAAGGTCAATAAAAGACCACAGGCAGAACAGCCAAAGTACTAGGGAACATCAGAAAACCTCAGAACATCAAAATACTACCTCGATGATGTAATATTGTTTCGACAGAATGATGAAAACAGCATCTTAAAGGTTTAAAGAAGAGCATTTAGTCCACAGACTACCAAACACAAATGAGGAGACTCCTGCACTACATCACATTCAAGCAAATCTTTCTGCTTCCAGTTCTACTGCCTGTTTATCCTGTTCTTGAATTCCTCCTCAAAACACTCCACTGCTGTTAACTGCCAGCTGCAAAATCCTCAAAGACAAGACCTTTGCCTAAAAAGCTGTTCAGAACACCTCGATACCGACAGATAAAGTTTTCAGTGCTGACTTAATGGTTAAAGAACCAATCATATTTAACTTAAATAGTCCTCAAAACATCTGACGTCTCATTTTGTCAAATAGAGTAACTAGAGTTAAAAATTCAGTAATTAATGCAACAAAACTAGAGAAATTTGACATCTTTTCATACATTAGCAATTTAAAATACTTTAAGATTCCAGGAAAAACACTGATTGGCACTGTTTTCAAAGACATCATTGCTAAGCTGTTTAGCTTTTGATCCTAACAAGCCATTTTGAACACACATTTCAAGACCCACAGGATCTTCCCTCTCCACTCCCTTTGGCGATCTGATAAACACATTTCTATAATAAACAGGCTTACTACAGAAGTCTTCACCTAACATTACTACTTAAGGAAAAACTCAGCTACCACTGCATTTTTTATGTGCAATAAAGCCTAGTAAGGCAAATCCATAAAGAACTTTATTAGTTATGAAACAAATGAATTTTTTAGTTTATTATTTTAAGTAATAAACAATTTAATGTTCCCTTTGATATCAACATGTTATGTGCCTTAAATAAAATGACAATTTTCAACAACAGTATGAGCAAACAACTGAAGTCTAATTTAAAAGCTGTGCAAGTACATTTACCATAAAAATATTAAAAGGCTGATATTTAAGCACTGTTTGTGATATTCAAAGCCAGATTTGAAAAACTGCTAACTCCTTCAGAGCCTGGGATCACACTACATTATCTATATACTGTTTATAACGAAAGATAGTGCCTACTTTTGATACATTGGATTCTTCTGAGCAAGCTTTTCTGGAAGACCATCTTCATCATCCAGTTGTTCCAGTGGTTCCACAATAACCGGCCTAGGAGTGCTGAATACAAAATACGTATTTTACATTTCCATAGCAAGCTCCACTCTGAAAAGCTAGAAACAACTGACAACTCTATGCAACTTAAAACTCGAATTCCTAAGAAGACACTTACGTTGTCAACAAAAACACTCCTTCAGTACACCGTTCAAATGCTTTGCGAGCAGCTGGCTTTGATGCAAATTCAACAATGCCTTTTCCTGTTGATCTACCTCGATCATCTACAATCACAACAGCTCTTTCCACTGGACCAAACTGGGAAAACGCTTCCTCAAGTAACTCGTTGGAGACATAAGGCGACAGATTACGCACAGAAAGAGCAGCAGCATGTGTGGCAAACCGAACACGAAGCTGTCGACCCCGCATAGGGGTATCATCCAATTCTGCCTTTGCGATTTCTGCAAGAGCTCTGGATTCCTGAGGGAAGTTTAAGACCCAGCTTTAGAAAATCACGTTACAAATTAGTATTTCGGGAGAGTTTTAAGGAGATGGACGTACGATACAAAAGCCTACCAGTTTAATGAATCCAAAGCCTTTCCCTTTGTTGATAAAAACCTCTCCTGGCTCCCCATACTTGGCAAACAACCTCTTAAAGTCTTCATCCGTTATATCCGCAGGCAAATTCCCCACAAACAAACGGCAGCGCTGTGTATAGGTCTTCTCCCCGGGCCGCCTCAGAAGCGAGAGATTGGCTTTAAAACCCTACGAAGAAGCAAAGCGGTTGGAGCCAGCCCTGCGTGACCGCGGCTCCGCAGCTCCCCAACCGGCGGGGCAGGCCGATACTGCCCCGTGCTGCCCCCGAAGCCCCTCAGGGGGCCTCGTCCCGCGGCCCGGCGGCCCCCGGCCCCGCGCTCCTCCCCTCAAAATGGCGGCCGCGGCGCGCGAGGCCCCCATGGCGGCCGCCGCCATCTTGTGGCTCGGGGAGGGGGGAGGGCGCCATGACTCACCTCGTCCGAAAGCTTCTCGCCTCCGCCGCCCCCGGCCGGGCCCTGCTGCGACGAGAGGCTCTGCTGTCCCTGGTGCTGCTGCCCGCGGCCCCGCGGCTCTCCGCCCGGCCCGCCGCGGTGGCCCGGCCCGCCTTTATGCGGCCCGCCCGGCCCCTGCGGGGGCCCGCCCGGCCCCTTGGGCCCGCCGCCGGGCGACTGTCCTTGGCCTTTCTTAGGGCCTCCGGCCGGCGTGGGGCTGGGGCTCGGCTTGGGCTGCGGCTGAGGCTGCCCCCCGGGGCCGGGGGGAGCCGAAGCGGGTGCGGAGCCCTGAGCCTGCTGCTGCGGCGGCTGCCCCGCGGGCAGAGCGGCCGGCGGAGGCGCCCCAGGGCCGGGCTGGCTGCCGGCGGGCCCCGCCGTGGTAGAGGCAGACGAAGAGGACGAAGGCGGCGGAGCCGAGGTCGACGCGGGCGGCTTCGGCGGTTCGGGCTTCGGGCCGCCGCCCGGCGGGCCGCCCGGGCCCTGCGGGCCGCCCCCCATAGGCCCGCGGTTCTGGCCCATCCCCATGCCGGGCGGCGGGGAGCGGAAATCGTGGTTGGGGCCGCCGCGGCCACCGCCACCTCCTCGCCGGTGGAAGCCGCCGCCGCCGCCGCCACGGCTACGGAACCGATCCCGCGACATGATGGTGGTGGTGGTGGAGGAGAAAGAGGAGAGGCGCCCCCGCTGCTGCTCCTCAGAGCCCGCTGCGCAAAATGGCGGCGAGCTAAACGGCCTCGCCGCCGCCTTTGTCCGCCTCTAATATACCTTCCCCGCCCCCGGAAACCGCCCCCTAGCCCCGATAGCCAATCGCCCGCCGCGGCAGTGAAGACCGATAGGCCGAGTGGCCAATCGCGCGCCCCCATTCCCTTAACTCTTTGATCTTATTGGTAAAGAACCTGCCCTCGGCCGATTGGTTCATTTGACCGCCGACATGGAGACAGGATGATCCGTTAACCTCCCGCGTGCTGATTGGGCAGTTTGAGCGGCGGGAGGCGAGCTTAGGGAGGAAGCGCAGCTTCTGATTGGCTGCCCGCGGAGTCAGTCGGGCGCGAAGCCGCCGGGGCAACGGGGCCTGGGCTTCCCCGGGAGGCTCGGCCTCGCCTCAGCAGCCTCAGCAGGGGAACGGGGCCTTGAGGTGTTCTGTAACGGCAGCAGCAGGCTTTAGCTGAGAGAAAAAATAATAAAATAGAATAAAGTAGAATAAAATAAATAGAATAAAACAGAATGTCTGCGTCTCAGCTCTCTTTTCAAAATTCTTCTGGCTCCTTTCAGCACGGCTGGCGCCTTTCACTCCTACTTTGGAAGCACATTTGCCATACCAGTTTCTATGTGTTCGTTCGAGGCTGGCGGTGTTGCACAACTCCCGTGGGGAGGTCCCGGCTGCGAGTGCTTTCACCCAATTTTGTTTGAAAAACCTAACAGGGAAGTAGCGTAAATGAATATTTCAACTGACTAAAGCCATTGCAATTTGCAAGCGCCTTGCAAACAAAGGACACAGCTCTGTGCTTATCACCTTTGCTGATAAGAAAGTGGATGTTGATTTCCCCAAATTTACAACAATGTAAACCACTTCTTTCAGTGGCATTGTCTGTGATTTCTGAATAGAAAAACAAATATGCTGTAAAAAAAGTAGCAGTTATGGTGACAAAATTACACATTCTAATACAGAAAACAGGCCAAAAGTACTTTCCATGTATTTAGTATCATTGGTTTCAGTGGTGTTGCACTGGAGACGCATTCAGTGTGCCAATGTTAGAACAACGTGACATTTTCAGTGAAGGTTTTCATCCATCCAGGCTCCCAGGCTCCCACTGATGTTTCACATTCAGTTTCAGATCACAAAAAACAAACTTTATGTGAAGCCCAAGTGAAAGCCATATGCTTGCCTTATGTGGACAGAAACTAACTGTTGCATTACTGTGGTAAAATATTATCCAGTTATCTCAAAAATATTTGTGAAGACCTGGGCAAAGGCAGACTTCATTGCTTCAAACAAAATGAACTTCCCCGTGGCTTTAAAGTTTTAAAATAAAAATTTGCTAGACATCCATCCTTTCCCCAAATCAGTATTACACCAGCTTTAGGACTTTAGCCGCTTCCAACTGCAGCAGAATGAAAGCCCCAAGTTCTGTTCTAAAATGGATTCTCGCTGAGATGTCAGCCCCGCGGTACCAGCAGTAAACACTTCCACCACGAGGTGTCTCAGAGGTTAAATCGCTGGAAGAAGAAATTTGGGACTTGCTCTTACTGCACAAAAACTGGCATGGCCTTGTTGCAACACTTGGTTATTTCTGTTCAAAAAGCAACAAAAATACTCAGTATAAAAGAGTTGTTTTCACATTAGTTGCATCCTAAGTACAAGTGAACTATATAAAGTTATTCATTTTTATCATCCTTTGAAAGAAATAGTGAGTATAATTCCAGTTCTTGACCTGTATAGATATGGGCAACTCATCTGAAGTCTACTAAGTAGCTTTGAACTTCCATGTGTCTAGTAGTGGCCAGGATATGAGTACCTGCTTTTGTAACACTGTAACTGCAAAGTGAATATTTACCCTGGCACTGAAATCAAAGAAACATCAATATAGGTTCCAGGACATAAAATAAAAATGTCTTCTGCTAACAATCAGCTGATTTTGTAAATATTCACACTAGGCAGCTTGCTGTTCTAATACCAAAACAAACACTGAGAATGTTCTCTGTAGTATGTCCCACTCCAAATAAACATTGTGCATGAGACTGGAAACTCATCAGGACAACTTCAGTGGTCTGCAGCTGAAGAGAGAAAAAGACCTGTGGCAGGCTTTGGAAGAAATATTTGAAGAAAGGGACAAGGGTAATCTTCAGGTAAGAAATGCATGGATCTCAGCAGGTGGTTCATTTAGATAGTTTTTCCCTAAACCATTTCCTCCTCCTTTAAACATAAACAAACTGACATGAAGAAATCTGCTTTATCTCTGTATTATTAATTGCGGGAGGGAAGAGCTGCATGTGTCCAACCTGCTAAGTAAAAATAAGTACCCCATGAGGCTTTGTGTCCCATCTACGAATAGTAAAATTGCACAAGTCACAGTAATGTACACCTCCAAAAGAAGCAATTAAATGTTGTGAGGAGATGCTGTGTCTGCATTCCCTGGGCATTTTTGATCTAGGAGGAAAGTTTAATGGCTGTTTGCAAAAATTCGAGTAGTATTACTGAACTAGAGATGCTCAGCAATTTAAAAAAAATAATGAAGCAAAAGACAGGAGCAGACAGAGAGATTACAGCAGTGAGATACCCAGAAATTTGGAGCCTGCTAAAGGCTCTGCTAGTCAAGTCTGTGGTGCTGTCTGATAAACTTGTCTGGAACAGCAGGGATTTCTGCAGAACGGTTTCATTATTCCAGGGCTCAACAATTTCATGAATAACAGTGTCACCTTTAAAGAATAAAGGAGAAAGTAAAATGCCTACAGCAACCTCTGGTGCATAAAGCTCAGAGACGGGATGAAAGGAGTGGCTAATAGCTGCACTAGCCACTCAGCCCCACAGCAGAATGCTCAGCAACTTTCCTGTGGCACTTGATGAGAGTTCTCTCCCTCCCTCCTCCACTGTTTTCACTCCCTGCTTGAGTACTGATTAAATCTGCTCTCCAAGAGGTTTTTCCTGTACACTATGACAAATATGCCCGCAGGCCATTTTTTAACCCAGATGAGTGAAAGTAATGCAGGGCCAGATAAGAAATTACAGTGATAGTAAAGCAAATGCAGAGAAAGACTGCAAGGGTTGATTGTTTTTGCACAGTAACATCATTGATTTCATTGGATATAATATTGATTTATAGTGGAATAAATAAGATCTGAATCAGGTTGAAGAGTCTACAGAAAAGATAATACAGGATCTGCAGGGAAGTCTGCTGTCTGACCTCTACAGGCACCCACAGTTCACAATTCTGCTGCAGACTGTGTTCTCTCAACCTGAAAGGGTTAAAGTTCAGGATTTTCCATTTCTAATGTCTCAGAACTAATTAAAATTCCTGAAATGTCTTCAGTAGCACAAGTTCCGAGTCCTCTATCAAAATCCAAACTAGCAAAGTCACATAAATGAGGTCCTCTGTGAAAGAAACACTCAGTACACTCATGAGAAAGTGCATTTCCCTCATTTCCCTTTTCCTTTCCTCTTTTCCTCTCCCTTCCTTTTACCTTTCGCTCTTCTCCCAACTTTCTTCCCACGATGGGCCATGTAGCTGTTGTGGGAGGTCCTAGGGGAATCTCTAGCCTGTTTACCATTACTTTGCAGTGTTTAGCAGATCCAAGAACATTCCTGCTCTCCTCAACAGTGCTATGTGTTCCCGTGTTTGTGAGGGACAGTTTGGTTGGTGAGATTGGGTGGTTAAGACAAGCACAGGGCCTGAAAAAAACATGAATCCATCACTAAACACAAGAAGGAAACATTATACACTGCTGTTATAACCTAAGAAGCAAGCACAGCTATTTATTACTCATAATCACGCAGTTCCCACTGCCATTGTATGTGACCATCTCACTACCTTCCACGTTTTTAATGTCATTCCCTGACTTAAAAATGGAGAGGTCCAAGACTGGGAAGTCCTGTCCAAGACCACACAGCCTGTGAGAAGCCGAGAAGAGGATCCTGGGGTCTCAGGCGCTGGCACAACTGGGCTTTCCCTCCCCTGGCTGCGTGTTTTCTCCTCTCTCAGCAGTAGCTTTATTCTGCCAGTGACCAGAGTAATGTTTGTACATATTGTGCATGTCTACTGAAGGCACACTTGAGCATGCCAAGTGTGTCTTCCACCAGGCTCCAAGAGCCCTCTGTTTCCAGTGAAGTCAATTGGAGTTAAGGATGCTTACTGGCTTGCAGGAAGCACTCAGCAGAGCTGTATGACACAGCAATCGCTCCACACATCTCCTCGAGCTTCGAAGAGACAAAAGATATGCATAACTCACATTTATCCTGCTGCCAGACATAACAACTTCCATGTCTTCTATTAAGATAATTTAAGGGTTTGTTGCTGACAGTAGGTATGTGACAAGAACGGAAGGTTAAAGATAATCCCATTCCCCATTCCCATATACAAAGAGATGGGCTCAAGAAAAAATACATACATCAGGTGTGCAAAAATCCCAGCAGCTCCAACTTGCAGTTTTGGTTAATGTTTGCCTATGCAAAGAACATCGATGGGCCAGAAAAAGTAGACTCACGTGGTATTTAATCTGACTGCCATGACTTTCTGAAAAAATTAAAGACAGCAATGTCTTTTCTATTTTTTTTTAATCCACTGTTATTTCCAAAACATATACTCAAACAAAAGAGAGAACATTGGAAACATACAGCAAAGATAACCATAAGAGAACAAACAACCTCTCCTTTTTTTTTTTTTCCTTTTTTTCCATAGCATGAAAATGGTAGAAGTATTAAAATAAACAGCTTTACCCTGTGTTTGGGAAAGGTCATGTAGTCGCATCAGCATTTCTAAGTAGGCACTCCTACGCAACCTTCAATAAAGAATCAAGAAAAGATCTCCAAACAACAGAACTGGCCAAAACCTCCATAGTTTATTCATGTCAAATTTCAGTAGCTCTCAGAAGGCAAAGATAAAATGAATATTGCTGTGACGCCACCATAGCAGAGTACACTTCCCAGAGAATTACAGGTCTGACAACGTGACACCTATCCCAGGCAAAATTTGTGACCTTGAGCACATTTAGATCTTGCAAAAATCTAACATTTCACTTTTATTTTTTATTTTTAGTATTAGCTTTGGCATCTTATTAAGACAAATAGTACCCTCTACGCATCATCACACCACAATGCCTATCAGAGCCTGGGAGCAGCCTGAAACAATGTCTCATTGAGCTCTTTCTAATCTCACCCTTTATTGCTCTGGACGCTCAGACACCACGGTCAGTTGCCAACACAAACTCATCCACTGCTGATCAAAGTAGCACAGGAACACAGGGCTGTGCTGCAGGAAGGAAATTTATATGGGGTGGGAGTTTACATTTTCTGCAAGGAGAGAAGAGCAAATGAAAAATAAATAAAACCAAAGACACAAAAGCAAAGACAAAAAAGCCAAGAAAATGTTGGAGTGTCCTCTCATGTCTTCACCCAAGAATCTGTTATGAACCTGATCTAAACTTCTGCTACTGTGAACTGAAATTGTAAAACCTTACCCATAAAGCTACACCGGTAGCATAAACAAGGCCTGAATGTAGCTGGAAAGGAGTTAATGACCACGTAAGAATACTTACTGCAACGAAGACGAGTTTGCTCTCCGTACTACCCTCCTGTGACTGCTATGGATGAGCTGCATCAATGCCTCGAGGATAAACCTAGCTCCAAGTTCTATACAGTTAAATAAGAAGCCCAGTCCTCTTCTCCCTCTGCGTTTTTTATGTCTGCCATACTTTTTCACAACAGAGCACCCAGTGCAAAAATTAGCTTCAAAAACTACTGCAAGAACTAGTGAGTAGTGGATGGCATCCTGACAATTCTTAAGGCTATGGAGTAAAAAAGATTGGGAGTCTGGCACAGACTGGCATCAGCTGTTTATAGTACAGAAATAGCTATAAAAGTCTAGCTACCAGATTTGCACATGTTGGTCACTATTTAAATATTTCATGATGTATGCAATTAAGTTTCTTCATCATTGTTGACTGGGTGATTTCAGAAACCCAATGTATTTATGACTATCTGTGTTCTTGGTGTAATTTTGCATTTCTGTGGGGCTCCATGGTGGCAATGAATGAGAACAATTTCCTTTGTATTTACAACCAGATTCACTGAGGGGACCTGAGCACTGCCATAGACGGTGTGCAAAAACTGACGTCTGGCATGTTTGAAAACAGAAGTCTGTATTATTTAGACTTACAAAGAAGATGCAGAATGGATTTATAATGATTGTAATTAGAATAAAAGCATGATTGCAGTGAACTTAAACTCTGGTCCAAATTTCATACACACCCACAAATTCATCCAAATAGAAATTAACTTCATAATTAATATTGGATCATTCCCATTACAAAAAGACACTATTAATTATTGATGATGCTCGTCTCTCTGCCGAGTTGTTTACGTCTTTTCACCCTCCAGTTCACAGAGTGCTTTGGATAATGCAGCATGTACAAATCAAATCCCTGGGAGATGTGTAAGCAACCACTGCATGCTTGTCCTGCCTGCACACAGGAAGACCCTGCCACTGTATGTTCTTATCGAGCAAAATACAGAGGGGCATTTGTTTGCACGAGTGGAGCTAGAATATTCTCTTTTGAGTTCAGCTTCCTCCTTTCATCCCACCCACCATCAAACACTTCCTGACATTTCTCCTGCAGGCAGAGTAAGGCAACTGCCTTTTTTTTTTTTTCTTTTTTTTCTTTTTTTTTTTTTCCAACGGCTGCTCCTCCAGTAATCTGTGGGTGGTGGGGGAAGGGGATGTTATCTCAACAGCAAACACAGCCGAGCAAGTCTGGGACGTGAGGGGGAGCTTCAGGATGAAAATAGGCCTCTGCCACCCCTCCTGTGTTCGTGTATCTATGACTAAGCACTCTGAATGCGTTGCTGTTTAAAACTTGCCTTCTCTCTTTCCTTGATCTCTGTTGTTTCCAAGCCTCTAGATCCCCTTTGTCCTCGCAGCCTCGGGGGACCTCGCTGTGCAGGCCCCTGACATCACCAGCGCCATGGAAATGCAAATCCCGCTTGGCCCCATGCACCAGGGCGCTGGGGGACAAAGCCAGGGCACCCTGGAGGCAAACCCACCCGGAGCACTCTCCGCTTGGGCACCACGAGGAGACTCCACTGGATATTTATTTCCAGCAATATCCCCTGGTTTTGCTCAAGTGATTGCACCCCTGCCTTGGAAGCTGCTCGTGTCTGCAGCGGTGCCATCCAAAACTAAGCGGTTTTGGCAGTTCTGCCCATCTCTGGGACAGAGAAGGGTGCTGGCAGCTCAGCCTCCAGAGCTGGCACCGCTGGGTGGGTGCCTCCAGGCTGAGGGCAGAGTGCGCCATACACACAGCTGCCAGCCGTGGGTTCCCTCACCCAGGGCCAACTCAACCTCGCTCCCCAGTGTTGCCTCCTGGGAGCCCCAGGCAGCCTCTGGTTGCGGACGGAGATTTAGGGAAGCCGTTGCTCCCTGTCCTAGCACTGCCTACTGCCTCTCTTCACGTTTGATGCAGTTGGCCTCTTGTCATCTCTGGTCTCAGTCCCTCCCAATGCTATGCACAAAGACGTGCCCAAAGTGACATGTTTCAACTCCAAGGCCTCCTTGTCTTCAACTCTCCTCTTCCCTCAGTTCTCCAAATTCTGCTTCCTCAGTCTCCTGGTCGCTGCTGTCCCTGCTCTCAGGTCATCCTGTCCCACAACCACACAGTGCTGTGTTGTTTCCAGCAAACTGGCACTGTAGGATTGTACAGCAATCCTACATGTGCTTTTGAGTCTCCTCTTGACCCCAAATGTGGGTGCAACATGTGTACCAGCCACGTTTCTCAGCCCACCCTACAAAGCCTGCCCTTTTAGGATACTCCCTGAGCTGACCGAGAAGGAAAAAGATTTTCTATCGTTAGTAATTTGTGTCTGGCCAAAAGCACGCAGCAGTACTCGGAGCACCTGCAATTCTCTGAATAGAACCTGAGCTCGCATGGAGGGAGTGTCCTGATCTTAATATGTAGGGCTGGCAGGTTTTCTGGGTGATCTATATTCAGCTGTACGTGCCCGTGGGTATGTGGAAAGATCATTCATCCAGTTCATTGAACTGCAGCCTGCATGTGAAAGGAGTTTCATGGTTTCTCTTTTAAATGTCACTGTTTTAAAGACAAATAGTCTCACGCGGAATTGTACAGCAGATTATAATATGGGCACTCCAGGGGTAAATTAAAAAGCAATTCAGAAACAATACACTGTGGAAAAATCTTATCTTTTCCCTGTCTTATCCAGGCATTTATCTGGGTCTGTTCTACAGTAGTCATCACCACATTATCTACATATTATGCAGTGTCTTTTTTAGCCACATTAATACATACACAGCTCATTTAGAGTCAAAATTAAGTCAGGTCTGAACAAGCTGGAAAGCACGCTGCAGTAGTTCAAGTGCCCTATTCAAAGGCCTGAGATATGCCTACACAGCATACATACCAGTGACCAGAGAGTTTTAAATGCTCCGTGCATACTGTCACCCTCTTGTCTGTCCACAGCATCAGTTTAAGCAAACCTTCCATCAGGCATCAATTTCAATAGCATCTGGTTTTATTATGCTCCATGTTAATGACAGGATCTGTTTTTAACAACATATTTTGTTTAGTGGTCTGAAAGCATTGTGAGTTGAATATCGAAGACTCAAAATATTTCCATCAGCTCCCCAATTTACTTACGAGAAACATGCAATGAAATAAAGATGTCTGGTCACGTTAGCATGCTCTGAGCAAATTATAGAAAATTTTCATTTTATAAAATACTATAGAAATTTAAAATATAGCCCAAAGAAATTATAAGAATAGCTTTGTCAAATCTTCTGATGTTACTGAAAGTCCCATGGTATTTGAGGCTATTTTGAATGCCTGAGATTTTGGAGCTGTGCTTACATGAAAATAAATGTTTAGTTTAAACAAATAAACAAATAAACATGCATACAACTTCTTCCTTCCCTCCCCCTGCCACTTCCTAAAGTTAATCCTGAAAATGTGCGGGCAGCGCACTATAATGTCTCAGAAATCAGAGGTCAAAAAGAAAAAAAACAAGTTTGTTATTCTTAAACTCTAATTAGTAAACTAATCTCATCTTTTAAGGTCTTTCTACTGACTACTGAATACTTGGATTTTTCAACATCGTTACTAATTGTTTAGATCATTTATAAATATTTATATTCTTGCCTTTTTTTCCATTTTTTTAATTTGTATTTATTGCCATTCTAGATGATCCCTTCCAAAAATAGGTGCATTTTCAGTGTTTAGATCATCTACGCATGTTACAACACATCTGTGCTGCTACACATGTGCTTTGAGAAATGTGTGCATGTTCAATACGTCTCCAATGGAAAATTTGCATGTGGCAGCCCTGTACTTAGAATTTCTACCTGTTTGAGAATCAAAACTAATGTAAATATTGCCATATAAAAATCTTTGATTGCTACTATATCTCGTGCACATTAAATTGATTACAATATTCATACTTTTCATCTGCAGCTATCTAAGGATAAATATAATTTTTGAACAATTACTTAATTTCACGTCAAGCTCACAGTTTACCTGTGACATCCTCTGACATACAGAATCCCCAAATCCTTAAGAAATCTCACAAAACAACATATCAACTAGAGTTATTTCCTACCTGAAGATGTGAAAAGCATTATTCACAACTTATGAAATTACTACTTTCATTAATTATTTCACTGCCATTGGAATGCTGCCACTTCTAAAGAAAGACTTGACAGGATTTCCTACACGAATCCTAATATTATATATCCAACACGTTAGGCCAGATGAAGGACAGTGTTTACGTAAGATTCATTCCATTCACCGCTGAAATGCAGCTGCTGCTGCTTAATACCACCCTTTAATTGTGCAAATCAGATATAGCTAGGAAGTGGAGATTTCTCTTTAAGACAAAGTTTTAATTAGCATTTTGATTATCTAAATAGTAAGGAGAAAGGAACACATTGTTCTTATCAACTGCTTGTAGGTGCTGGTAATGTTTTATTGTTCACAGTCAACAAAAATGGCAACAATCTGTATCTCACTTGTAATTTCATATTTTTTCATAATAGGCTAATGTCTTGCTAACATTTTGAGTGTCTTAAGTATTGGAAAGCACTAAAACAACAGGCAACGTTACAAAGGTTTAAATATTTAGGCTTTAACCTTGAAAAGTTATATTGATTCTTGAAACCAGTAAGTGACCTCTCAGGTATTTCAGGTTAAATGGATACGCAAATCTTCCTGGGACTACGTCCTCCGAGTTGGTAGAAACAACCCTCACATGAACTTTTGATTGATGCCAGATGAGGAGAAATGCGGTCAAATATAAAACATCCATTCCAACATTAAAAGCATGTCTGGTTTACAGTTGTACCAACAAATGTTAAATTAACTAAAAAATTACATAATAGTTCATTCACGAATGATACAGTAGAGGCACAATAAATAAAAAACAGGTCTGTCTATATTCGTAGGCAGATTCCAATGAAGTGAAAAAAACAAATGTCCTGCAAATACTCCACGCAGTTTTCAAAACCGCCATGCAGGCGTCTCAGCACAGGAAGGAAGAGCTCTAGACTCCACAGCAGTACAAAATTAAGAGTGAACCAACGTGGGTTCAGAGGCGCATTACATCCTCTCACTGCAGTTGGCTTGTGATGCGCTACTGTTGTAAAATTACGCTTCGTAGCGTGTGGAGCATCCCGCCCAGCAAACAAATAGAATCCTAGAATCACTAAGGTTGGAAAACACTTCCAGGAACATCTGGTCCAACCATCGCCCTACTACCAATGTCCCCCACCAAACCAATGTCCCCAAGCACCACGTCCAACTTCTCCTTGAACACCCCCAGGGACGGTGACTCCACCACCTCCCTGGGCAACCCGTCCCAACACCTGACCGCTCTTTCTGAGAAGAAATGTCTCCTCATTTCCAGCCTGAACCTCTCCTGGCACACCTTGAGGCCATTCCCTCTGGTCCTATCACTAGTTATCTACAATAATAGATAAAATACATACCCTCTCCAACAGGAAGGCTGCAGGTCCAAACCGTTGACCTCTGGAGTGCTCCATAACGGGAGGTGTGGGGATCCTGCTTCACCCTGCACCACAGGCCCGATCCTTCCAGCCTCACGGTGCTCAGGGGCTTGGGTGGCAGGTGGTGGGTGGGTGCTGTGTGCTGCTCTGAGGTGGGAAGGACACGTTGTGACTGGAAATGTCAGGGACCTCGAGCTTTGGCGGGGTGAGAGGTGAGGCTGGGTGAGGTGAGGTTGGGTGAGGCGAGGCCAAGTGTGATGAGGTGAGGCTAGGTGAGACAAGGCCAGGTGAAGTGACACCAAGCGAGGTGAGGTAAATCTAAGTGACATGAGGCCAGGCGAGGCCAGGCGGCCATGCCACAACCTCATGGGCCACTTGGCCACCATGATGCCGGTCGAAGCCCTGCAACACTTGCCCACTGCCCAGGTGGGCCCCCACTTCCCCATCCCCTTCCCCACCTCAGGTTCCCCATATCCCCACCCCCACCCCCTCGCCCCCCTCATCCTTGAGGCTCCCCCAACGCGCGTGCGCGGGGCTGCCCCGTGGAGGCGGGCCCGGGCGGGGGCGCGCAGGCGCGCGGCGCATGCGCGCTGTGGCCCCGCGCTGGGCTGGGCGGCGCAGCTGGCAGCGGGCTCGCGGCCTGGCGGCTCCGACCCCCCCCCCCCCCCTTCCCCTCCTCCTCCTCCTCCTCCTCCTCCTCCGCCCTGAGGGAGCCGCCGGGACCCCCCACCTCCAGCCCACGGCAACGGCTCGGGGTCGGCCCCGGCACCCCGCGGAGCCTCCCCCCCTGAGAAGAGGGGAGGGGGGGGGGGACACGAGAAGCTGAAAGGGAGCGAGGAGCCCCCCCGGGCCGGGACAGCTGAGGGGGGGGGGCGCGACATGGCGGAAGCTAAGGAGGAGGGGCCCGGCCCCTGCGCCAGGGTGAGTGGGGGGCGTCCGGAGGACACGGGCGGGGGGCTGCGGGCGGGGGGCTGAGGGGTGCAGCCCGCTGGGCACCGCGCCGCTGTCCAGCGCCCTGACGGGAGGGCTCGGGAGGTGGGGGGCATGGGGTTTTGGGCCCCCCCCCGGCCTGGGGACGGGCTGCCGTGGTGGGCACAGTGAGGTGTTTCATCCCTCCAGGCCTCCGATCCGGCTGCCCCCAAGGTCTGTGCAGTTTTCTCACAGTTATCCCCCCAGGAGAGCATGTAGGCATCTTTTCGATCAGCACCTTGGCGTCGCTGAGCTAATAAACTTAACGGCTGACGAGGATCTGTCATAAACTTAACAGCTAACAAGGATCTGTCATCGCCAGCCGGCCGGCCGACTTGTTCAAACCACAATGTTCTTGGTGCTTTTTGTCGATGTATTTCACCCATCCATGTCAAACCATAGCACGCTGTCAAGATGGCGGTTCCATCCAGTGGTTAGGCACGCGGACGGCAAGCATCTCAGGACCGTTATTGGTGCTGGTTCTGAGACCTGGTCCTTCGTTGTCACGCTTCGGTCTGTAAGTATAGCGGGCACCTGACTCTGCTTGAAGAAATACCTCATCCTTTAAAGAAGTGGAAGGTTCTTTATAGCCCATGTCTTGTAGCCCGTGAAGCAACTGAGGGAAAATAACTTTCTAAGCAGTGCTCGTGGTAGTCTTACAACAAGTGAAGGCCGACTTCTGGCACGCGTTGTAACTTTTGATTGAAAGCTTTCTGACAGAAATGAGGTTAAGTCACTGCCAATGGGCATTTCAATTTGTATGGAAGGGTCTTTAGGCTACTACAAGTCTCTGAGCTGTCCAGATCCCTTTTCCCAAAAATGAAGAAACTTTCCCATTCTCTAGCCTTGCAAGAGGCAAGAACACTAAAGTTTCCCATTCCTATGCTTGAGAAGAGTTGCTTGTCCTGAATTTATTGCAGGGAACGTGAAATTTGTGATTGCAGTGAAACTAATTGTTGCTAAGCAGAATGGTTGACCTTCCAGGGTACAATTGAAGGAGTTGCACAGACATTTGGCTACGCTGCAGTCATGGAAGTGAACTTCACAGCTGACCTGTCTTAAAGCCATGTCTTTCACCAGTTGCACTTGTTCATGAACAAACTCAAAGAATTTTGTGGGATTGCTCACAAGAACTATGTTTCACTGGAGGATCAAGATTTTGGCTGTCTGCAAGAAGTTTAAAAGAAGGTAGCTGGATGTAACACAGTAACTTAAGAAATCTCAAATAAAACTTCATTCCCAGTAGTTGAGATATTAGTGGACTAAAGAGAAACTTTTAAACCATGACAACAGTCAAGCATTGGAACAGGTTGCTCGGAGAGGTTGTGCAGTCTCCATCTTAGCAGCTAGTGGTCTCATCGTCCCCATTGCCTTGATACGCTCGTCTTACCTGTTGACAAGTCACCTGGCATTGCCCAATGGAAAAAAAAATACCTTTTTTCATCTTAAGATTGCCAACTGTCAGCTAAGAAATACCAAAGAAAAGCACCTTTGAGTCAGTACCGTCTTCATTGGTCTCAGGAAAAACTGGTTTTGTGTTGGTTAGATAATCATCTGCTAAGTAGTAAGTCCTGATATCTCCATCCCTTATTACTCCACGTGTCCCTGTGGGCATTATGGAAAAACTTACGTGCTGTTGGCACTGACAGCATTCTGGGTTCCTGCAAAAGCATAGACTGCATGGTAAAATTTACAGATGATCGAGGAAAGTGGCACTTGCCTTAGGCAAATAAGTAAGGCACAGTTTGCCAATCTAGCCTGAAGGAAAAGATCTTTCTGGTCCCAAGTTTGACAGCAAGGTTGATCTGAACTATGCCAGAGAGGCTTCTGTGAGATTTTAATATAAATAGTGGCACCTGTGCACCACATTCTATCAATTTTCAGTCTGAGAGATGAATTTCTTCATCTCTCCCCATCTCAAAACCAGCTTATGCACTAAGATGTTCTTGAGGAACATGGGGAGAAGTGAATCCTTCCAGGCTGCTCAAATGACTGATGGAAACGGCGAAGAATTAGATTAGTATGCTGTACATACAGTGCACTTACATATCTTCCATTAACACAGTAAGTGATGAGGTCTTGGAAAACCTGCATATCCCATTTCTCTTCCGCTAAGTGGTCCAGTTCCCATGCTACAGGAAATTAAGATGACAGACTCCTTCAGATGCTGTGCCCGAGGAACACCGAGCATTTCTTAAAAAGAAAAATTGTTCCTTTGTATGGGAAAAATAAAGATTGATCTAATAATTTCCCCAGAGAGGAATTTTGCTAGTGCTGGTGTCCTTTTCAATATTAAAATCTTTTGCAAAGGATATTATTCCAGAAGTGCATGCACTGGGACTGGCATTTTGTAGAATGCATCGACAAGCAGGTGCCATCTTTTAGCTCAAGCCAAAGCATTGAGCAATGAACTGAAAAACAAGGCTTTTGCCAGTGTAAGATAGTATCCTTAAAGTCCTTATGGTTATGTTGTTATTTTAGAGAAGGCTAATTTCAACTTCAACCTAATTTCTAAATAAATTACATATATATAAATTATATAACTTACATTCTAAAGAAAATATATCAATGTATTCAACTTTTTGAATAATATCAAGATTAACTTTATAGGTTTATTTTATTAAAACATTTGTGGCACTTCAGCTGTAATTAATATGAAATATCGTTGTCTTCAACAGTTTGCATTACGAATAGCATGACCGTTTATTTACAACAACACTCGGTCAATGCATTGACCGCGACAGGACAACTTGTGGCGTGCAGTACAAACTGCTGAAATTTGCCCCCTGGGCTCTTGGATTTCAACTTGGTGTGAACAGGTGAACACCTGGATGTCTGCGTCTTGCAAAAGATTTTAAGTTTTGCATGGCTTTATTCAAAGATTGAAGGAGATCATCTCGTTTAGAACGTTTTGTTACTAGACTACTCTTAAATGGTACCAAGACGATGAAAACGGATTTGTGCAGCTCTCAAAAGATGCTTTGCTATCATAATCCTTGAACTTGCCATGTAAAAGAAGCATAAATGATCTCAGGGCTTTTTGTTAGGGCTTTTCACACAGCATAAAATAAGGAAAGTAAGCTGTTTATGCCCACTTGAAGGCCACTTGCATGGTTAGGATACTGGAAATTAATTATGAAATCACTCCCAACATTCTTAAAGTGGTCATCTCAACTTTTTTTTTAATCTACCGACTGTTGGATCCCATCATTTCTTCCAGACATTCCTGTTCACATCGGCTTTTCCATAAATGCCTTGTAGCAAATTTCACTTAGTGAATTCTCCTCAGGGCTTTCTGTCAATGACTAACTCTGTTCAGGTGACTTCCATCATCCATTTTGTAACGGTTTGGTAACTGCATAAAAGCAGCGCTCACTCCTGCTTCTGCTCATCACATTTATTCTCTGTGATCATCCAGACTCCTCAAAATAAGGTTTCTCCAGCAGAGCATATTTCATCAAGGGCATGTCAGCAGAATTCTGTGCTCTCCGTGTCTATCATCTTAGCCTGCGTTCTGCCTTGCTTGCTTTAATAGAAAAAAAGTGTTTCCACTGGGACTGAAGAGGGAGATGGCTACAGAACACCCACAAGGTTGTTTTTTAAATTAGTTGTCCAGTGGGAAAAGAAAAAAAAAGAGTGAGCAAGACTCAGTCTGGGAAAGTAAGTTAGGGATAAAAAGAACTGTTACTGGAAAGGTCAGGAGAGTGCTTCATGAACTCTGTAGGTGTGAGGCCATGATAAAGTAATCCTTGCGTGTTGCTGATCGCCGGAGCAGTTACGTTATTTGTAGAAGCTTGTGCCAAGCTGAAGCAAAAGTCACATCATAGCTGAGTCTGAAATAAGTTGAAATCTGCTATCATGAGCTGTGGTTTAGCCATATTGGGAAAAAGGAGACGCATTTAGGTGTTAAGCAGGCTGCAGATTGATGCTAACCTCAGGACCTGGAGCAGATGACCTTTGCTGCCACGCTCTTTTCCCATAACTCTGACTCTGGAAGTGCTACTCAGAAATGTCATGGGAAATAAAAATGTTAGGCTGTACTTCTCTAGACTAAATTTTACTTTTCCAAGCTGGTATTGACCCAACTGTATTCTATATCCTACATGTTGATCCACGCTATATTCTGTCCTTTCTGTGAAGACTGAGGAACAATGCTATGTATCTGGTTTTGGTTACCATATTTGCTATTTACTTCAGATGCATGTGTATAATTTTGGAAGTAGTTTGAAGTTCTGAGAGGATTTCTATATAAATTATCTGCAGTTTTCTTTTAAAAACAAAACCAAACCGTACTTGGTGGGTATTGGAATGGTTTAAATTGTTGAATAGTCCCAGACAGTAGATGAAGAGATCTGCCTGTGAGTCTTTCCTGTCCTCTGACAGTACAGTCATTAACTTGGTAATGCTTCAGTAGAAAAGTGTGTTTGGAATCCCAAGATTGTAGAAAAAAAGTGTATTTTCCATTGGCCATCTTTGTTTGTAAGCTGTATCCATACAATAGTTAGCTGTGTAGCCTTGCCAAGGTTCTCTGGACTCTTTCTGCCATCAGTGAAAGAGATGGGGATCTCTGAAAGTCCCAGCACAGGAGGAATTGCTTCTGGATTGCATCTTCATTTCCACTGGAAAGAGAGAAAACCTGAACCAGTAGCCTAATCAACTAATGTTTACTTGTCTAAATTTAGGTGAGAAGAACCTGAGGCAGAATTAGGACAACTGGACTTAGTTATTCTTACAGGAGAAATTTTGGAGTGCTTTTCAGTATTTCTGATAGCTTCCTGCTCTTTTGTACATTGATATTTGTTAAATCGATCTAAAAAGTAAACGGAAAGATTTCAGCTTTATTCCAAATGGTGCTATGTGCTCGGGAATTCAGACTTCTCTTCAGTAAGTTCAGTGTCGCCTGGTAGGAGTTGTTGTCGTGTTCCATGAAAAAATGTCACTTTTGTGGTTTTTCACAAAATTTCCGTGTTCTAGAAACTTACCAAGTTGATCTGTTAAATAAGCTTAAGGAAAGTTTTGTTGGGCGGGTGGGATTATGTAGGCAAGTTTTACCTCCGGGGCTTATTTTGGGGCAGAAGGATCGAGCAGAGGTGGGTCTCTCTTCTCGCTGTCTCGCTACAACAGTTCATTTCTCAGGCATGGTGTGGACACCTTGGTTCATGTCACGGGGCAGCTGTCGAGCACGGCACGAAGCAATCGCAGGAGCTTGGCTGAGAGCTCTGGTCACACAGCATCGGTGTTCTTTCTGCCTGGTTTTAGAGGTGTTCAGGCATTTCATTCTGAAGAGCCTTGGATACCTGTAATAATGCCTGCAAAGAAGGTGGAACACGCAACTGTGCTGCCTATTGTAAGAGCCACTTCTTCGTAGGAAAAGAAAAAGTAGAAGCCGACCAGGGCAACAGCTACAAATGGGACTGGAATTGTCCACCTGAATGAGAGAAATGCCAATTTTGATAAGAGCAGGAGAGGATAAAATCATAGGACAGTGCAGGAACATGGAAGAGAAGTGGAACAGGCGAAAAGGAAGCCTGAGTTAGGAAGATAGTTGGAAGAACAAAGTAGATCATGTTTGCTTTTTTCTCTTTAAGAGCTAAAATAATGAAGTAGAGGAAAACTGCATACACTTAGAGGCAACACCAATTGTTGTTGTTGGCACCGAACTCTTACAAGAAGGGAAAAGACTTGCAGTACCTAATGGTAGATGAGATGATTCACCAGTGTGGGCCCATTAACATACAAACCATCCTGGGAAGGAGGGCTGATAATCCCCGCTGTGTTTATCAACAAGCAGAAGGTGCTCCATTTGTAAATTGTCTCGATTTGCATGCAAAGCCAGCTTGTAGGCTTCTTAGTTGAGGGCAGATTATAATGAAAAGCAGATGACTTGGGTTTTATATCACTTTCTTTGATTTACGGAGGTGTTTTTTTATTACTAACATAACCAGTAGCAAACAATTCCTAACGTGGTTAATTGTCCTCTTGGGGAAGACGCTGAGTAGAGGGATCTTTACTGGGTTATCTAGTCCTCACGCCCCAGGTTGTTATCCTCGGTGTTTCTTCCTTGTAGCATAAGGACTGGCTTTCCCTTAAAAGATGTGGTGATGGCTCTTGATTAATGAGATACTCAACTTCTAAGTTAAATGCCATACAGGGGGCTGTGTGCTTTGCAGAACATAATCTTCCAAATAGCTATGCTTTTGAAAGATGTGGCCCAAGTATGTAAGTATGCACTTGTCATCTGGGAAGGGCTGTCTTTCTTGTGGGACGCTAAAATACATGGCTGAAGTGCAATACTTGGTTGGGAGGAATTACTCACCTAGTACCACAGCGCAGAAACAGGCGTTGCTATAACATAGACCCAGGTCTGGTTGTGGAGATCCTTACATCCATGCAACTTTCTGAACAGTTCAGTTTTTCTGGTGTATGCTGTGAGAAGTAGGAGTTGTCCTAATTTAATGTCACTTAGAGATTTAGGTTAACCCAAATCTCAGTGCCACTGGTTGGTCACAGAGTGTCTTAACCTGCGGTAGGAAAGCTCAGCACAGAGCTGGGGTGAGGGTTTGAGGAGAGAAATTATTTGTTTTTAAAATAAAGCCTTTCTTGTGGGTGCCTTAGTTTGTTAGCTTGATTTGTGGTGTGTTTCTTAATTTGCAGAGCCCGAGCATCCGGCGGGCTTCACATCAGCACGTCATATCTGGTGCCTCGGCAAAAACAGTTGCAAGGTGAAGGCTTCCCACAGGGAGCTGTTTCCTTCTCAAAGTTGTGGGGTTTGGGGGGAAGGTAATGGGTAACTCAATGAGTAACTCAATGGGTAACTAATGAGTAACTCAAATCTCCCTCTGTTCTTTACAGATATAGGTAAAAACTTTGATCATTCAGAAAAAGATCATTCAGAAAAAATAAGGCATTATCAAGTAATGTTCTGTTACTTGGCAGGCTCATCTGCTTGGCCCCATATAGGTTGGGAACAGTTTGCAGAGTGCCTCTGTTTGGGGGAGATGCAGACCATGAGGTCGACAAAGGCTTTGTTTAGAGTCAGACCATGAATATTCAGGACTCTCAGGAATCTCAGCAAAGTCTGGGGATAGAAAGGGCTGATGCATGCTCCCCATGAGTCTTGTTGATTCATTCCGAATTCTAAAAAACTAAAGCAAAATGCATGCAGCGCACGCCTTAATGTTGTTTCCTGAAACTTCGTTGTTTAGATGCATAAAACTTAAGTTGCAAAAATTTCGGATGCGTAAGGAGGTAGGATGCAAAGTAAAACTGCAGCTCTGGAACAGGAAGGTAAGGAGGCACAAGAAACAGAAACATGTCTGCCTTTGTCTTTTGGCATGTATAGGTGCTGGTTTGGATTTTGCCTTTAAAATACCTATCGCACTATTTCTCTCCTTACTCTCAGACTAAATCGGTGACTAAAACCAATCTTTTGAAATCTTGAGTGTGGCTCAAATGCCTGCTCAACCCTGAGCACAAACCTTGCAAAATCTGCAAAGTTCACATCCTCCTGGCTCTGCTCCCGAATTGCAGGCTCAGAGCCGCGCTCTTGCAGCAAAGCCCACGCCGATCCTCCTGGCACCCCGATGCGGGGCTGCTTTCAGGGTGCCGGAGCCCAGATGCTTTGGGTGGTGGCCGGTGAGTGTCCGGCGTGGAGCCGGGGCGGCTAGGGGGCTCTGCAGGCCCACACTGAGCGCCCAGCTCTATGGCTCGCCTGACCCCGCCGGGTTCTCTTCCTGCCGCAGCCGTTCTTTTCCTGTAGCAGGTATCTGCAGCAGGCTGGCTCTTTGTTACCCTCTGCTCTTCCCTCCCTAGGTGCTGCGAAGGTATGAATCGCTAGGTCTGTCTGCGTTTTGGGAACAGCAGCTCCGGGAAAAAACCTGCTGCTGAATTCTGCTCTCGTGCCGCACGGTTTTCCCTGCAGGAGAGGTGCAGCGCGGCTGGCTGCCTGCTCGGCATCCCTCCTAGGGGTGTCATGTGGAAAAGGTCAGGGGATGCTTCCTGGGCTCCCTGCACCCGGTTCAAGAAGAGCAATGAAAATTTTAAATCACTGCTTTGAAAAACCTGCATCTTCCTTATCAGTTTGTTTAATTGTGAAGCTGGGGGGGGAGGGTGCTGCAGCGTGTAGTGCAGGGCAGCTGGAAGGACAAGGAATTGAAAAACCTCTGAGTATTTTTAATTGCAGTTTTCTAAACGTCTTCTTCCTTTCCACAGTTTGCTTATGGATGCAGTAAAACCTAAGATCAAACTTCAGCAGGCTTGCTAGAAAGATGTGTGCCTAGGTCTGTAAAGTTACTGTGGGGTTTGGGTTATTTTTTATATACGTTATTTGCATACAAAACAAGCTTGGAGCCATAGGCAGCTTCTGTCTTTACATTGCACACATGCACACAAAACCCATCTATTAATTGTCTGATTTATGGACGCTATGGCAACTTCGAATGCTGTTAAAGAATCGAACAGGTTTTTAGTTATTTCAGCTTAGCACATGGTATTAAACTGTAAGCAGTGTCCTTCTGTCACCCGCTCAAAGCAAGGAGGGGGTTAATACTGAGTCTGGTATACAGCTAAAAAGGAATAGAACGATATACCTAGAGGAACACCTCTTTGTAACAGCAGTGTGTTTTCTGGCTGTGAAGAACAGTTAATTGAACAAAAACACACAGCTTCCAGGAATACCTAATTGTTTTGTCATCCTTTTGTGTATTATTTATTAATTACGGCCTGCCTAGGCAGTGCATTGCTTTGTGTACAGTGCTGGCTAGTGAGGCAGAGTCACTAAGAAGGCTGTATCTTAAAACGTTTAATTTTCCTTCTAGCATGCTTCAACTGTTCTGTTTTAACCTCTTAGGGAATGCTCACTCTCTTAAAAGCACCAAGTATCACTAAGTTACTTCCTGGCAAAATATTATCTGCAGTGATTAAATGGAGGTGTTCTAAAGTAAGATAGTCTCGAGTTTAGTTGTAAAGCTGGAAGTGAGTCGTGAGGGCTGTGTTGGGAATTTGAAGCCTAGCGTGTAGTAACCGAAACCTTTCCGTTCTGGATGCTTTCCATTCTGCAGTTACCTAAGACTTAACGTGGGATATCGAGGTGCTTCTTCTTAGGTCTGGCTCAGGTGACCCGTAGGAAATGCCATCTGATGAATCAGTTTTGTGTTTACTTCTGGAGTCCTTTTGTTCCATTTTAATCACTGAATCTTAAAAAAATCTGAGCAGAAGAAATAAAGGGAATTAGGAGTGAATGGCAGCCGTCGAAGGAGGAAGTGTGAGGAGTGGAGAGGGGAATTGGCTGGCAGAGATGTAACGGAATAATGTAGTGGTAAGTTGGGCACTATTATTTCTATTTCTGTGTAATGCAAGAGCATAATCCAATGAAAAGCAACTCATTTAAAGCTGATACAAGGTGATATATATATATTTAGGTACCTCTTTGTTGATATACAAAATTTCCTTCTGATACAGCGTTAAACACGATTGTAAGAGGATTCAGGGTTGGAACAGAAGTGTTTGTAATTGAGAGAATACCCTACAGTAATTCAGAAAAAATACAAGCCCATTGCAGGGCGTAGTCCAGTTATGGAATAAGTCATTTGTTGGGGATATAAATGTATTTATGTATGTGTAGATACATAAGTGTCCACACGCAGGCATACAAACTCTTGCTCTGCTTCCCGGTCTTTGGATTTACACCAAGCGAGAGTGCTGATGCTGTTACCATCAGAAGCGAGATGGTGACTTAAATGAGATGGCTGGTGTTACCAGGTGCTGCAATTCAGTTTTATAAATATTTCTCATGTTAGCTTCTGACCACAAACACAAACCTTCCTCTGTATCCTAAAGCATCTTAAAGAAGACGATCTTCGAGATCACCTCTTACTTTGACAGCCCCACTAAAGGAAGAGGGAAGACATCCAACATAGCGTGGGTTTTTTGTAGGATGACCTTGTGGTTGGGAAATGTCTTGGACTCTTTCCAAAGAGATTATAAATGTTGTCAAACTTGTTCAAAATATTTATGGTAGCATCTAATGTGCACTTGCAGATGGCCTGCACGTGCTAAGTTGTAACTTGTTGATTCTTTGAATTAAATTGTTAATTAGAGAGGCCTGGACTGCTGCACGTACAAAACGAATGAGATTGTGGCAGAGCTTGGAAGACTTTCCCACAGGTGATGGGATCTCAAAAGAGGCAAGGAGCTACTTTGATACAAGTCTGCTTCAAGAAAAGGACGATCTAGTGCTTCATCTCAAACGAGAACTTATCTCACCAGCAAATTGTCTGAGACTTCTGAAGACAAAACGGTGTTACAGCTGGGAAGCAAGAAAAGGATCAAGGAGGATCAGCGTGGACAAAAGGACCTGTGCTAAATGGTTTTGTGTCCCAAGGCTTCATGCTCTGATGTTATTACCGAATGGCAACAAGCTCCCTTTTCTGTTCTGTAAACACAGTACACCACCACTCTCTTTGTCCTCAGCGTCTGCTATTAGAACTAAGTATATGCAATATTTATGGGGATTAATTTTACATTAGTGTAAACTTAGTGGACTACAAGTGGACTCATAGATCAGTGTTAAACCTGCATCTCCTTATACACTCGTGGGATCATTTTAGCAGTAACTCAGGCCTTGCAAACCTTCCTGGAAGGTGTTTGCTTTTTTATTCTTCTAGGTAAATGCAATGAACAGACTTGCATCAGTCTTCAGGTCGAGTATAACATTATTTTCTCTTTTCCGTATTTCACTTTTCCAGCCTCAACTCTCTCTGCTCAGAGGAGCTGAAAAGTTTTGGTGCAGTCTCAAATTGTCTTGGCATTCCCAGAGCTGGACACATCCTTGGTACTCCCTGTGTGTCAAACTGAGCTGAAGGAGCTAACTCTTTTTCGTAGACTGCAGGCAGTATCGGGAGGAGGCCGATGGACTCCTTGCCATCAGATGGATCCAGTGACAATACGTTGTCATCCGTTCCTGGAGCTGACTGCTGCCGAGCTGATAGTTTCCCATCACAGCCCTGTGGAATCTCCAGTTTATTAACTTGAGTTCAGTGAAATTGGAGCTCATCCCTCTGCTATCAAATCCCATTACTTTCCTTAATGTGGCTTAAGGATTGAAGTGTGAGTGGGATCTACCAGGGAAGAAAGTGCAGAGCCGGAGATGCAGAGAAAGGAGAGGTGACTTCATCGCCGTTACCATTTAGGCAGAAATGAGGAACGCTAATAAGAGTTGGACATCCCAAAGAGACCTTTAATTATTCTCAGTGCTCATGCTTCTCCAGACATGCTGTCAACTTTAACATCTGTCAGAGAATGTTTAATGAAAGCAGATGTTTTGTGCAGTGCTCAGTCATCATCTGGTTCTTCGTCAGTTACGCTCCTACTGATACTTGTCGTCGCATTGCTGTTAGGAACTGAGCGTTAGGCTTCCCACTTCCTGGAAAGGGGACGGTCCCTGTTAGAAGGACTGAACTGTGCACCCCCATTGGTGAAAGCTGTATATGCTGCTATTTTTTTGTTAATAACATTTATTTGAAACAAAGGCTTGCAGAGTGTCAGAGAGTACATAATCCCATGCCTTGTCCTGACACAAATATCTCTGACATTCCCTTCCCTCCCCATCTCTCCTGCACGTCCTCAGGCGAGCGCCGCTAATGCTTAGTTTTTCTTCTGTCATTTTTTTTATGTGCTTCTGAACTTCTGGTAACTGGGACTTCTTGGTAATGCAACAGTTTTAAGTCAAACTTTGCTTGGGGCAAGAAAGGAAGGGGAAGGAGTTGCGATTCTTCATGTTGGTTTGGTTTTTGATTGGGTACGTTTTAGCAAAATGCATCCAGGTTGACCGAGATAATGATATAGTGCTTTCCTTTTCACAGTTTGAAGATAAATCTGATGCGGTATTTGATATTACAGAAAAATGTAAGTATTTTTATTTATTTACATAAGGCCGTAGTTCAACAAAATGCTTCTTAGAAGTGTTGCTGCTGTCAAAAAAAAGCTGTCTCACCCTCCTCTTAGCCCTTGCTACTTGTTCCCTCCCTGCACTGCCTTCTGCACAAATGCTACAAAATATGAATTAATGTTTTTTTTTCTTTGATTAGTTTTACGCAGCTCAGTTAGTGTTTCACTGTGTAGTGAGTGGGACAGAATTGTTTGTCAGCAGTGTTTTATCAGTCATGTTAGTCCAAGAATACTTAATGGATTCAAGAAATTGCAACATTAGATTAGCAAAGGACACTTAGAGTCATCCTTTGTTCCATGGAAAGTTGATGAATTTTCTGACTGTTCTTTATTTTCTTCTCCCTAGGTGGTGAAATCCTGGATGCAGAAATGTCTGAGGACACTGACCACAACTTAACAACTGCCCTTGACAGCGTATCGTATGGAATACAGAATCGAACAGGATCTGAGAACTCACTGCTGGATGATGATGATGATGATGATTATTTTCTGAACTCGGGGGATCTGGCAGGCATACCTGTTGTTGGGAGTGACAACGAAGATGATCAAAATTTCACTCCAAAAGACACTCTCCCTTCCACAATTCATGCTGAAGACCATCTAGAAGAGGGCAAGAGGGTTACAGAACATGAGCTGGACAGTGAAAAAGATATTCAGATTCAAAATGCAATCCAAAAGGATCTCACTTCACCATTTGAGCAGGGCCCTGTATTTAAATCAATTCGAAAAGATTTTAGCATAACGAGAGATAATGGCAAAGAGACTTTTTCATCAAAAGACAAGAATAGAGAAGGACATTTTCAAGAACGTGAAAAACGGTTGGAAAAAATCCCTAAAGATATGGATTCTAGATTGAAAAGCAGTTTTCTTGACAAAGCAGGTAACTGTTGGCATCGTAGACCTGGCTACCCAGCAAGGAGGAAGAAAGAACTAGACAGAGATTAGCACTAGTACTAGTTATTAAAAACATCATCTTGGTGAAGATAACATGCGTAGCTATATGGAGGGAAGCATGTTATAAAGAACCCTGCAATATATTGAACTCTGTGTCAGGACTAGGGGCTGGCAGCATTAGGGGGCGTCTCATCATCCACAGCTTGTTTTGAAGCCTCATCATATCCTTTGTTGTTACGGTTTACTAAACCAAGCTGGGTGACACCTTAAGCTTCCTCTTCTGTCATCTCTAGCCCTTGGAACTCCTTTACCGAATAGATGATGAAATTTAGGTTAAGCTGGAAAGATATTTTTGTGCAAAGTGCCAGTTCTTCATTAGTGCATATGCTTAAAGCAGCATGCTTTTCATAGTAACATCACAGAAAGGCTTGCTAGAAATATATTAGTGCCTGCAGGAAGTCAGCCAGGGAGTAACTTGAGATCTGCTTTTCCTGGGAGACTGCTCTCCTTTTTCTTCAGATACTTATGTCTTGGACTTTGTCCAGCCAACATGGAGAGAACCAAAGACGTGTGTAATCCATTTCTCATTTGAGGGAGCCTGAAAGTCACCAGTAGTCTTGCTGCCCACACACCTGGCTTTGATTTCCCAAGCTCTGAAAGTTACGTTAGAACAGTGAATGAAGGAGTTAAGAGTAACTGGGCTGGAACATGGGGTTTAATTTCATTCAGAAGACTGTGTGGAGAGAGGGTTGGCCAACAAGTGAGACCCTCCTGACTACTTGTTGAGATTTACAGCTTACAATTCTCATATTTAAACTTTGTACACATGATAACAGTGTCTTAAAATCAGTGCTTCCAGGTTCCACAAATGACAGAGAAACAATACATTTTTTTTAAAAATAAAGAAGAGTTAAAGTTGTCTTTTTACTCTTGCCTTCAGGTAGAAATCAAGTAAAGAATATTTCTGTGCAAAAGACTTATTTCAGAACATTGTAAATACCTACTGTTAAAAGATTGTGGCTGAAAGCTGTGCAGCCTCAGGTAGAGTAGCCAGTAATTGGAACAGCTTTAGTAGATGCTCAAAGGCAGCATCCAGTATCCAGGCAAATCCAGTATTTTTAAAAAGATACTTGCTAAAAATGTATAAGCTGCTGTTTCCTGAGAAAAGGGGAAGAGGCAAAAGACCTGCAAAGAAAAAGATGGAAGTTGTTGCTCTGAAAAATATTTTCTGATTTAAAAGTAGAAACGTGGCAGAATTCAGAAGTCACTGGGGTGTAGAAGATCTGAATGAACAATTCTGCATCAGAATTTTTCAACTATTCTGCTGGAATGGGAAAATAATGACCCAGTAGAATAATAAAAAATGTCAATTCTCTTTAAGGATCACCATCTTATTTGCAGGGAAGAGCGAGGGAGTAGTTTAATACTTCTGAGGTGCTGTCAGACTACGGGGTTGGGGATCAGTATGAGACTCTAGATAGTTTTAAAGGAAATGCATTGGAATCTGTATTCATTTATATTTAATGTATATGTTTTCCTCAGTTCATAATCAAGTAGAAGAAACATTACGGACGCAGTTAGCGCCACAAACTCCAGAAACTAACTTCAGGGTAAGCTATAGATCTTTCAAACACTTTTGCAAGTGCAGCAATATACTGGAATAATTCAAAGTACTTATTTTATATTTGAGTGTAAATTTGAGTATCAAGAAAACTGACCTTCTGACTCGTAGACATCTTTGCTACTTAAAAAGTCTGCATATAATTTTGTAAAATTTTGCTGACCCTCTCTTTGAAGTGAGGATTCTTTTGATAGCCACTTTGATGTTGAGCATGGTCGGACTGTGACTGGTGAGCCGATTCTAGACCTGGATGCATCCATCTGACCTGCTGCCTTTTTTCCAGATGAGACAGGGAACAGCTCTATCAACACGAGGCACTGCCCAAACAACGAAATGCCCTTACTGACAACCAACTTAGAGAGCTGGGTGGCTTCTGCTTTGTCCAGAGGAGTGAAAAGAATTGGGGGTGGGATGACAGAGGGTGCTGCAGGGAGGTAGAGGCAGCAGCTGCTGCCCTTCGTTTCTCCCACCTTCCAGTGGCAGGACCCATTTCTCTTGGTCTGCAACAGAAACTCCCCTTGGCAGCAGCCCAACTCCTCATGGCAGATGCAGGAGGGTGAATTCTTTTTCATATTATTGTTTCAGGAGTCTAGCTACCTATTTTCTAGTAAGGAATCTATTGGACAAGAGCTGGGGAATTCCTTTGCACCAAATATTAGAATTAAGGAGGAGCCTTTGGATGACGAATATGATAAAGCTATGGCCCCACAGCAGGGACTATTAGACAAAATTAAAGATGAACCTGATAATTCTGAGGTAAGTTTCCCATTGCATTTCTCATTTTGGTCTGACAACTGACCGCATAAGCTGGACATAAGTTCAGCGTTTTATTTGGTTTGTTGACCGAAATTTAACTTGAAGAACGTAGTTTAGTAGAAGGATTTTTCCCTCTTATAGCACCATGAAACCCAACCCCCCAACTTTTTTTGCTGTCATGTTACCATGTCGCTGAAAATGTGATGCTTGTCGGTTAGAGACAAAGCAAAGTGCTGTAAAACTTCTGTGCTGAAATCTGTGGCAATATAGACACTTCAGCTCAACTTGATCTCCCTAGAAAATAAAATACGGATCGTGTTTTATTGAATATTTTGTGAATTGTCAGAGTTAGAGCTGTGTAGTTTAAATAGTGCTATTCCTGCTACTTCCCTCTTAACGGTTGTCTTTGCGAGCACAATGGTTCTGTGTTTGTTTTTGTTTAAAATTAATACTTAGAGGTCTTACCTTACAAAAATATTTGAATACATACAGGTCAGTGAAGTCAAGTGATTTTCTCGTTTGAGACTGACATCTTTTAGGATGATATAGGTAAGAGTTCAATAATTGCAAAATGGAGAAAGTCTGACCTATGGATTGTGCGGTGCTGGGGCAAGGATTGCTGAGCTCTCACCTGTCTCTTTGCCACTGGTTTGCAATGTGACACCAAGGAAATTATCCATGTTGCAATTCTTGTCTCCTCACTGCTGATATTTGGGTTACATGCCAAACTTTACTTGCATAAAACTTAACATGCATAAGCGCGCAAAACTTCCCAGGGTGATTCATCCCACTTGCATCGATGGTAGTTCTGGTGTTCTTGTTCAGGCATTAGTTTTTCTAGTATCATTCTGTGTACTTCTGCTATATCTCATCTTATTTCTGGGCTTGTCTTCCCAACATTTTTTCTTCTCTTCCCATGCTACTCTTGGCTAAATAAAGTAAAGAAGTAAACTGCACTTGAACCTCTTCAGATTTCACTGCCCTTCTGACTTGTTCAGTGTCTGAGATTGTTCATTTTTATTTTCCCTTAAGCATAACTAACGTCAAACCATGTGTAGATTAGTTAAATCTGTCTATTCCTTTGTCCTCCCAAGATGGCAGCTGCTGTGTGGATTTGTGTGGAATGTAGTGCAAGATGTCTGTGGTTATCAAAGGTCAAATTAATGAGCAGAAGTGAAGACGTGAAGAATTTGAACTATCTTACTGATCAAAATATTGATTCCTGGAATAAAATCCTTTGCCTCATACTGAAAAAGTATGAGAACTGATGACAGTTTTATGTTTTGCTTTAGATAAAAAATGTTTTATTCTTTTTTTCTCCATGCATCCTGAAAGAGAAGAGTGTTTCTTGCTGTAACCGATAGTTGGAGCTGAAGGTTCTTGGCTTCCAACAGTTAAACTGCTGTCAAACTATTCTTGATCCTGCACAGTTGATGCTAGGGTTTGCTTCTGTTTCTTTTAGTAGTATCGACTAAGGATAAAACTGCGGTTAAAATGCTTTAACAAATGCATTCCTATAAATAACTAGTTTTTAAATTGTAATATTGAAAAAAAACACGGTATGGATTTGAATGTTTCAGTCTGATAGATGAACTGATGTGATAAACTAATGCTGCTGGATATTCTCCTGGGAAACCTGGTGAAAAATAATTTGGTTGTCTTAGTCTAGAAACTCACAATTTTCCCACGTGCAAGAGAAGTGTTAAGTTTTAACGAACATTATGTGGATGCTAGGGGGTGATTTTTAGGAGGTGGATTAAGCTGAGGGAGTGCTTCACTGCCACTGAAAACTGAGAGCTTATTTTTGCCCAGTGATTTTGGATTGGCTTACCTTGCAGTCAGACAGCAACTGGTAATTTAGCTCAGTCAGAATATGACATCATGGCCTCGCTATTCTCAAATGACTGTAAGTAGGCTAAATCTTATCATCTCTGTAGTTCCAAGAGATTATTCTTTTCAGCCTATTAAGATTTACATGCAGAGTGTTACAAACTGCTTTACGGTTCAAATTTCTAGTTAGAGCACGGGCAGGAGACATGGTGTCAAAGTATGAGTAGCTGCTGTGAGGTAAGCTAGTAATTTATACTATGTCAGCTACTCCACAAGCAACTGTCCGCAGGGATTTTCTCATCCTGGAGAAAATGTGAGGTTATTCCCCTTTCACCAAAGCCAGTCTAAGTAGGGATTGAGATGGTCTGCCTGTAGTGCTGCCAGCTTCACACAGCTGGTTTGTGGAGCTAAGCTGACAAAAAATAATCACTACAATTAGTAGTTAATTTTTGACTCGGCATCTCCCAGTCAGTTCTGCATCCTGGTCCAGGATGGGAGGTGGGGCCAAATGAGATTGTCCCAGTTTAAAATTAACGTGCTGTGAAGCTTCACCTTGGGCTCCTCCGAGGTCCTTAACCTCCCAGTTAAATACAGAATGCTTCTCGCCGTCTAGGTGTCAGTCTGTATTCTGTTACTGTTATCTGTGAATTTGAAAATAGAGCTTGTTTCCAAGAGTGAGGGTAAGGACTGCAGAACGCTTCTAGATGGAAAGTCGGTGTAACTGGAAAGTGGAGATTTCTCTTAAGCTTTGTTGATGCTAAATTCTAAGGTGTCTGAGAATACAGCTGGAAAAGGGAAGGCACCAAGCAGTCACTTTCCCATTTCTACGTGATGCTCTCGTTGTACACTTCGCTGTGAACCTCTGAGCAGGTTCTGCATGTGGTGCTGGTACAGCTCCACCTGTGAGCCCAGCCTTTGGAACAGGCTTAGGAGATTCTCTCTTTCATTCCTGGGCCTTACGAATCAATACAGCATTATGAAAGAATGGAAATCATGTAACCTGTTATTACATGTGTGTATTTGTTCTCCTTTTCCTTTCCCTTTGTTTTAGGAGTACGGCCAACAGCCAAAAACTCAGGAAGGGGAGCTGAAAATCAGTGCTGTATTTTCAGTCAGTGGCAGTCCTCTTGGTAAGGAATAGGCAAGACTAACTTTATTTAAACCTATACAATACATCACCTTCCCGAATGGTGTTGCAGTTTATGCTGCCTTTCGATTTCTAGGTCTAACCCCAGTAGGAAAAAAGAACTGGTTTTGTTTTAAAGACAATCAAAATCAGAGATTTTGAAAAATAATTGTATTTTGGAGGCAAAGGAGAATTGAATGTGAAAGGGATGTTAAAAGTGCGTTCTCGATCTTAAGAGCAGTTGAAACAATCTACTCTGCAGAAAACCAGTGCAGGGCATGTATTTTTAGAGAGTTCATCTGCTATTTAATTCTCCCTTAGACCTTGACAATCCCAGTGAAGTCATAAGCTTTGCTCTTGCCCCCTGCACAAAAGTGAATTATGTGTAATACATACCTAACAGTTACTCTATGTTTTCTCTGTTTTTTTTTTTTTTAGCTCCACAGCTGTCATCAGGTTTCCAGCCTGCTGTGGCATCCTCTGGCATGAGTAAAATGCTTCCTTCAGTTCCAACCACAGCTGTTCGGGTTTCCTGTTCTGGCTGTAAAAAAATCCTGCAGAAGGGGCAAACCGCATACCAGAGGAAAGGCTCTACCCAGCTCTTCTGCTCCACACTGTGCCTCACTGGATACACTGTTCCAGCTTCTCGCCCACCAGCTTCTACCAAGAAAACCTGCTCAAGCTGCTCAAAGTAGGACAGCATTTTAATTTGTTCGAGTAATAATTGATATTCAAGCAGATAATGAAAAGGCTTCAGTTCACTTCTTATACGACATGCTGTTTCTCTAATGCCCACTACTGTTATGTTTCCCTTCAATAAATCGTGGCTGATACTGTTATTTGTTAATTGGTCTGTCTGCTTTCAATTCCATTTAGTTAGTTGTGTTTTGCATACAGATAGACTTAAAAGCCTCTGCTGTGAAGTGTACACTTTGTCTTTTTTTAATTTAAAAGAGCCAAATATAACGTGTATTTCAAAAGGTACTCCACTTCCCTCCTGATTTAAAATGTCATTGCACTCGCTAACCAAGTACATTTTCAAAAAATATTTCATGTATTATTTCTTCTAGATGAAAATAGATTTACTGAATCCATAAAATGAAATAGAGCATGGGTGAATTAATATATTCCAGGCAAGATATTTCCTTAGATTCTACACAAAAAATAGCTTTCCAGTCTGACTCCCTTCTGTGAGCTCAGGCTTCTGTAGGTTTTAGCTCTTCAAAATATATTACTGCTGCTATGATTTAGTCATGGTTATACCTTCATAATATGTACAGAGATTAAATATAGTAAGAATTGAGTGTTTCAAGTAGTTGGGATTTCAGTACCCAAGTCAGTTACTTTCTACCTAGGCCTAGAGTGGAAGGGCAAGGTTTGCTTTTCTGAGCCTCCTTTGAAAAGAAGATACATACCAGAACTTGAGGTGAATAAATAACCTCACAGCCTGATTGTGCTGGGGTCTGTTTAGAGAGGACAGTTATTCTTATGCATTATTTTTAGTAATGGAAGTTACTTTGCAAAGTGAACGCTGCTTTGTTCATGCATCGTTTCTTCAACAATAGATTTATTACTTTCAGTTTTACAAGGTCAACTGAACTTAAACTTGAGACTTCAATTAATTATTCTTTTTACTTGCAGTCTCAGCGTGAAAAGACCTTGTAATAAAATTTAGCAGTCTTGGCTGTAATTTGTTTTTATTAAGTTGAAAAGCTATCTATCTGTGACAAGACAAGAAAGAAGGAGGTATCCTTCCATCCAAGGAAGGGATACAAAGATTTGCTCCTAAATTTTTGACATAAGGTCTTCGAAAATGTTATGTGAATGACTGTTTCAAAAGAGAGAAGTAAGGGAAAAGTTCAGTTTATTGAATCCAGTGGCAGACACAATGGTAGATTAGAGATAAAAGGAGTAAAGGTGCCATACAGGTCAGACTATTTAGGGCTGAACCAAGTGGTAATTAGAAATTCTGACCTTTCATTTTTTCCCTTTTTTCTCTATCCCATTATTACTGATAGTTTCATTGTTAAAAGGAATTAATCTACATATCCTGCTTTCTAATTTTTTTAGTAAGTACTGTACAAAATGGTTACCTTTTACCAGTGTCTTTTAAAAGGATTAAATGATACAACCTGATGTGCTTGTAGTCCACTCCTAATTCCAGGTAGAAAATGTTTCACAATATATCCACTTGAGAAATGTACTTCTAAACTACTTTCCTAACAGGAAAAGAACAAATACTTAGATCAACAAAAATAAAAGCTTTAAATTAAATAAATCAATCCACCCTCTTCCAGAGAATGTTTAGTTTGCAAAAATAGAAAGGAGAACAAGTTGACATGAAACCAATGTTTATCTCTTTGTATGCTTGTTTTTCTTTTTTTTCTGTAGAGACATTCTAAATCCAAAGGATGTGATCACTGCCCAGTTTGACAGTACAAATTCCAGTAAGGATTTCTGCAGCCAGTCGTGTCTTTCGACATATGAACTGAAAAGGAAACCTGTTGTTACTATTCACACTAACAGCATTTCAACCAAGTGCAGCATGTGCCAGAAGAATGCAGTGGTAATTGCAAACTTATTTTTCATTTAAATTCCCTTTAAATCAGGGAACTTGCTATCTTAGAGACGAACTTAGATAATGTTTCTATTCTTGTTATATTTTCATTCTTTTTTTCCAGATTAGACATGAAGTGAATTACCAGAATGTCGTACACAAGCTCTGCAGTGATGCCTGCTTCTCCAAGTTCCGCTCAGCTAATAACTTGACCATGAACTGTTGTGAGAATTGTGGAGGCTACTGCTATAGTGGGTCTGGCCAATGTCACGTGCTTCAAATAGAGGGACAGTCAAAAAAGTTCTGCAGCTCAAATTGTGTGACAGCGTACAAGCAGGTATGTTTTGACACTATAATAAAAGTACATCTTTGGTTGGGTTTTGTGTGTTTTAAGAAATAGGTTTTGTTTTATTAGGTGATTATTTCAGTTGCTATCTTGGTCTAAGATACTCGTTTTGCAATTTGCTGCTTAATTTTTGCCCGCATACATTGCTCTGTTTCCCTTACCACTAAAAAGGCTACCAGAATACTCCCATGTGAGAAAAGATATAGTGGGACCACTCAGCAACAGTTGACTGTGACGCATTTGGGCCAGCCTCTCAGGAAATGACCATCAACTGACAAAGCACACAAACCTCATGAGCAAAGCTCTTTTGTGATGCTCTTTGAGATGTTCTCTGAGTACTTTCCGTGCTGTGACAACAGTAGTGTCGTTTCTCATGAGCTACCTGAGGATCCTTAAAAACTAAGAGTAATTTAACTGCAGGGCATCTCACACTATGACAGATCCCTCTTGCCTCTGAAAAAGAGATTATTTCCGAAAATTCCAGCTTTCTAAACATACTGTCTCAGACATGCTCCACAACCTTATGTGGGTACATAAAATAATAGTAAGACATGAGAGGACACTTCATTTTTGACTCATTACAGCTATTAAAAGTGTGGCATTTGAACTAAGTGGATAGGAAGAGTAATAATTAGTTGATCATTTGGATGTTCGTTTTTAAATTGTTAATATTTTAATTTTGATTGTAATGGTGCCTCTTAAAGAACTGAGCAGTTGCGAGAACCTTTATTATAACAGCTCATTTATTTTTGACTGACTTGTTTTAATGCAATTACATTAGGAAAAAATTGCCTTTTGATAAGATAGTGTAACTGTCCATTTTGTGACTTGACTCTGCTGCCCCGTTATTCAGGGCACTGTCTCTTTTTGAAAGTACTCTGTAGACCATAGATTGAAAACTGTGATTATTATTAGGAGATAGATCTGATCCCCATTCTGCCACCAAATGTGTCTTCAAGGAACCTGCTTATGTGTTTTTTGTTTTCTCATCTGCTCAGTAGTAATATCGTTTGCATATATAGCTGATGTATTAAGTCACAAGCAAAATGTTGCTTTTCAGTGAAAATGTTGAAGGTTGATACTTGCTCTTACAACACACGTTGTATTTTGTACTTGGAGGCCTTTCCTAACAGCCTCGGTACTGCTCAAACTGACCTGCAAAAGTAGCGCTTGCCCTGAATGACAGTGTCCACATCGCAGATGATCAAAGTGTAAATACAACAAGCAGAACTCTAAAAGTGCATGTGCATCAGAAATAATACAGCTGTAACTTAAGTGCTGTTGCAAGTATGCTAGCTCTCATTTTTATAGACATTTTATGTGTTCATCATTAATTTCCTGTTTAATAAAAATAATAAACTTCACATGAATGACCAACTTTACTGTTTCCACAGAAGTCGGCTAAAATTACACCTTGCACACTGTGTAAATCTCTGAGATCTTCAGCCGAGATGATAGAGAGCACAAATAACTTAGGAAAAACTGAATTGTTTTGCTCTGTTAACTGCTTGTCAGCATACAGAGTAAAAATGGTTACTTCTGCAGGTAACTTTATTCTTTTACTCTGTTGGAAGCATAATGTCACATAGCTTATATCCAAACTTAATTTGTCTTGAAAGTAAGGCTTATATTCTTTTTGGGGATATGGAAAGTAATTTTGTTGGTTTTTTGTGTGTCTTTTTTTTTTTTTAAGAGTATGTGCTGAGATGGGAACTTAAGGACTTGCTAACATAGATAAACCTAACAGTGACAATGTAGCCATTTTAGCTTTGTTTTTATAGCACTTAAACATGATAATAAACCTTAATCCATTTTCTGCTCTTGTAAGTGAAGCTGGGGGTTTTACCAGCTAGGCAAATCCACATGTGTGGGCATAAGCCATGCCATCACTCTGTGACTCTCCTGCCCCCGTTCTCCAGGGTGATTAGCTTAGCTATCTCTGCCTAATTTTGCTTTGAGCTAGGCAAACATATTCTCAGCTATTTTTCTTGTAAAATAGAAAAATGCATACTGACATCCTAGGGGATACTGGGAGATTAATTAAAGGATCTGGTAAGCAACAGGCACTGCAGCTGCAGTGTCTGCTTCTGAATCTGAAGAAACGTTGTCTTGTGCTTCTGTGTGTACCTGGACTTGTCATTCAGAATCTGTTTTTGCATGCACAGTGCAAAATTATCTGCAATATGACTCAGTGTTGCATAAATCACTTTTTCTTCTCTGTTTCACTCTCAGGTGTTCAAGTTCAGTGCAACAGCTGTAAAACTTCAGCAAACCCTCAGTATCACTTGGCTATGTCAGATGGGAGCATACGCAATTTTTGCAGCTACAGTTGTGTAGTAGCTTTTCAGGTGTGACATCTAGGATTTCTTCTTAGCTCAATAGAATTATAAATCGGTGGTATAAATATCTGGGATGTCGGGTAAAATATGTAATATTGTAAAATAAGGTCTCTTTCTCAATTTGCTTTCCTGCAGAATTTGTTCAACAAGCCTGCAGGAATGAACTCCTCAGTCGTACCCCTATCGCAAGGTCAAGTCATTGTAAGCATTCCGTCGGGGGCAACAGTATCAGCAGGTGGCACCACCTCCACTGTGTCTCCCAGCTCTGTGAGCAGTTCAGCTGCAGCTGGTCTACAGAGGCTGGCTGCCCAGTCCCAGCAAGTCACTTTTGCCCGCACTGTTGTAAAACTCAGGTGTCAGCACTGTAACAGATTGTTTGCAACCAAACCAGAACTGCTTGACTACAAGGTAATAAAGACCAGGGCTTTTCAAGCTCATCTTTCTCAATCAGAAACACAAGAAATTGTAATTTTTGTGCTATGGTCTGTCAGTACTGCTCTATTGCTTGCTATAACCTGCTATGGAGGAATTTGGTACTGATTTTAGTATCATTTAACCATTATCAAAATTAATACTGATACTTACTCTTTGATCTTTAAAAAAACAGAAACAAAACAAACAAAAAACCACCACACCACTGCTTGGCTAGATAAGCATATTCCTGATTCTGGTCCAAGATGTGATCCTTTTAATTCCTGGAGAAAGCATCAGTGAGGGCTTTCTACAGAAAATGGCTCTGCCTTTGCTGAAAAGCTATATGAACTTACTTGGTAGTGCTGTCAATTGTTAATTTCCAAGGGCATAAATATGCTTCTGGGTTTTTATTAACTATTTAAATGTAATATCCACGTTGTGAAACATTGAAACGTTGAAACCAAAACATTCTGGCTGTGTTGCAGGGTAAAATGTTTCAGTTTTGTGGGAAGACCTGCTGTGATGAATATAAGAAGAGGAGCAGTGTAATAGCATTGTGTGAATACTGCAGAATTGAGAAGATTATCAAGGAGACAGTACGATTCTCAGGCATAGATAAGACATTCTGTAGTGAAGGTAAGAAAGGGTAAGACTGTCTCTCAGATAAACCAAGTCAAAAATGTCTGGTGATACTAAAAAAAAACTAGTCATTTAGGTATAAAAAATGGATTTTAAGTCTGGAAACTGTAACTTCATTCAGACGTCATTTTAATGGTATGTTTCAACCAATTACTACATACATAACTGAATTTCAAAACTAGAAATGACCAACAAATATCATTGTGATACTGAAGGCTGCTTTTGTTGTTTTGCTGTTTTTTCTTCTAGGCTGTAAACTGCTCTATAAACATGACTTGGCAAAACGCTGGGGAAACCACTGTAAAATGTGCAGTTACTGTTTACAGACTTCCCCCAAACTGGTCCAGAATCACTTTGGGGGGAAAATGGAAGACTTTTGCTCAGAGGAGTGCATGTCTAAATTCACAGTTTTGTTTTACCAGGTAAGTAATATTCTCACATAGCATCCTGTGGAATATAAAATTATTAGCAAAAGAATCTTTGAACATTAGGAGCTGCGTGAACTGCCTGTAGTTGACCTGTATGTCCATAAAACATACATGTGAGAGATGAGTAAATCCTTAACTTCTGAGTACCAGTTTCCTATATAAAGAAAACCTAATATTGTCTGTGGAAAAAAACAAAACACAGTGTTCTGCTGCTTTGTGTTATGCTATGAAAATGATGCACTCTTACAGATTTCTTATTTATTTGCTGAGCAGGATATGAAGAGGTCTGTAGGCAGATACTCTTTGTTGCATTTTACATGTGTTTGATTTCTCCCTCCCTCTGTTTTCCTAGATGGCAAAGTGTGATGGTTGTAAGAGGCAAGGTAAACTCAGCGAGTCCATGAAATGGCAAGGGGAGATCAAGCATTTTTGCAATTTGCTTTGTATTCTGATGTTCTGTAAACAGCAAAATGCTTCTGACCCTCCACCCCCAAACAACACAGGTAAAACAGGATGTGAATGGTATTGCTTCTTGGTGTATGATGGTGATAGGAGCATTTATTTAGAAACTCAATTCAGTGAAATTTTTAAGATATATCCTCTACTGGGGTGCATACTTGTCACTGAATGGGCTCAGTTTTAGATCTCTCTCTTTCTTCAAGTAGTTTCAAACTTCCACAGGTATGAAATGAGATTGCCCATAAAGAAAACCTATGCTTTGATTTTCAAGATTAAACATAAGCACTAACTTTTCAATCGCTTTCAACACCTTTGTAAAACTGAGCTCCAGGCATCTCTCAGAACAGGAGGCTGCCAGGATAATGAAGTGCCTCAGAACACTATTTTTGATGAAATGTGATTATGGTGCTTTCAAATGGAAAGAAACTAAGAATTCCTCTGAGAGTCTCGTAAAAATCACCTCATTTTGTTATGTGTTAGGATCTTGACTGTGTCCTATACTACGGATGGATGGTGCTGAGCACAGTGAGGCATCCACTTCTGTTGTCTCATGAGTGCTGCTGTAATACACATACTATTAGAGATAGGAAACCGCTTTCATGCTGTGATGAACTTCTGAAATGTTTCAGTGACTGGAAAACAGCTTAAGTTTGCTTACAGAACCAAGTCCTATTTAAACTGAAAACCTGCAGTTTGACACCTACGTACTCTCCTCATAAAGCAGGCTTTTTCATCTGGAGATGAAGTTGGAGGGCGGGTATTGTTTCTGAAATGCTGCTTTGTAAATTATGTGATTGCTTATTTTTGTTTTCTTCTGTTCGTTCTACCCAGCAAACCTTTCTATGGCACCAGCTTCCTCATCAGGCCCACCTTCTTTGAGAAAGGACTCAACCCCTGTCATAGCAAATGTGGTGTCCCTTGCAAGCACCCCTGCTGCCCAGCCTACGGTTAACTCCAATAATGTTTTACAGGGTAGGACTGCTGAATGTGATTTCTCTATTTTTAAGTCTCTGTTCCTGGATGTTTATAGTTGTTCAGGGATCTTTTCCACTGAGGACAGCAGCCACTTCTTCATTATGCTTCACATCAATACAGAAGGTTGTGGTTTTGTCCTTCCTTTCCCTACGTATAAATAATGACTAAAATTTATTTACATATACTGGGGAATAAAGCTTAAGGGGAATTCTTTTTCTTGACCTTGACGCAGAGTATGGGTTGTGGTCCTTGACGATAAGTACACAGGCTAATCTTGTATGGTTTTCTTCTTCACAGGTGCAGTCCCTACTGTGACAGCAAAAATAATAGGAGATGTAAGTTTTACAAGAGACTCTTTTTCTCACTTTCGTCCAGATTGTATCAATAACAAGTAAAGTATCCAATAATTTAGCACCTTAATTTTGTAACTGCTTTTCCTGGTTGTGATTGAGATTTAAAATTTATCCAATTTGCAGATGTATTTTTTTTTAAATGGATAAGACTCGTATGGTATAAAAGTCTTCTTGTGTCCATTGACAGAATGGTTTGATGTTTTAAGGCAAAGATTGTCGAATTGTGGCTCTTGAGGTGACTATCTCTTGAGCAGTTTGTGTGTGGCTTCAGTACTTGAGGCTCCCTTCTGTGGCCAGAAGTGGGATGTGATGCCACAGGAAGAAGGGAACCAGCATGGGCTGCTGGGGCTGACATTAGCAAGCTTTTGCAGCTTAACTGTTCTTCCCCACTCCCTCTCAGTGTGGTAGTGGAGCTATGAGGAACCACTGTCACTTCTTATCTGTGAATAACTCCTAAAGTTCCAATTCTTGAGAGATCTTGCAACTCTCTTGGAATATATAATACATTTTTTATTATATAGCTCTTTGTTTCTGGGAGATGGGCACCCTCACTTTTAGCTGAAAAGTCATTTATGGATTAGAGTATGAATTTCCCCTAATGAAACAGATCCTGTTATATGAATGCACAACTGAAAATTACAGTTTGCAGGACATGGAATTAGTACAAGCATGAATAGTCAGTGTGTATATAATCAGGAGATAACACTGATATTGCCAGCATTTGCGTCCATCTTTTATTTGTATTCTTTTTCGGTGGTTTTGCATAGATTTACTAAGGTTTTTTTTTGCATATTTGTATCACTCAATATTTTAGTCATCAAAAGTATCTTAAGACTTTTTTAGATCTTTACCATCAGTAAGATACTAAGATGAAAAGTTTATAGAGATTATCTGACTATAGAAAGCAAAGATTCTTGTAGATCTCTTCTCTGCACTGTTAGCAACAACAACAAAAGCTCTTTTTACAATAGTTTTAAATTATCTTTTTTTTATCAACAAAGAGAGTTTTAAATTGTTTGGCCTTTCATAGTAGAGAACAAATATTAATCTTATGAAAATACTAATCTTACGATATCCTACTACAACCAGTGCTGACTCTGCCCTCATTTATATTTTTCCAAACAGGCTAGTACTCAGACAGATGCCCTAAAACTACCATCATCACAACCACCTAGGCTTCTAAAAAACAAAGCATTGTTGTGCAAGCCAATCACACAGACTAAGGCCACCTCGTGCAAACCTCATACACAAAACAAAGAATGCCAGACAGGTACGTATTTAATCTCCAACCCATTTTATGTAAATCTGTATTGCAGTTGTGAGAGCAACTGATTTAGGTAACAAAAATATTTTTAATATGCTTTAAAACTTTAAATAGTTTTCAGGTTACTGTACGGTGTTTGCAAGCTGCAGTTTGCCTTACAGATGTAAAATACTTGGTCTTTGAAATTTTGAAAGCTTCATGTGTGATCAAAGAATCACAGAATCATAGAATGGTTTGGGTTGGAAGGGACTCTAAAGATCATCTAGTTCCAACCCCAATGCCATGGGCAGGGACAACTCCCGCTAAAACAGGTTGCTCAAAGCTCCATCCAACCTGGCCTTGAACATTTCCAGGGATGGGGCATCTACAGCTTCTCTGAGCAAACTTGTTTCAGTGCCTCATCACCCCCACAGTGAAGAATTTCCTCCTTAAATCTAATCTACACCTACCCTCTTTTAATTTGAAGCCATTCCCCCTTGTCATATCACTACCCCCCCGACAAAGAGTCCCTCCCCAGTTTTTCTGTAGGCCCCCTTTAGGAAGGCCATCTGCTTTTAGGAAGGCCACTGTAAATCTCCCCAGAGGCTCCTCTTCTTCAGGCTGAACAACCCTAACTCCCTCAGCCTGTCTTCACAGGAGAGGTGCTCCAGCCCCTTGGTCATCTTTGTAGCCCTCCTACAAAGGATTTGTTCTAGTGATGAGTCTTGAGATTGGCTTTAACTCATCTTTACTATTCTGCAGTCAACTGTTGAGAATGAAGGGTGATAGTTAAGTGATGTGCAAAAGGCTATGGAGGGAACTTGTTTTTCTCAGGACAGAATTTGTGAGTTCTTAACTCCTCCAGCTCAAGCCACAAGAGCAGACTCATTTTCATGAAGTATGTGATGTCTCAAAGACTGTTATAATTAAAAGAAAGTGAGAATTATTAGATACAGATAAGAACTTCTGAAATTAACTCACTAGTTCTAAGATCATTTCATTAGATTTACATTTACCCTAAGATCTCTCTGTGGCCAGGAGAAAACTGAAGCACTTTCAAGGCTATTATGTAGTCAAGACTGCTATCGAGGAGTGCTTTTTTCATCATTGCCAATATAAGAGGAGCTCGGAGTTATCGAGTCTTGATGTAAACATCTCAGTGGGAGAGATGAAGCTAAGTGGGAAGATTGTTGTTGTTTTTTAATGGTACCTTGGTATGGTCTTCTAGTTAGTTGTGAGATAATTGCAATAGCACACCATTTACTTGGACGCAGACCTTAGTATTTATTTCCTCTCTCTTCCCTTCCAGCACTCGTGTATATGGTCACAGTGCTGTTTATTTCCAAACTCTAGTATTAATTCTTGTTACAACAGTGCTAAAGTGAAAGATGACTCTGAACAAAGACGTGGTTCTGTGCCCACTGAGTTACAAGCAGAAGTCACCAGTAGTGGAGCTCCATACAATTATAATGGACACTCTGAAGTGTACTGGCTGGTCATATGGTCAAACCATTTTTGTTTTGTTTTTAACATAACAGAAGGAGAAGAAGTTCAACCGCAAATCATTGTGGTACCTGTTCCTGTACCAGTGTTTGTGCCAGTACCCCTTCACCTCTACACTCAGTACACACCAGTTCCGCTTGGGATGCCAGTACCTGTAAGTTATACTCACTGGAGAACTGCTTTACAGTCTTGGTTCTGAACAGGGCACAGAGCGGTGTCGTTGGATTTTGTGATTAATCGTTCAAGTGGTATTTGGAGTCCTTGAAGCCATTTCTTTCCTTATCACATCATGCATAGTTAAGCATCATCACACAAAAACACCGATTTGTAGGGTTATTGCAGAAAAGAAAAAGATTACCAGTCTGGATTTATTTAAATTATATATAGCCCTAAAACATAAGTAAAATGAAATGAGAAGAACCTCCCTTGTGTGTTTGTTGTTTCCTTTCATCCCCAGATAAGATCTAACTTTCTGTATGTCTGTGTAGGTACCAGTTCCAATGCTTTTCCCAACTAGCCTGGATAATGCTGATAAAATCGTTGAAACTATTCAGGATATCAAGGAAAAGATTCCCACAAATCCATTTGAAGCTGATCTCCTTCAGATGGCAGAAATGATTGCAGAAGATGAGGAGAAAGAAAAAACACACTCTCATGGTGGTATGTGGTGTTTTTAAAAGGAAACTAAATTCAGTGTGATGGATGTCCTCTCAACATGAAAAATAGAAAGAGAAATAGATGTAGAGACTACACTGGCTGCTTCTGAAGCGTTCATGCCTTGTTGTATGTCCTGTTGTCCTACCAACATTTATTTTCACAATGACTGTTCATGCAGGTAAAGTTCCAACCTAGAGAAGGCTACAATGCTTATGTCATGACTCAGTGATTTTTATTATTTATTCTTTTAAAAGCTAAACTGCGTATTTGGAGATAATTTGGAGATGATCTATATAAATATTCTATTATTTTTTTCCTCTAAGAATCATTTACTCTTCTTCCATAGTGCCATCTCAAGTGCTGGTTATTACTAGCACCTTTCTGAAGCTTTTGTAATTTCACAGAGGTTTCTCATTCAATTTTCAATAGAGCTATGCTTAGCACAGAACCCAAGTTAGATACTGAGCAGTACTTTAAATGTCTTTGCATTCCCTTTCCTTGATCCTAGGTGCTGATTTGATTTACGTTGGCAGTAGCAGGTTGCTAGCAGTAGTAATCTCCAGATCAGTTCATCATGTGCTAGCAGGAGTCAAAATCAAGAAGGCAGAGCAGCTGCTTTACACAAGTATTTTCCTGTCAAGCTTTTTATAGTGGATTCTTGGAGGGTGATGCAAGTTAGAATGTGTTGGATAGTGATCATCCCATGTAATAAAAGTGGAGCAAGATAAAAAAGAAATGAACAAAATACTCTGTCTACAGATGACTCCAATAACAAACGTGGAGGGATGGAAGCATTTAGAAAAGCAAACATGGGTTATTTCTGCATTTCTGTTTTTCTAGAACAGCATGATGTAGGTAGGAAGCTAGTAGAAGAACTGTCTTGAAGGAGAAGATGTACCATTTTTGGAAGTACTATGACTTATATGTTATTTTTTGGCATTCAAAATTTTGTATTAGTTATGTGAGCTGTCGATCATTTGTAGATATGTATTTCCTTCTTTTCCTAAAGGATCTCAAACATCTGAGCATGAGCTCTTCTTGGACCCCAAGATATTTGAGAAAGGTCAGTTGGATTTTTTTGCAAAAGGACTTTGAGCCTGCTATAGCTTCTCTTTAAACTCTTTTTTTTGTCTGTCCTTTCTTATAGCACGTGGTATATCTGATCACTCTCATTACAGACCAAGGTAGCACTTACAGTGGAGATCTAGAATCAGAAGCGGTGTCCACTCCACACAGCTGGGAGGATGAGTTAAATCACTATGCCTTACGATCAAATGCCCTGCCGGAACCAGATCCAGAAGTGAAGCAGTTCTCCAAAGGTGATGTGGAACAGGACCTGGAGGCAGATTTTCCATCAGGTCTGTATAATGTAAAGAAAAATGCATCATTGTATGAAAGTACAAACAACTTTCTGAGAGAGCATCGTGGCGGTAGTCTGCTTCTGAAGGGCACATGTTTTCATTTTGTAAAACTGGGTATTTGAAGCAGCAGTAATATATCAGCTCTACTAAAAGTTACTGTGTTTTTTAAATATTACTGGTATCTTTAAAGACAGCATTCTACAGAACCACCGACAGGATTGGCAGGTAGTCTTGCTTGACTTCTTTGAATTACCACTTCTGTGTCCCTGGGTATAATCCATATTAGTGGCGCAGAAGAATATAAGTTTGCCTGAATAAATACATCCACTACTTGGGGGAGACTTCTTTCCTCTTATGAAAATCTATTTACACAGAAAGTATGTTTTTTGCCTAATTATTCAAGCATAAAGCATCGTTTGAATATATAGATGTAATTGGAATCTTTAGGATATTCAGTAGAATTTAAGTGATACTTCTACTTGGGCATGTTAAATCATACAATTAAATTCTTAATGGTGTTGATTTGACTTCAGACTCATTTGACCCTCTCAGTAAAGGACTGGGTTTGCAGTCACGTTCACGAGCAAGACGGAGACATAGAGATGGCTTCCCACAGCCAAAAAGACGGGTAAGAAAGTACTTGTGGACTATTAGTTCCTTGCATTTAAAGTAATAAAATTATGTGCATGCTTATTCTCAGAAGTAAAAAATATGCTCTAGGGTGAAAATGAGAATTTGATTTAACTGCTGTATATTTTTTGTCCTGTTTTGCTACATTATATAACGTTTTCTTTTCTCCTCTGCAATTAGGTAGAATAAATGTTTTCTGTTTTCTTTTTGGTGCAGAACATTTAAAGAATGTTTATTGTTTCAGAAACTGCAAAAGTTTTTCAGGAGTGTAATAATCTACAGGAAAGAAGTAATTTTTCTTGTGTAGAGGAATGTATTTCTGTGCATATTTATCACAGTGAGAATTACTATAATTTGTTACACCTTTTCTGTACAGTGTTGCTAATACTTGTCCAGATATTAAAAAATACATATATTTACATTCTGGTTCTGTCAGCAGGATTTTGTTATGTCAGCGTACCACTCTTTTTATGTGATATCAGATTAAGCGTGCATAGATGAAATACTTACTAAGCTTTTATTTGCTTTGCTTTGTTTGTTTTCCTGTAGGGACGGAAGAAGTCTGTAGTTTCTGTAGAGCCCCGCAATCTGATGCAGGGCTCCTACCCAGGTTGCTCTGTTTCTGGGATGACCCTGAAGTATATGTACGGGGTAAATGCCTGGAAGAACTGGGTCCAATGGAAAAACGCACAGGAGGAACAAGGGGACCTGAAGTTTTCAGGTAAACTTTTTCTCCATCTGTGGAAACAGAAATAATTAGTTGAACAGCTCTTGGTATCATATGTTTCTCAAGAAAAAATTAGGATTAGTTAGCGAGTTTTAAAATGACCACGAGTGGAGAAAAGATTTTACGGCGTATTATGTTATGTCTGCCTTTTCATGTGTTTAGACATCTCAGCTATTAAATTCTGAATTGCTCTGTTTCCTATTAAAAGAGGCTTTAAAGTATCAGATTTCTTTTCAACATTAGAAATGTTAGTCTTTCAACCTGCCCTTTCTGTTCATTTTCGTGCAGTTACTCCTTATTTCTAGAACAGATGTTTTATGCAGCTGCAAAACCTTTACTGATCTATTACCAGGCAGTTGCAGGCATTACAGTTCTAAGCTGACTACACTAACTTAGCCCCATCTTTTTCATATGTAGCTAACACACTCACAAAGTATTTGTCAGCATAACTGTTTGCTTTAAAAAACTGTATGCCAGTCTTGAAGTCTAATACCTTATTTCCAGGTTCGCAGATGGAAGCAAACCTTCCAAAAGTGTGCCCATTCTGTGTTGCACCCTGCCTACAAATAACTTTAGAAGGCACTTGTAATTCAGCAGGTGTAATTGTTCCTGGTGTCTCACAAGGGTGATAGATGATAATGACAATATAAACGTCGCTTTTGTTTGTTTTTCTAATTACAGATTTTTTTTAATTTTTTTTTTTTTTACAAAAACACAGCAGTCCTGGGGTTCGGCATTGTCTAACTCCCCTTTTCCCTGGTCTCAGATGTGTCTTACATGTTTGCACTGAGAGTTTTGTGGGCAAGTTTTCAGAGTGCAGCAGGGAATTTGAGTTAGGATTATAACTGAGCTTTCTGGAGACAGTTTGGAAGAGAGCAAATAATATTAAATACTTCTGCAATGTAAAGAACTAAGCATGGCAAAGCTTATGTAAGAAAGATCCCAAAGGGGAAATGAGCTCTGCATTTTCCTCTCTTATTTGGAATTTTTGTTGTCATTACATGAGAACGGCTGGTTTTTGTTTCCCAGAAGAAGAACAATCACATGAATTACTATCTTTTTGTCCTGGCTAATGAAAGAAAGATTACAGACAGTTCCAGGAAGCTATATCAACCCCCACAGAGAGGTTCCCTGTTCAGTCCTGAGCAGTCACTTGCACAAGGTGTGGAGAAGCCAAGCCAAGTAATTTCACTGCAGATTCTTTGATCGATTCTCTGCTGGGTCTGCTTCCCTTTCTGAATCCCATGGCCCTTCAAACTCTTCATCTCTTCTCCCTTTAAGGACTCAAATGTGCTGCTCTCAACTCATGTCCAGAACTACTAGGAAATACTCAAGATCTTTTTCTCACTCAGGATTCCCCTGAGTCCAGCTATAAAGGTGAAGCTGATTCTATCAGCTACATCTCCAGCCTGAGTACATGTTACCATTGCCATGCCACACCTTTGGGTTCAGTGAACTTAATGAACATTTAAATGTCTTAGCTTTAAATACCTGCAGTCTTACTACTCAGTTACTGGCTATACAGACTGCTGATTTTTATTTTTTTATTGGCCAAATAGTCATTTAATTGTTAGCCAACAGATAGGAAATAGTTGACACATTTAGTCAGACAGGGAACATTGTGTTTCAGATAGATTATGTAAAGATTTAATGAGTTGAATTAAGTTAATTTTCATAATAATTTTCTCCATGACAGTTCGTCCTGTGAAAGTCAAGGAGGACATTCTCTCGTGCACTTTTGCTGAACTGAGTTTTGGCTTGTGCCAGTTTATTCAAGAGGTGCGGAGACCAAATGGAGAAAAATATGATCCTGACAGTATCTTATACCTGTGCCTTGGAATTCAGCAGGTAACTCAGAGAATTAGGATATTGCTGAGAACATCAAAACTTTTGGTGTTTTTTTTATGCTTTGTATCCACAGTCCCAAGTAGCTGCTTGTTTTTTGTAGAGTCGAGAATGTATCTGTTTTGTGCTTCACTCTTAGTTTGTCTTAACCTCTTATTTGGCTAATTGGTCTGGACCTTATTTTGATTGGAGTAAATAGGCCTCTTCTGTACTTGGGAGGAGTATGGTGTGGAGGGCTAGGTGTTTCTACCTAGATAGAAATCTTTTGGTTTGGTACCTTATTTGTGCTTTTCATATATAGGACAGATTTGTAGAAACCTGAGGCTCCTCAGAAGAATTGGCTATGTAATTAATAGGTTTAGATCTAAAATAGCTTGCACAATTCTCTTCCAATACACAAGCTTACATGGAAGAGCTACCCAGCAAAGGCTGTGCTCATTCAGTGGCTCCTTCAATGGGAATAATAGCTTTGTACTTAATGGATACTGAGAGCAATGTAAAGAGTCCTTGCTACCTGCCTGCAGAGGTCAGTTTGAAACAGCTGCAGAACAAATCCAGGATAATATTACCTTATCTTGAAAACTCATTATCCCAGTTCAGTATACTACTGTTAGGGTCATTTTGTTGTTAGAATAGCCTGTTTGTTCCTTTCCTTAAACTGTCATTTAGAGATAAAGAATCAAATGCTACTTCTAATGTAAAACCTACCATTTGATTAGACAAGGAATTACCTTTTTTGTTTCCTGGCTATACATGAAAAGATGTAGAAAGAGTTAGAATTCAAAGTACAATTGATACAGTCTAGGAGTATCAGCATATTTTGGGTTCCATTTCTGACTTATTCATTGATACATGCTTCTGGCCTCTAGAAAACTTTCTAGTTTGTTTGCTGCTTGACAAAAGTTTACGTTGATGCTGTAAGTTGAACTATTTCAGCAGCCTAGCACTGGGCGTATATCTATTGTCAGAAAGTATTAGCATGTGAAGTTCTTTTCAACAGAAGGGTACTCAGTACCTCTTCTGTTCTGTATATGCAGACTTTTCAAGAATAGTTAATACCTAGATGATGGGTTTTTTTTTGTTTGTTTGTTTTTTTCCAGAAAAGAGCTCTAACGCTTGAAATAGTAACAATATTTTTTTGCTTAGATCTCTTGTTTCATAGCAGGGAGGTCCCAGTCCCTGCAGATAATCGGATTTAATATCTTAATGAAGGTTTCAGCAAAGCATTTTGGACCATAAGACACTTGGACATAAGAAAGGAAAAGAATCTGATGTCCTGTATCTTCTCTGCAATGTTATGTAATCATAAATTGTATGTCTTCCTTTTTTTCTCTCGTAGTACCTGTTTGAGAATGGTAGAATAGATAACATTTTTACCGAGCCCTATTCCAGGTTTATGATTGAACTTACAAAACTTTTGAAAATCTGGGAACCTACAATTCTTCCAAATGGTAGGACAATTATTTTATTTTGTGTAGCTGCATGACAAAGCCTTATTTGAAATTAATATTTTCTCAATGCCATGAAAAGAAGCATGTGATCTGAGACATTCATAATAGTCTCCTCTTTCTCCACCATGCAGTTGTTTATAGTAGACTAGAATCATGGCTTTTGTGTCTGTCTCCAGTTATGGATTACACTTAAATATGTCTTTGCCTCCGATCAGTCTCTCAGCTCCTTTGAAAGAAAGGCTTCCTATTCCTGTGGTCAAAATACAAGTTATTTTCCCTCAAGTTTTAGCTAATCTTTTTGAATACAGGTAGCCAGAACTGTGTGTACTTTTTGAGATGAGTTACTCACCAAGTAAGTTCCATGTAGATTTGCACTAGTAGTTCCATATCCATATACGAAAAACTTCTGATAAAATCAGAGGATCACATTAAAAAACCATTGGAGACTTGTCTAAACTCAATTCCAAGTTCTTCTCAACTTGCTCACTTCCACATTAAGAGTTCCCAAATTCTGCAGGTATTTTTAATTGGTCTTCAGGTATGATCATGCAGTTTATAAAGCTGGACACTGGTAATATAAGTATGCAAGATCTTTTTTAGAGTACCACTGAAACTTAAGTGATGTTGGCAACTCCAAACAATTGACTTTTGGTTTAGAAATCAAATTTTCTATCAATACAGAAATAACCCAGCTACTTATAGGTAGTATAATATATAATATAATATTAGACAGTATATAGTATACAGTGCAATATAGACAGTGTAATATAATATATAGTGAAGTTTTCTTTCACAACAAATTCTTGTAAGGCTCCATTTCTCCTTTCCTAACTAACTTAGGACAATCCAAATGGTCTATTTGTACACAGATGGTACATTTTAAATTCGTGTTCCATGTCTTAGGAATGAGACGTTTTTGCAGTTGGCTGACTGGTTTAGTACAGTGAAATTAAAACTTAGTGAGGTTCTGCTGATGTGTGCAATCTTCCTTTATATCCTTCTCTCCATTCTTCAGGTATTGGAAGATCATGCTGTTCCACAGCATGGTTCTCCACGCTCCCTTTTAGGTTCATGCATGCAGTGCTTTTGTTTTTATATTACAATTGCTTATGATAGGTCTGAATTTGTTCTGATATGCAGGTCATTCATATACAAGGTGAGCTGAAAGAGGACTTACATGCATCTTTGACAGAATCTGCTTATATAATTTAACTAATTCCTGCCTTCCTACCCTGCTCATGTGTGATGCTTTCACTTCCTTTGAGAAGATTCTGAAATTCTGCTAGATTGCCAGTGGTCCTTAAAAGCTGTTTATTTTTAACTGAATATGAGGAACTGTCCTAAACTTGCATAAATATCCCTCTTCTTTCTCTTTGCCCATTGTCTCTAGGTTATATGTTCTCACGAATTGAAGAGGAACACCTATGGGAATGTAAACAGCTGGGTGCATATTCCCCTATAGTTTTACTGAACACACTTCTGTTCTTCAACACCAAATACTTCCAACTAAAGAATGTCAGTGAGCACCTGAAACTATCCTTTGCCCATGTTATGAGGCGTACCCGGACTCTGAAGTATAATACTAAGATGACATATTTACGGTTTTTCCCACCCTTTCAAAAACAAGAGGTAGAATCAGGTAAGTGAATACTTTCTGATCATTTGAATTTCTGCAATTCTATTTGTGTTGTCGACTCATTACTTTAAAAAGGGTTGGGGAGAAAAACGTATTATGGAGTAGACAGAGCTATGGCTAATTTGATTTCTGCTATTATCCTGCACATTTTCAAATTTTTTCACTCTAGGATGGTTTAAAGGTAAATTCTGAGGCATCTAGAAAAAACTTACAACATAGGTGCCGATGTTTGTCTGGAACATTAATAGTTTTTTATAGCATCCTGGGCTAGCATAAAGCATTAACTACTACTTTTTTGAAACCCTTTTCCAAAGACTTCATACTTCTGAGGTCTGATTTGTCCTTTTAACTCCAGATGGATCCTAGATGTGTAAAGTGGATAAACAAGACAGCCCAAATGGAGAGCAGCAGTTTAGATGAAACGAGGGACTTGCACGACAGTAGGGACTGCCCTCTTGACCTTATAATACAAAGAAATACTGATTGTTATTTGCAGTTATTTTTTGCTGTTTTGAAAAGGGAAGTGTTCGACCCTGAGAGGGGTAGCAGAGGGTATTTTGGTAGGATCTATTAGAAAGATGGTTGTATTCAACTTCTCACTGAAAACCTGTAAGTTATGCTGTCTGCCATTGTGAAGTGACTTTGTAAGGGCATCAAGTGTGATCGTGAAACTATTCGCTTCTTCAGTTAATGGTTCCAATATGTTACATTAATTGTCCTTTATTAAGAAAAAAAATATTCTCTGTATTGTTCAGCTAGATGCTAGTTCTAGAAGAGGACTAGGCTATGGACACCCTATAGCCTATGTGATCTTTCGCCCATCCAGCAGATCAAAGCAGTTGACTTGTATGTGGTTTTGGACGACAGATAATCCCTACAAGCAGCATGCATCTGCGTGTTGCCCAGTTGCATCAGGCTGGTGCTAGGCCAAGTGACTAGATCTTATTCTTAAAGTGCTGTTCTTCCCTGAACTTCAGTGGTGCCATTTTTGTGTGTCCAGATAAATTATCTGTAGGCAAAAGGAAACGCAGTGAAGATGAGGAGGTTTCAACAGCAGTGGAAATGGCTGAAAATACAGATAATCCCCTGCGGTGTCCAGTCCGACTTTATGAATTTTACTTGTCAAAATGGTAAGTGATGGAACTTGACTTTTGATCTGTATGTAGACTAGAACAGGTATTTGGGCAAGTATCCCCCACAGACATCATGTTCCTTGTGAAAGGTGGTAGGAAAAGTGTGAATTAGGGAACAGTGGTGATGGCTTTTGCCTGCTGAAATGGGAGATTAACTTTATTTAGGAGTTAGAAATGAGACTATATAGCAAGGACGTAGATATAAATCATTTTGTCTTTCCCATTTTGTATAAATTTTCGGTAGATCACTGAGCAGGTATGGTGTTCTTCTCTTTTCAAAGAAAATACACCCAAAAAAGTAAACAAGATCTCATTAGTGTCAGCTACAACTCAAATAAATCACCCTCAAAAATGCACCTATTGAGCATACTACAAATAGTCCCATTACTTAGGCAAAGACATGCCTAGCAGCTGTCCTGACTCTTTGTCTCCCTCTTCTTATCTTTATTGTACTCACTTGCATATCATTAGAATGCTGTTAGTTGTCCTTGGGCAGTGAAAACATTCCCATGCTCCTCATCATATATCATAGCTTCTGCAGAGCCCCTGCAGTGGTGCAAGCAGCAGTAAAAATTCACTTCGCTGTTTTAATGTGAACACTCCCAAGCCAAGCAGGAGGAATTCTTGCTCTGGAGGATGTGGTCTCTTCCTACCAGCACCTGAGAGCTGCCTCAGCGTCTGATGGTCAGACGGGCTCACCATTCGGCAGCATGAGCGGGCAAGCTAGGATTTAGTTTTGCTAGTACTTGAACATTCATTGCCCCAAAGAACATGGCAATTCTGGAATATTAGAACCCGTTTTATTCAGATTAAATGTCAGGTGCATCTGTCAATCATACCAAGACACTAGCGTTGCTAAGTGGATGATATATGATTGAAGAACCATGTCTATAAAGAAGTCACGCAGAATTTCTTTGTTTCTTTGTAAGCAACTTAGCGAACCTGGAAACAAATGTTCACTAAGATGAAGGGGGGAAAACAAATCACAAAGAAAAAAAAATAATTATACTGCTTCGACTATGGTGTTGTAGTCTCAATGTAACTTTAATTTCCTTTGCTGTTTCTCCATCACAGTGTTTATGACTAGGACTTTTAAAGCCGCCTTCTGTAATGTGTTCTTCCTTTCTTTACGTTGACAGTTCTGAAAGTGTGAAGCAGAGAAGTGATGTATTTTACCTTCAACCTGAGCGCTCCTGTGTACCTAATAGCCCCATGTGGTATTCCACATTGCCAATAGACCCAGGAACTTTGGACATCATGTTAACGCGTATTCTTATGGTGAGGGAGGTACACGAAGAACTTGCCAAAGTCAAATCAGAGGACTCTGATATTGAGTTATCTGACTAACTGAAGTGGGGTATTTTCTTTTGAATACACATCAGAAGCACCAAACTGTGAATACGTCCAGCCTTTGGAAAATGTGTATTAAATAAGCCAAGATAATGTCACCTGCAGGCATATTTTGAACCACAGCGGATGTACAAACTGGAACTGGAAGGAGGCAAGCTATGTAGGCTGCAAGAAAAAACGTCCTGTGGCAGGCAGCGATAAATCCTCTGAACAAATTCAAGATGAACTAACCTATCTGAGTGGTGCATAAATCCTTCATCTGTTTAGGGTTTTAAAAAATTGTGAGATATTTTTAAGGAAAATGGTTGTGTAAAATCTACCATGACAATATCGGGCACGGAGAGCTAGACCGTGGCTCTCGTGACCTCGCAGCCTGCTGGCTGGCAGTCCTTGCTGCCAAAGAACACGTGGAGATCTGAGAGCACTTCACGAGGACAGGAAAGCGGTGGTATTTAGACAGACAGACACCTTCCGTTATAAATACACGTACACATATGCTTTTATAATATTTTTTAAAAACTGGGATCAAATGTTACCACGGCAGAAGCCGCTGGCATATCTGCCAGGGAAGCTGTCTAAATGGACAACTGTCTGGCTGCTGTTCAATGGTCACACGACGCCAGAGTCTAGCTCTCGGTCCAGGCTAATAGCTAACTCTACCTGTATGGTCTTCGATGTGGAAGAGGTGCTGTAGGTCCAACTTCAGAGTGATCATATTACAGGACGAACATTTTTGGGTTATGTACAGGAGAGTGACTGTCCTGGGGTATGTGCAGAAAATCCCTTTACTAGCCCAGTAGCTCTGCAGTCTGTTGATAATAATCTAGCAAATACTGTGGTGCGCGGAAATTTTTTTTCCCTTACGGCAGCTTTCCTTTCTCCTCTTTCCCCTACTCCTATGTTTTTGGTTATTTTGTAAGGCAAATCTGGAGGGCCTTGTCATTTCAAATGAAAGTTACACGCACTCTTTCTCTTTCCACCTTTGCAACACGTGCAGTGTTGTACAAAGGATGCAGTATTACTTCTGACAACAGAACTGTGGTAGAAAATTACCATGTGTGTCTTTTTCCCACCCCACCCAAAGATTTAGTCATAGTGTTGGAAAGCAAAAGAGACTTTTTTGAGGCTCGGCTGTTACTGCATCTTTCTGAAGAGAAAAGCTCCCACGTTGTGTTTAGAGGACAGGACGTTATCAGATACTGTCTGTACCTCCACTTCCTCAAGCTATAGATGTGTGTTTCTGGTGACGAGTTACCACAAATTCATTGGAAACCCAAACTATTTTTGAAGAAGAGAATTGTATGGGTTTTATCTAGTTCTGGTCAGTTATCCATCTTCTGTAACAGGGGTCTGATATTTGATCTTGTCACTAAAATTTCAAGAGATGAAAATCAACAGCCTTGAATTATATTTCTTTTTTGTTTTGTTCTGTTTGTTTTTGTTTTTTTTTTTAATTATTTTTTTAGCAGTAACAAAAGTAATTTAACAAAAATAAAATCAGAAAGTAGTCTATTGACGTTGTGTACTCGGTAGTCCTGTCCCTGCCTGTAACAGATTTCACTGATGTATTTTTTAATACAGAAAACTATGTGAAAAGTAAACCTGCCCCTGGTTCTGTCTGATCAAAGCCCATCTGTGTCTGTCTTTTCTGATCAAAGATGCTGCTTTCTCCATGTCCTGGCTTGGCACTCCCAGGGGGAAGATATTTTGGCTGTAACATGTACCCTTCAGTAACCTACCGTGGCAGCACTTGGAGGTTCAGTGGTGATCCTGTAGGTTAATTTCATGTTCTGTGAACACTAACCTGTCCCTCCCCGTAGCTATATTAAAATAGTGTAATAGCAGGCACAGTATTTTGTACTGGAGTGGTTCATAGAATGTTTCAGGGGAAAAAAAAATCATCCTGGAGAGATTAGTGTATAAGGGATAAAAAAAATAGCCTGTTAGTTGCACACAGGTGTGCCCAGAACCTCAATATTAGTAGGAGGCAGGAAGGATCCAGGAATTACTGTATTTTCTGGGCATCTCACATACGAGTGCAGCAGTTTATGTCCATATCAGGTGGCCTTTGCCCTTTCTTTTCCTTCCCCTGACATCTCTACCTGGGAAACGAGAAAGGGCAGCAGGCAGGACAGGTGCTGGGAGGGCAGGTTTCAGTTGGGTGGAGCAGAGGCTGTCAGCAGAATAACGACACAGCTGAGTTTTCCCATAATAGATGGAAGTATTCCCATAGAATAAAGCAGTACATTTGTATATTACGAGTAATGCATTCATTTTGCTTCTCTGAAGACCCTCACTTTTTGTTGTTTGTGAACACTTTCACATCTGTTAATTTTTTCCAGGTACTTGGAATGAAAGATTTTCACCCCTCACATTCTCAGCAGGGAGAGTTAAATCACTTTAAGCTTGACTGGCTGGTTAAACGTGGTACTAACTCCTTTTATTTCAGAGCTCTGAGATGAGAAGGGGTTCAATGCAGCATCTTTTGCTGATACAATTTAATAGAACAAATAGTTTCAGTTTCCATTTCTGGAACCAGACACCTCCTGCTTGGGAGCCCTTTGGCAGCGGCGTGAATTGTCCTGGGTGTGCTGGGGCTATCGCAGCCTCCTGAGCCATTCGTAGCAGTCTGGCTAGAGTTTATGCTGACGTGCAAGGTCAACTCATTATCCTGAAGGACTGAAATATATTTGTGAATTATATACGCAGTACTGAAGTTCTGATAAAGATGTTTATAATAAAAAGTAGCTGAATCACTCGCTAGCCACACAACACTGTTACTTGAAATATTCTTTTAAGGAGAACAATCATGTGTTAGTCTCAGTGTGGACAGAGAAACAACAAAGATGAGAGTGAGACAGACAAGTAGAAGGTAATGCTTCCTGTTGACAGGGTTTCTTATCCATCTGTGTGCCTTTCCACTGCTAGAAACACATTGTTTAACCGTCTCTAATTCCCAGCGCGCAGAGATGACAGCACAGCCGTACAGGCTGTCTAGTTGGAGAGTTCAGAAGTGAGAGTGTTACTCATTACCGAGGATATTCCTGTAGAGAATTACAGTTCTGGCCACTAATGCAAGTCTTGGGGTTTTGCAGAGATTTATATTTAAAATGCTTCCTAGAGTGCAGCTGCTGCCTATGCAGCGCTGGTGTTTTCCTAGCCGTTTTCATTCCGAGAGGTGCTCAGTGCACTGCGTAGCTTCCTGGCTTCAGCTGACTACAGAAGGAATCTGAAGGCACTTTGAATGTCACAGTTAGGTGCAAAAAGAAGCTAAATTATCACAGGAATTATTCTGTCAACCTGATTAATGACTGATCTGAAAGAAAACCCTGGACTTCTCTGGCAGTAGTCTCCAGCCAAGTGCTGTCCCCTCCAAGACTTGAAATGAAAGGGCAGCAAAGTCATTTGTTTCATGCTTCCTAAGGGTATGCTCACACCATGGCGAGGCACCACCGATGAAGTTTTAGTGCTGGGATTACAGAAGTGCTGCTGAATGTGCAGTAAAGTCTTTGGCCTTTGGTAACAATCCCAATAACTCCTTTCAGTCCCTCGAGCAATAGTTTTGCTGCTGCCTTTGAAAAGAAAACAACACATGCTATCGGATAAAGTCTTTACGGTGCTCTTTTCAACCCCCAGGCGCCATGCTCTCTGTGCAAATTGGAATTTGGAGTTTTGCTAATATCAGCACAACAGGTGTCCCCCCTGCTCTTCTTTGTCTTTCAGCAGCCATCCATTTGAAACCCTCCGAACAGACAGAGCAGAGGCAAAAATTAAGACTTGCTCTTTTGTATTAAATTGCTGCTAATCTACAATATGCCCCAAGTAGAAGGGACAAGATTTGCCTTACAAGATTTGAAGAAATAGAGGCTGCAGTGTTCTGCAGGGCAGTAATCCGTAATGCCCAATTACGATGATGGAAATCTATTATTTCCCTGCTTTTTTTTCCCCCCTTTTTTTGCATAACAAACTACGCAGTTTTGAAGATGCTGATTTCTAACCGAGGATGAGCACCACAATGTGTAAAAATCATGGGCCATGGACAAAAAAAAAAGTCTAGAAGTTCTGGAAAAGAGGGAAATTGTTCACTTAATCTGTCCTCTGGCACAAACGTATCCCTTCTGCTTTTGTCCAGGGGCTTCCTTGAAAAGCCCACACCACTTGGCTGAGCTATAAGACCTTGCCTTTTTATCTTCAGTTTTCTTCCTCTCCATTTCCACGAAGCATTCAGTAACTTTTATGTTGTGCTTTATGAGGAAACTGGTTTGGACTTGCCAGGAAGATAGAGCAATAATGGAGCAAGTGATGGAAGAGAAACCACTGAACGGTACCGACGGGTCTGTGCAGTGGGGTGCGGCTGCCCTATTTACTGCGCTGCTTTGCTCAGGTGGGTGGTTGTGTGTGGCCAGAAACTAAACGATATTCAACCGTATAGGTTTCATCATTTTATATTCAGGGCTCCTCGATTAGATGCTATTATGAAAAATATGAATGTGGGCACAGATCAAAGATGGGACAAACAGAGACAACCTGATACTAGCGGTGTTTAAATTTCTGCACCCAGACTGCGAGCTTTTCCGCTGATTTCAGGCAAATAGCAAGACCTGCAACAGCCTTTAAAATTTTATCCTATCATCAATGCTGCAGCTATTGAGGTCATTAGTGCTCAGTTGATTGCACCAGTGCTAGATCTGGTCCAGGGAGTACTGCAAAGTTGTGGAATGGTTTTAAAAGTTGTAAAGGCTTTAAGGAGCCCAGGCATCTTGGATTCTTCTAGTCAACAGTACTTAAATTTCCTTTGGACAATAACAGTCGCTAAGCTAATGGTTTTTCAGCAAAGATTTGTTTTTTAATAAAGACACAAAAACTGGAGTATCTTAGATTATCACTTGCTTGGAGGGAAAAAGGGAATTTATTACAAGAAACAAACAAAGCATCAAACACCAAATCTCAAAATGCCTCCCAAGTGCACAATTTTAATTAACAAAATTCCAGTCCCACATCCTCGTGTTCAGACTTAATTGATGCAGGCTGCGATGCCCACAGTAAGTACAGCTTGGTAAATGTTCTGGTTTATATTCGACACTGAGATACGCCAATGAACAGCATACCTAGGGCATTTGGTCTACAAGTCTTTGACCTTTTTACTCTCTCTATATTTCTAAAAGCCAGAATGCTTGGAAAAGGTTTTTTAGGGCTGGAGCCAGGATTCTCTGTCTAGGAAAAGGGTGTGAGTGACTGCTGTTGACTTGATCCCCAGGTGAGCCACTGACTCATTGTGTAGCCCGGGATCCGGTGTAGACGTAACTACTGTTGTACAGCTGAAGCCTCATGTTTGGTCCCTTGCCAATCCGTACCTCGGTTGTACCCATCTGTAAATTGGCCAGACTTTCCTACCTCGTTTGGGCATTATGAGGCTAAATTCTGTAGGATGCTTTGCAGCCCCGTGATGAAAGGTGCTATATAAGCTGCAAAGTGTTACTTCAAAAGATTTAAATAGGTCACCAGTGCATCATAACCTATATTAAAAAGACTTTTTTCTTATATGAGAATTTATAGAGTTCAATGTATGGTATTAATAAGTGAATTACTGAGACCCCAAAAATAGTTTTTGTTTGAATCGTATCTGTATTCTGGAAAAGTGATTAAAAACCTTTAACCTTAATAAAAGAGTACATCCTCATTTCCTTATGTTGGAATCTAAGTTTAAAAGCAGAATCCCCTATGTTTTAAGGGGGGAGGGTTTCGTTGTTTTTAAGCCAGCATTGAAATAGCAGCTTAATATCTTCACAGCAAGGCTTGGTCCTTCCCGCATGGCTGCACGGCAGCTCACACTGAGTTTTGCTCCTTTTTGAAGCCTTTGGGATTGGCTGTAATTAGATCAACCACCACATTTGTCACACACACCCCTTCCCTGAAACCATAAGCAGGGGCAGTGGTGGCTTGTCCTCTAACTTTGCAACCACTCAGCGCTAAAATGCCAAGCTTTCCCTGCTTTTCAGTTAATTTCCGTCCTATTGCTTATTCTTCTGCAACATGTCTTTTCTTTATCGACGCATTTTTATACAAGCAGAGAGAGAACTAAAGCAGACACCCGCTCCTGACCAGCAAGGAAAACAAGTGCCAGGACGTGCCAGCAGGGAGCCAGGCAGGGCGGTTGCTGCCCAACACATCCGCGGTCAAGAGGAGGACTCGGCTCTGGGTGTCCCATCTTCTCGGCTATCCTAAAATCCCAGAACTGGCCCGACAGCACGCAGTAACAGGAAAACAGCACAGGTGATCTGGAAAACCCCCTTGAACAAAGCTCGATATGACTTCCAGGAAGGGCAGCAAGAGCCTTCCTGGATTTCTGAATGCGGTCCCTCGAGGCTCTGAGGCTCTGCCTAGGCTGTACCGTGCTCTTTCAATAGTGGGGTTCTTGCTGCTGTTCCCAGGTCACACAAGCAGAGCCCCCCTGGGCAGTCTCAGCACAGCAATGGCATTTTACAGCTCTTTGGAATTCACGATTTGGAAGCCCCAAACCCCAACCCTCCTCCTTCCCAACCACGCGAACCGGCAGCCATGCTTTGTGCTACGGGAGGGGGGGAGGCAGGATCCACACACCCTTTTTTCCTGCGTTATTACTGTCACCACCAGCTGAGAGTGAAGGAAGAAATGTGCAGCTCCAAGAAAGCTGCGGACCTGCTGCACAGGAGCCTCTCTCCCGCCCTGTAGAGGTTTTATATGGCATGGCTTTTTGGGGGGGGGGGGACAGGGGTGGCTTCTGTGAGAAGAATCCCGAAGCTACCCCATGGTAGATAAGGGCCCTGCTGATGGCCGGTGGTGGGCAAATAAGTTTTGTTTTTGGTGCCTCTTTGTGAGCATTTTTAAAAAATGAAAAAAAAAAAAAAAAAAAAAAACCACAAACATTGTGCTGTGGAAAAGCAGCTGAGAGAGAAAGAGGGGTGAGAAGCAGCCC
>CM021753.1:4829309-4883424 GCA_011075105.1 Heteronetta atricapilla | reverse complement strand
TCCTGGTGCTCCTGAGGAAGAGGAGCAGTCAGCCCATGCGCGGCCCCACATTTGTGCGCCCCATTTCTTGGGGGAGCATCACTCCTAGGCTTCCTGAGGATGAGCAACCCCCTCGATCTTGCCTCCCCTTGGGCATCCCCTACAGTGCCAGGAGGCTGCACATGGGGACCCCAGCCCATCCGGGTCAGCAGCCCTTGCTTTCTTCTCCGATTTTGCTCCCCCTTCTAAAAGGGGGTGCAGCCCCCACAATAACATGTTGGGGTCCCCCTCCCTGCTTCCCTGACCTGCCTGGTGGGAGCCCAGTGCTGGGCGGCGCCTTGCTGCCTGTCAGGGGCGGCAGCGGTGACGTAGGGGAAGTGGATTTCTAGGAAATCGGTCCCTTTGGTTTCTTTTCCCCGAGTTTCCCTGGGTTAGTCCCACTGCTTAACCCTTGCTGTGCCCGGCCCTCGCTGCACCCCGGTGCTCAGGCGGGGCGCTAAGTGCGGGCAGGGGGTGCCCCATGGGTGCCCCCTCTCCTTCCAGCCCCCACGGGAAGCAGGCTGGGAAAGTGCCAGGGCTCTGGGGCTGGGGATTGAGACGGCATGGGGCAGCCCCCAACCCCTCCCAGTCCTACTGCAGGTGCTTTACCGGGCGCTTTGCACCTCCTCTCCTCCACCCAGCAGCCTCAAAAACAGGCCCCTTTTTTTCATACCCCCCCCCGCCCCAGTCCCCCACGAGCCCCTTCCCCACTCCTTACCCCAGGACTGCGGGTCTGGCTGCCCCCTCCGTGTCCCCAGGACGCTGCTCGTGCCACCGGCCCGCGGGCACCTGCAGCGCGGGGACGAGGCGAGTACGCAGCCTGTGCGCCACCGCAGCTGGTTGAAGGGGACCAAATCCAGTTGCAAGTTGATCTGGTTCCTTTTTACCAGCCCCAGGGACGCACTTTCTCTTCGGAGGTGCCACCGGGGCCGGCGCGAACACCAGGGTCCCGGCGTGGGGGTCCCAGCCCAAAAATACATACTTCTTAACATTCCATAACGCCGGCCGACTCCATATGGGCATATGAAGAAGTATGTAGGGTTGGGAGGGAGAGGTGGCAGGGAGAAGCCCCCAGCCCCGGCATTGCCCCTACTCTGCAGCTCCCTCCCTCTGGTGATGCCGGGGGACGCAGGGCGAGGGTGCCCTGGGTGCCCAGCCTTTGTGCTGGCCCCGGTAACATGCCCACGGGGGGGCTTTTCACTAGTGGCCGCCCTTGGCAGGGCTGTGGGGCACCCCAGAAGGGGCAGGGGCTCAGCAGTGTGAGCAGCCCACCCTGGCTGAGTGCCGTGTCCCGTGAACGTGCGTGGGTTCGGGGTTTCAGTGCTCCGAGCTGCTTCCCTGGGGGCTGCAGGGAACCTCCCATCATCTCCGGGTCTTGGCAGCCCCCCTTTCCTTGCTGCTGCTGTGCTGGGCCAGGGTGGACCAGCTGCACCTCCCCAGCACCCTGCACCCCCCGGCAGCACCCCAGCACCCTGTGCTGCTCCGTCCCCCTCCCCGCTGGCCACCCTGCTGCGGCCCAGGGTGGGGGCAAGAGGCCTTTGCCAATAGGGGGGGTTGGTGGAGGTCCCTAGGGCTGGAGACCATCGAAGGGGTGCAGGGGGGGCTCAACGACCCCCACTCAGCACAGCCAGGGCAGGGCAATGGAAGGGGCGAGTGTCACAGCAGCCCATCCACACCTTGACCCCGGTGACCTTCCTACCCCTAAACTGGGAGCTGGAGCAGTGCAAACACAGGGACCCGTCCCAGGAGGGGGCGGTGCAGCTGGGGAGGGCAAGTGAGGGGTGCAGGGGCTGGGGGGGACACAGCACGGCCGTGACTCAGCGCCGTGACCGCCGCAGCTGTCTGCAAGGAGCTGGTGGGTGCCAAGCAGGCGCCAGCCCCGCTCGTGACACCCGCAGGCAGAGGCGAGGCTGCTCGGTGACCCCCGGAGCCTCCAGCCCTCGCTGTGGGGTAGGGGAGCTGCTGCCAGCACGGCCCTGGTGCCCCCACGATGCTCTCCTGGTGTCCTGGGGCTGCCCTGTGGCTGTCCCCTGGTCCTGGGGACCTTGGGGACACGGCTTTTGGGAGCTCCGTCCCCAACCTGACGGTAATGCTGGGGCAGAGCGCGTCCGGCTGCGCCAGCACCCTTTTTCCCTCAAAAAGCAGACAGAGAGGGTGTCCCGCGGCTGGACACTGCAGAGATGTCCCTGCTTAACCCCTCGGGCTCCACCTGCCCTGCAGCTCTGGGCTCCTGCAGGGCTCTTGGGGTGCAGTGGGAGCTGTCAGCCCGTGGCTTTGCCCAGCGCTGAGCCCCCGCACCCAGGGCGCAGGGGCAGGGCTCTCGCATCCCGGCCCACCTCGGCTCCAGCCGCCTCGGCTGCCCTTGGGCATTTCTCCCAGCACTGCGGCGTTGAGGTGCCCCGGCCCCGGGGGACCTTCACGGCTCCAGCCCACGGCACAGCCCCACAGCCCTCAGCCGGGCTCTGCCGGTGACCTTGGAGGGCCGCACGCAGCCCTGCGGGCAGCTTAAATCCATCCTGCCTGGAGCCCCCAGGCCCTGCACCTCTCCGGGAGCAGCTCCCAGCCCCAGGCACGGGCACGAACGGCCCCGCAGGGGTTGGCAGCGGAGCTGGGGGGGTGCTGGGGTGGCCGTGGTGCCTCAGGCGCTCGCACGGCCCCGAACAGCCCCAGCCTGGCTATAAAAGGAAGCGACTTTTTTCCACGCTCTGCCCCAGCCGCGTGCCCGGCCGCGCTCTGCAGCCACTCACTGGCAGCGGCCTCGCCAAGTTTCACCTCTCAGCATCTGCCCCGGCTCAGCCAGCACGGGGCAAGCCCCTGCCTCGGCCGCTGCAGCCGGGGGGGTCCTGGGGAATGCCCCGGTCCCCAGCTTCACTCGTGGGCTTTGGGGCTGCGGCCGCATGGCTCGTGGTGCCCCGGTGTGCCCAGCACCCCGCACACGGTGCTGCAAGGTGGGGATCCCTTCCTTCCCCTCCCATCCCATGGCTTCCCTCCCTTCCCATCCCATCCCAATGCGTGGCCAGGGGGTGCCCCACCGCCCCCTCAACCCCACCACGAGCTCGCTGCCATCCCCACGCCTCCACCTCCACCTGCCCAAGGCGCGGGGGGCGGTGGGGACCCCCAACCCCGCAGCGCTCAGTCTCTGCCCTCCCTCCCTGCCCGAGCTGCTGCAAGCAGCCGAGCCAAGGCGAGTGCAGGGGCCGCGAGTAGCAGCGGCATCCCCAGCCCGAGCGGGGCTCAGCTCCAGCCGAGCTCGCTGAAGGTTAAACGCTGGCGGCGGGGAGAGCCCCGCTGCCTCCCGCAGCCCCCGCACCCGCCAGCTCCTTGCGGCCACTTACTGTCCTGGAGGTGACACCGGCCAGGGCTGGGCTCCAGTGGCAGCGGGCTGCCGTGTCCCCCGGCAGGAGCACGCTGCTTCCCTGCTCGCCTTGACTTTGCCACAGTACTCCTCCAGCTCGTCCGCAGGAGCTTGCAGCATCCTCCAGTTCAGCAGGAGAAGTTCCTCGCCGGGGAGGGAGGGAGGAAGGGAGGGATTTAAGGCAGCCCCTGCCCGGGCTGCGGATGCCTCCGGGTGCAGGTGAAGCCCCTCGGCTTGCTGGGGCACCCCACAGCCCCCTCCGCACGTGCCCCATCCTGGACTCGGTGCCCCCGGCATGCGGCTGATGAATGCGGGGAGGCACCGGGGGTGATCCCTGCTACCGAACCTCTCTCTCCTGGCCCGGGCACCGCCAGTGTGTGGGGCACCAGCCACCTCCACCTCCTGCCCCATGTCCCCTGGGTGCATGGCAGGGGTCCCAGAGCACCTGCAACGCCTCGCCTGGGCCCAGCAGCAGCTGGGGTGCTTGGAGGGTGAAATCTGTCACTGCTGCAGCCACACAACTCCCTGGGGACCCCACGGGCACGGGGACACGCAGCTGCCCTGTGCCACCCACCCGCATTGCTCCTAACACCCATTGCAGGGGGTTTTATAGGATCCGGAGCTGTGCAGAGCAAAGGCAGGGGTGCGAGGCTGTGCTGCCCACCCCGGGACCCTGCGCCCCGACGTCCCCCCACCATACCTCTGCGTTGCAGCTGGTCCCTGGCCCAGGGGGGACCCGGGGACACACACCTCGTCCTGGCCACCAAAGGGCGAAGGCAGACAGACAGCTCCGCGGCATCCCTCCCGCGGCGGTCCCCGGCGGCTCCCCGCCTGCCCCAGCGCCCTCCCCAGCCCGGGTGCGCTCTGTTTGCCTGCTATTTTTGGCAGCCTCCTAAGAGCTCCTCTCAGGCTATTAATAATGAGAGTGCGAAATTCGTTTGGCCTCTCCTATATAAGGAAAGGTAGAGGCTTAGAGGCAGCTAAATATACTGGCGCGTGCGGGAGCGAGCGGGGAGGCTTTGGCACCGAGTGTGGAAAAGAGATTGTTTGAACAATGGAAAGACGGACTCACTCGGAGCACAGGGCCCCGTGCGGACGGACGGAGGGACGGAGGCACCCCCGGGGACCCTGCTTCTGCAGGACGGCAGCGGGAGCAGGGGGACGCGCCTGCAGCGGGGATGCTGTGGGAAGTCCCGGGCTGAGCCGGCTGAATTTTCCCTAAAACATGCGATGAAAGATCCCGTAACGAACCCGCTGGGCCAGCAGCACCCCAGGCTCGGTGCCTGGGCAGCAGGGACGTGCACTCAGCCGCCTTCAAGCCCCCGCTGCCGCCTCTGGGAGCCGCGGGCTGGGCCAGGCGCTGACCTTGCCCCGGGAGAGCCCGGCTGGAGCAGGGAAAGCAGCAGCAATTCGGGGAATCCTGATGGCAGGAAGGCACGGAGGAGCAGTGCCAAATTCGCATGGTCATAACAAGGACAGCACAGGCAGAGGGGTGAGAATATGCGCGGAGAGGGAAAAAAAAAAGTGCTCTCCCCCTGAGCTCCATAAAGAGCTTTTCTTCTTTTCTTTTTTAACTCCTCCTAGGCAAGGTGCTGCATAGGGAGGGATGAGCAGGGCCGGGGAGCCCTGGGCTGTGCCTGCAGCTACGCTGAGCTCCCCATCACGTCGGTCTCATCCTGGGCCGTGGCATGGAGGCACCGGCACGGGGAGAGGCACCGATTACAGACCTGGGGTTGCTCTGAGGCTCTGGGCAAGGATGGAGTCAGCAGGGAAGGGGCATAGCAGAGCCCCCTGGGGCACCCCAGAGGGGTCCCAGAACCCCGGAGCCACCCATGGTGGGTGCCGTGTCCCAGGGAGAGAGTCCCTTTGGGATTGCACCAGCAGCTCCAACCCCAGACCCCCCATCCTGAGCAGCCTGTGGTGCTCAGCACCCGCATTTCCCCAAGCACCACAGCTGCGTCCTGCTGGGGAAGGTGCTGTAGGCCAGAGGCTGGTGTAGGAAGGAGCAGCTGCTTGCCCTCGGGGCAGGGAGAAATCTCGGTTGGCTCCACCGCTGCCCTAGGGGCTGGTGCAAGTTTTTTGCTGCAGAAGCCAAGCCCCCAGGGCCTGCAGCTGGGCGACTCCTCGCCCGCAGCCACCACCCGTCCCACACCTCTGCAAGGAGCCAGCAAACCTTAACTGGTGCTGAGCAGGCAGCACAGGCAGCTCGGCTGCAAAGGGGCAGCCCTTCGGAGAGCTGCACGCAGGGGCACGGGGAGAGCAGGAGGAATAAAGCCAGCAGAGCTGGGGGACACCAAGCAGAGCAGGAGCACAGAGGGAAGGCACGGAGCTGAGCATTGCTGGCAGAGGGGCAGCGGGCTCCAAGGGTTCAGCTCCTCGGGTCCTTAGGTGACAGCGCTGTGAACCCCAAGGGCTCCAGCACAGCCCCTCGGCTGTGGGAGGTGTGGACAGGCAGAGGGGCAGCTCTGGAGGCATCTCCGTGCTTTGCAAAAGCACCATCCTGCAACACTGTCGGGCCCCTTCTGGCTGCCGCGGTGCTGAAGTGTGTTCCCTACAGCAGCCAGCGACAGCTGGGCAGCCTTGGTATCTCCTTCAAGGACTCCACTAATTGATAAATGTTCCTCTGCTTCGCTAGGAGGAACACCTACCCCAGGTGTAGGTGCAGCTTGAGCCCCGACACTTCTGCTATTTTGCTTTCCAGTAAAGGCACTGACCCACACCCCTCCTTCGGCTGTCGGAGAACAGCCCCGGGCAGATCCGTGGCGCTCTGCACCCACGGCCCCTAAATCGTCACCGAGCCCCAGAGCCCAGCAGCCCCCCGAGGATGAGGAGGGAACTCCCAGCTCCTGTCCAAGGAGGGCAGTGGTTGCATTAGGACCCATCCCGCAGCTGAAACTGGAGAAAGAAGCAAGGTGAGCGGCGGCAAAACATCTCCCCTGTTTATTTGCAAGAAACTTTTTGTTTAAAAAAATTACTTTTAGTCTTGATCCAAGTAACACTGCAATCAAACGCTGTTAAACCAAAGTTCAGACAGGTTGGGCAGCCCGCCGCTACACGGAGGAATGAAGAAAAGATTTAAGAGCAAACTATTTTAGAACGAGATCGCAACGTTTGCCTCAAACATCTTCACAACTGTTTGAAGCTCATTTGTGTTAAAGGAGAAAATAAAATCAAGTGACTCTGACGGTTCATCTAACAGATGTCTCAGCTTTTAACTTCCACACATGGGTAACTTGTAGCCAGCGTCTCTAATTGTGAAATCAAAATGCATAGCAATGCAGAAACCTTCCCCGTGCAAGGTCAGAGCGGGACCACGGTGCTTGGGTAACAAATGAGCAATGAGATGGGCGATGCTACGGGGGAGAAGGAGGCGAAGGATTCTGAACGCGTTGGCTCTGCGTGCACACACCTTGGGAGGTCTGCGTGAACGGTGCACCGAAGCAGCCTGCCCCGTCTCCTGTGCCAGAAGTCACCACCTGCAGCTCGGGAGGGTCCCCCCTCGTCCTCTGCAGGGCCTCGTGCTCTGATGCTGCCGGCGTGGCGCTGCAGAGGGATGCTCAGAAGCACCAAGGGTTAACACGTGGAGCGGGGAAGAGGGCTCGGGGAGGGGTGGCCTCTCGGTGCAGTGCTGCACCGCCAGGGAATACCAACGGGGAGCCAGAATTATAAAGGGGAGCTCAAGCTGTGCTCCGTCACCAGCCTGCACTTGGCGGTGACAAATGACCAAGGAGGGGGGAAGCCTGTCCTAAGCAAAGGGCTCGGAGCAGAGGGGATGCCACAGCCCACTGCAAAACCTTCACGGAGGCAGACAACGGCTCTCCTGCACAGGGGGGTGCTGGCAGCTGCCTAAAGCACCTCATCGCGAAGGTGTTTCTGCACGGTGAAGCGTAAGAACAAAGCCATCCTCGGCTAAACAAAGGTGTTGGCGAGTAGCAGCTGCACAGACTTTAATTCTTCCCTCTTCCGTAATAGGAAGCCAGGCTTGCTTGAATGCACCTCCTGCGAGGGCTTCTGATCTCTGCAGCAAGGAATGCCTGAACCACTGCAAGCACCGCTCGCTCACTGCAGAGGGGATTTCCCCAGGACGGACAGGAGCAAGAGACTTGAAAGGCAAGTGCCCCAGAAACTGCCGAGTCCAACAGCGTGGAACGATTTCAGGCACGGTCCCAGGACCTCATCTGGTTAATCCCCGCAGCTTCCAAACCTCATTTTCTTGCAGTCTGCTCATCTTACATCCAAATGAAGGGAAATGCCTCAGAGGGTGGCGTCACCCAAGAGTTAAGTGTTTGGCCAGGAGCGGGCTTGCAGCGAGGGCTCCAGACAAGCACTGGGCTGTGACCCTTTAAGGCACGGCAAGGGGAGCATCGTCCTGCTGTCATGCCATCCCCGTGTGTGGTCCGAGGCAGCCTCCTCGGGAAGGAGCAGTTGTGAGAGCTGGTGCAGGACCAGCAGCCCGGGCAGGGGCCGCTTGGTGCTGAGCACCAGCTGCACGCCAGACAGACACAAACCGGAGGGTGGCCTGGGCTGTGACGCAGGCAAGCGGGAGGCAAGCCCCGTCCCGGTGCAGGCGAGAGGGCACGAGGCTGTTGCCCCACTCGGGACTCCTTGGGAGAGTGCCTGGCTCCAGCTCTGGTGCCTGGGGAAGACAGCTGATTGCCCAGCAAAATAAACTTAGCAGCAGTCACAACTACATTCAGCGAGGGGACGTTCCCTCGCATTCAATAGTGTTTAATCTTCATCTTGCTCAACACAAATCAGTAGTGCAGCAATATAAATACAACTGAGGAAGTCAAAGCCTTTTGGCTTTCATAGCTCAAAAAAAAGCCAATGAAACGAGTTTCCAGTTTTTAAATTAAACACAAAGAAAGGCAATAAACTGCCCACCCATCTGTGGAGGAGCAGTGGCATCCTTCATGCCAGTAAGAGGTTGATTTCTGCCCGAGGACAGGGGTGCAACTCATGAAAGCAGCACAGTGAGATAAAGAAGCAGGTATGGGAAAGGACCACCACACACCTGGCTCCCAGCAAGGCCTTTCCCAGAGTTCAAGCAGCAGAGAGATACAGCCACCGGCTGCTGACACTCACCATGCAGTGCCACTGGGTACCGAGAATTCCCTTTTCCACTGCCTACAGGACACCAAATGTACTGCACGCTGTACCAGGAGCACACGGGGCTATTCAGCTGTAATGACACGAGGCCACTAAGCTGGTGGCCAGAGGGAAGAGCCAGCTTCTTGGTACTGAAGACACCAAACCCCGTTTGCTTGGGTTGTGCAAGTTTTAAGGAAAAAAACAACCCGCGTGGCATTTCATAACTGAGATACAGTTGTTGTCCAGACTCATGGAGGACTTAGGGACCACCAGAAAAAGCTGCTGAACTACACCTCATAGCTTTGGAATTAAGTCAGCCATTAAGCAAGTGTACCAAAGGTGAGTGTCCCATCCCTGCTCTGGTATCCAGCAGGAGAGCTTGCTGCAGGAGGGGGGCTCCCAGCCTAGCTAATTACCACAGGCAGGTCAGCTTTTCCACTTCCGAACAGCCACTGTGCCATCAACACTCCCAGTGAGAAAAGCCTAACAGTTATTTAGAACAGCTACAAAACCCTCTCCCCTACCTGCAAGCTGATGGATTGTGACCATAGTGTTTAGATTCCTCCTACTCTACACTCCAAAAGCAGCCAGTGTATGTGAAAGGACAAATCTAAATTAAAATAGTGCTTAAACCATTAGGGAAGGTGGGAGGAAAAGAAAACAGAACTGTCTGACAACAGAAGTAGTTTGTGGCGGGCTATTGGAGCCGGGAGGGAGCTCAGAGCACAGCCTTGACCTTCCTTCTCCAAATAGCTTCCAAGGCGAGCGACCTGGAAGTCCACAGGTGTTGCTCTGCTGCAGTCTGAGGTGGGCTAGGAGGGTCCTGCACATTCACAGTTGCTCCATGTGGTTCTGTCCTGCCGCACTCCAGATGCCAGCTCTGTCTTTTCTGACACTTCATCTGTGGTTCACAGTTGTCTTCTCCCTTTGATTTCCCTTGGAGTTCAAATTCAAGTACAACCAGTTTTAACTGAATGAAAAGAAACCCGCAAAAAAACAAAGTTATTTTCTGTGAAACAAGTTAGCAGCTGTTGTCCTAACCAAACCTGCCTCCAAAGGCCCTTGCAGAATAGGGACGGGAGTGGCCTTCTCTTTCCCATTGAGCTCCAGCAAAAGGCCACCTAAAGGGAGCTATAGGATTTCCTCCCTCTGGTTCTTGGGTTTTAGTGTCACTTGTCCATTGCGCAAGGAGCCGTTCTGGCTGCGGAGCAGCTTCCCTTTCTCACGGTCAGGCCACGTGAAGATGGCTTCATCGCTGTCCAGTTCAGACTCGGAGTGCATCAGGCTAGTGTTGAGGACCTGGGCTTTCTGTCTGCCACCTTTGAAGGAGAGAGATTCCCGGATTAAAACCACCTTTAACACTGGTCAGACACCACAGTTTAACTCCATTCCCCCTCTAAGTCTCACGTTCCTGTCGTGTCAAGAGGGCAGCCTAATCAGACTTTCCCATGTCCGTCACTATTCCCTCAAATGCTGAACCCAAAGATGAAGCAATCCTGCTTCAGATACCTTGGCGTGACAGAGGTCACGCAGACATTTCCAGAGAGTGCACAGCACAACAAATGGGTAGGGAAACAAATAACATTACCACAAGGGGCTGTGAGAACTCGTGGGATCTCCATCCCCCTGACCTTGCCTGAGGGCATTGTCTAGAAAGCTCTCTGAGGGCCAACGGCCGTGGTAAAGAGAAAACGCAGGTGTGCAAGAGAAGATTGCTGCATTCTTGCTACCTTCCCTACTCTCATCTCACTCCTCTTTCCTGCAAGGGGAGGGAAATAAATTAATGAGCTGAATTTAGATTAATACGCAAGGACAGGAGAGCATTTCCTTAATGGAGAAATGCAACATCTCCTCTGTTATCAGAATGCTCCCTGGACATATCTAGCAGGGAAAAAGACTTCAGTCAGCAGCCAGCCTTGGAAGAGGCAGGATGAGTTTAGTTACCAGAGAGCAAATGGTGGAGGCACAGAACAACGAGCCCTTTATTTAACAGTGTGGCTCTCCTGTGTGGGGTGACAGATGGTCAGATTAAAGCAGAGTTGGGTGCAAAGGGAGGGAAATCTACCCGTTTTTTCTCCAAGGGTATCATGCAGTTGGGATGGCCCAGTTCTCAGAGGAATTATCTGCTCAGCTGTCACTGCAATGCCCTCCAATGCTGTTGTTAGGCACTGTTCACTTTCTTGGAACACCACTAAATGGGATAATACTAGCATGAGCAATTATTTTCCTCTAGCAAACAAGGACCAGGGACTATTTTCCACATGCAGTTATTCAGAACGGCTACAAAACTCCCTCCCTTACTTACCTACAGCCCCTCCTCTTAGAAACAGGACTAAAATTCTTACTCGAAATGCCGAGTTCAGCAGCTGAAGCACTGCCCAGCATTTGGTGGGGCTGTGCTTTGTGTGTACTCTCCCACTTCTCATTCCTCTCCTGGTCAATCAGCAGTTGACAATGGCTCAAATATCAGATACAATCACAGCAAAAACACTCCAGCCTGAAATAACTCAGTGATCTTTGCAAAGCACCTGACAAGCACTCTCTAGGACAGCAGTGCGGACAGGAAAATGCTGGCTAAGAACACCGAAGACAAGCGATTGCCTTTCTGGAATGGGCCGATGGGCCTGTAACCACACAGAGCACTGGGGACTTCGTTGGTCTCTCCCCTGAGATAGGCATCTGCTTCTAGGAAAAATTAAAGGATGAGCTAAAATGTGAAACTTTCAGAGCCTCGTGCCCACAAGGACAAAAATGGATACATTTAAGAATGAGTAATTTGGGGTGGGAGAATACTGGGGCAGAAACAAACACCAGTTTCTCCAGGCCACTGAGAATTTTCATGTTGCTTGGTGTCCCTTTGTTTACCAGGGAAAGTCAATCATATTGGTGAAATGCTTAATGACACTGAATTCATGCTTAGCTGTAAAGCCTTGCCAAGGAATTGCATACTGGCAAGAAGCAAACTGACTGAAACAGAGTACCCGAACTAAATCAAAAACTTCAGAGCAAGAGAAGCTACAGTCAACACTCAGTTTTGGACTTCTTGGATCAGGCCAGTCTCTGAACTGCTTACATTTATCTGCTTTGTGACAGAAAGTGGAAACATCAGGACTATACCAGTTTTAGCCCCAGTTTTTAAACTAAAGAGTTAGATAACGACTAAATACCCTGTCAACTGATTAGAAACAAGCTCTTAGATCTTCTGAGACTCGTCTGTCAGTACCTAACATCATGTTTGTTTCACTCTGTGATTTTTAATTCCACTGAGGAAGAGTGTTCTTAGTCAGCATTCTGGAAATGCTGAGCTCTTCCCTCTCATGTTTTACCTGCTTTGGGATTTGGTTTTAACTCCAGGCTTTCTTGATCTGTTGCATCCAAAATCTTGTATTTGCTTTTTCTTTTGGATTTTCCTTTTCGTCTAAGAAGAAAAAGGAAGAAAAAGAATTAAGAGGCAGTTCATTTCTAAAAAAAGCCAGAAGAAAAAAAAATGATCTTCAAAGTACTTGCTTATTTCAGATTATGTTAATAACAGAAAGCACAACATTAAAAACACTGCTTTAGTTGCACATTTACAGGCTAATCCAAGTCTCTCTTCTTAACTGAACCCAGAGTTTTAGGATTTCAGTGTTTCACTTCAAACACCAAGTGACAAAAACTAACATCACAGGGCTAAGCAGCCAACCTGCTGGGACTATGGGATTGAATCTCTTTCACCTCCTAATGCAGCTACTTGGCTCTGAAGCACGGACACAGAGAAGGTTATGACCTCAGTCCCACCTCTTGCAACAGCAGATCACCATCCAGGATAAGATTCCAAAGGCAACCACAATGAGGAACGATGCAATGATCACATACAGCACGCTCCACTCTGAAAGCAAAGCACAGCAGAGATAAAGACGATTTGGCAACTCATGCAGTTGAGTCTGCACTTTAGATGACTACTCTCAAGAAAGAAAAAAAGAAAGGCCTGACCCTTTGCAGAAGTTACGATCTATCACTGGCAGGATCACTAACTCACTTACAGAAGCCAAAGGCAGTGTGCAGATTCACTGCACAAGTTTTTGGTTTTTTTTTTTTTTTCCAGAAGTCTTTTTTTAATGCATGTTATTTCTCAAAAATTGCTTTCCTGTGACAGGAAATCCCTTATAGCAGGGCTATAGAAAAGGGGGACGATTTACACACTGAGAATGGACTCAACTCTTAGTGAGCACTCACCAGAAGGTGCTGAAGAGGAGTCACTTCCCTATCAAATATTTCCTGCCTAAAAGGTAAGTTTAGTGAAACCAGGACAGGGGCCATCTCCTCGTGCGAGCATGATGTCAGTGACACAGGGACAAAGCAGGTACCTGTTACTCAGCATACCTTGGGCTTCACGTTTTGCTTCCTAAAGGTGAACAACACCAGGGAGATTTCACGTACCACAGTTGCTTTCGCCATCCCCCATCTGCACCCTGATGAGGTTCTCCATCCAGAACGGGTCGCAGACACAGCGCTTGGTGAAGGAGTCACAGCGGCCGTGCTCAGAGCAATTCAGCTGACATGCTAGGGACCAAAACCAGCAAGGTGAACTAAATGACTCACACGTGAGGCAAAAATGGGGTAATATAGTTCAGTATGGCCAATCACAGAAAATTCAGAAAACTCCTGCTTCACAAGCAACATAGCACACCACACGTAACATGCTAAGAAAATTTTGCCTAATAAGATCATGATTTTGATATAAAAGTCTCAGAATTTGTATACTTGTTAAGTAAATGTTTTTAAAAAAGGTTTTGACTTTCAAACTCAAAGCCAGTCTGTGAGACAGACTACAAGAAACAGATTCTTTAAAGTGATCACGAATCACAGCATGAAAACAGAACTGGACTTTTAGAACTTATGGTTTTGTGACCTTCAAAAGCCAATCAAAGCGGTATCCATTAACACTGTACTTCAGTTTCAAAAGTAACAATCTGCTTTTGATTTTCTGAATTCCCATCTTCCCAGCAACATTACAAGTAACACTTGTATGTTAAACAAGATAAATAGTGACTAGCTATAAGCAACTGGTAAATAACTGATTGATTAATTCGCAGACTGATGGACTTACTTTTCTGCTTCCAATTTAATGAGATACAAAAGCTACCAGAGTATGCATGTGTGTATGCACACAGACGTGTGTTTAGCACAAATGAAGGCCCATATTCTTGTCTGAGACAAGGGGAAAAGATGTTAGCTCATACAACAGCAACTCTTACTTACTGACTGTGTTAATTTCTAGTGCCCGGAAGATGAGGAAGTCTGACTGCTGTTTCCGTAATTCATTTTTTAGTGTCCAGGCTACCTCACGTCCTTTGAATATCTGATGGGGAGGCTGGTTCTGTACAAAGAACACCATCTTCGTGCTGGAAGTCAGACAAAAAAAATGATTATCTGCTACTTCTCCAAACATCAGGCAGAAAGCCATTCTCCCCTCTCTGTCTTTAGAGGGGCTTGCTCAGAATCCCAAATTTACCTGAAAGTCAAACTTGTGGCTCCCTCTTGAAAGCAATAATGGTAAGCCTGGTCACAAAGTACATGTCCTGTTAGGACATCAGATCCAACCATACTTTGAAAGCTAGGGCTGGACTGTTCTTTAGTTTGCTAAAGGTTTTATCAAGTCTAGTTTCAAACATCTCCAAGCGTATCTTTGAACGTTCACACTAAATATGGAACTACTCAAACTTTCTGGTCTTCCCATTTTCATAACCTCCTCCCTCACTCCGGGATCCTTAGAACTTATGACCCATGGATGTCACAGGCTCATTTAACTGTTCTGCACAGAGCTCCAACAACAGAGAAAAGAATGAAGATTTACAATCTTTTGCGAAGCTTACTTTGAATGCAGGGTTAGAGACAGAAAAAAAAAAGTACTGGTACAGAGGTTGCTGAACTCTCCATCTTTAAATGCATGATTTTTATAATAGAAGAACTTGCTCCCCTAGGCTTGCAAGCCTTGCAGAGCTCTGGGTATCTTTCAGATTCACAAAGGGATAACTGAATGTTTCAGATTTATTATTACCACTGATCTTATGAGTGAGTCAACAGCAGCTGGGGAAAAAGATCTTTTTAAAAAGTACGAGGTACTTTGATAGCTGAGGCAAAAATGTGATGTTAAAGCCATCTGTCAGAAAATAACCTCTGCTCTTTTATCACACTTCCCACTCTTTTATCTACTTAATAAACATAGATGAAGTGTTAATTACAAGAATCCCTTACTTGTCTTTTTCAGTGGAAGAACAGTGGCAACTGGTCTGGTCACGGCAGAGACAGAAAGGTAATACTGAAAACACAAAGTGCTGGCTCTTCTGTTCTGAGCTCTTTAAGTTTGCATGGCCAATGAATTCTGATTTTACTGCTACAGCAGGCAACACGGGCATGAAGGAATCAATACATTATTGAACTCAGGAAAGTCTGAAGCATAACTGCGGACTTATTTCTGGCTTGCTGCATGATTTTAAGCGTGTTACTTTTTTTTTTTCCTCAGTGCTTCATTTACCTTAATTTTTAGTAAAAGTGGAGTAGTTTTAAGTGTAATACTGAGCTTATTTCAACAGATTATCACCCTGTCCTTGATAACTTACTTGCCATGCCACTCAAATTCACATTCAGGTATCCTCAAACATACCTATGGTCATGATGGACTGCTTTTAGTACACAGATACGTACTAAACAGACATTTCAGAACTAGTTGCTGAAGTTTTCTGCAAAAAAATGAATTTCTCAGACTAACCGTTTGATAAGAGGTGAAAAGCTGAATTTGACCAGTTACCTTCATGCCAAAGCAGCATGAAGAGGATCCAGCTGAGCTGAACCATGCTTTGTATGACTTGCTGGTTACTCTGCTTGATGTTGAGCAGGTCCAGGCAGGCAACAGGACCCTGGCCTACAGCCCTGCCTGTATGCAGATTTTCACTTGTTTAGAAGAGACCAGCTGTAGTTTATTTTAAGCTAAATCACAACCAAAACCAAGTTTTTGTTTTCTGTTCAAACAACAATTACACTGATTTCCAACGTTTCATTTTACATTTGAGTTGTGCAGGCAATAAAGCCAATATAAAGCTACAAAGTTGGCATGCAAAGCTACTGCTAAGGGCATTGCTACACCAGCACCGTGCACTGCTCTCGTGTGGCATCAACTTCTCACTAAGCTACCCCTTTATCAAGCCCTATTATTTGTCCAGTTATAAATCAGTTGTAGAACCTCCTTCAGACAGTCCCCACAATCCTCATAAACAAAGGAGATTAGTTCTTATTTCACAGATCTGTGGGGCAAAGGCATTAACAGCAGAGAAGAGCTTTGAGGACAATGCACCATCTCCAGATGGAAAAGATAGCCAAGACCTGCTTGGCAACAGGCCTCCTCTGACCTAAGCAAGTAGGAATATCAATTTCAAGCAGCATCTTTGTACGTTCTGATTATCCAATCTGCTTCCCAAGAGAAAACAGCCCTTCGCTTACTAAACCCTTCAGCATTCCCCAGACATTCACAGACAAACCCTACCTTTGCTCAGTGTATGGCTGGATCTTTTGCACGGTGATGTCTGAGTCGAGGACCCCCAGCAGAACCCCTATTTGTCGGATGAACATCCCCTTCTGCCTCTCAGTCAGCTGGCTGACGTTAACATCCAGAATGATCTCCACAAGGTTATTTTTCCTAGGATCTAGTGAGAACATTGATGAAATAAATAGAAGTTCTAAAGATCTGTATTAGTGGTCTGGGTGCAAGCCAGGCTTCTAGCATCTTTCCAAAACGTTTCTGCTTTAAACACAAAAGTACAGAATCTTGCTGTAGGAAGGGATACAGGTCTACGACCTTCATAGCTAATGGGAAGTGGCAAGAGTCAGCCTCCAAGAACCACATAAAAATACAATTATTTCCGCCAGAACTTTTGACGTTTGACATTTTTGAGCTGTGTCTACAGTACATACTTAGCACAGTACACTGTGTAATCATATCTACAATATGATTCTATGATACACTGTCTCCAGAAAAACAGAGGGCTTGCTAATACACTGTATGCAAATGTGGTACAGCACAGAAACCGACTCACCAGGTTTGACTTCCACTGTGGTCCGTTCTACATCACTCTCTCCTTTGGCATCTGTTACTCTGAGATGGAATGTGTAGGTCCCTTCTACCAGATTGGACAGGAGAAGGATGGGATGATGATCTGAATTATTTAAGACTTCCTGGAAGGCAGAGCAAAAAGAAAAGATTAGAAACCAAGCCACAAACTAGCATGATATATCACCATATTTAAGGATATCACTAAAATTACTAAAAGGTAATGGGTGCAATGATCAGCTTTTTATTTCCTCAGAAGTTGTCAGTGCTACCTCTCACCGACTTCTGTGATGCTGCAGACTGCCATTTGGAAAAGTAAACTCACCCCAGCTGCAGGGCTCCCCTCATCCCGGGTCCACAGGTAGCTGACAATTCCCTTATCATCAGAGGATTTTGACCCATCCAGTTCAGCTGTATTTGTAGGCAAAGTGATGACAACATTTCCCGCAATCTTTGCAACAGGTGGCTTGTTTATCTCTAAGCAAACAGAAATAAAGCAGTTGGAGGAAAATCTGGCAATGCCCAATGAAAAATAAATAAATGCTGCCTTAGACCTCTACTGCAACCCAGAAATACTTATCTAACACTGGGGGAGAGAAGGGCAATTACGTGCTGTGGGATTTAGCTGAAGATACTATTCCTCCAGAGAAGGACAGACCCCCTGACTTACAGAAGGCCATTTCAGTACTCTACACATTGTTCTTCATCCATTCCTTCTAAGCTCACCTCTGCTCAAACAGAACCTTGGTCTCTGGCAGCTCTGTGCATGGCTGGACATACCTTCTTTGACAATAACGTTGACCGAGCTTTGGCTCTGCAAGTTCCTCTCATCTTTAACTGTCAGAGTAAACTCATACGTCCCAACTTGAAGGCCTGTTACAGTGGCAATGCTGCTGTTTGCATTCTCCAGCTTGACACCATCTGGGCCCCTAAACAAAGTACACAAGGATCAGTTTAAGCTTTGTACAGATCATTGGAGCTAGCCTCACAACAAACATGAGGCTCAAGCAGAGTTTATGGAGATGCAAGCAGACAGCTGCCTGGAAATAAAAAAGTCCATGACAAAAAGCAAAATTATTTTCTTCGGTTACAGCAAGAAAATCAAAAAAGTGCAGCATTCAGAACAAGGACTACACTATTTGGTGATTTAGTGTTTTTTTGTTTGTTTGTTTGTTTTGAACCAGGGTAAGACTGATATATGCATTTAAGTAGGGTTTAAAAAAGCGGTATTCTCGGCAAAATTGGCTCACGTGAACTGCATAATAAGCCAGCTTTTTCTTTTAAGAAAAGGTACAGAGCAAAAATAGTTCCTGCATTTATAGGAGCTTTACACAAACTTTTGCATTAGCAAATAGGAAAAGCTACTGCAAGTTGCTCCTAGGCTCTTTCCTGAATTCCCTAAAGCACTTTCAGGGAATTTAGAGTCTGAGCAGCAGAACACTGCCTCTTTCAAATATATTGCATTAAGTCAGAAAGCCCTGCTGTTATTTGATTACAAGAGTCAGCCTCTTCTTAAGATCAAGACCACATTACACCACTGCAATTCAAACACAGCCGGTCTCCTTTACATGTCACAACCACACTGAGAACGGGAATCAGGCCTAATGCTTGAGAAAAAACTCCACCTCTCTCCAGTTAAACATAAATCCTTGTCTCATTCAAGTCAGTGGTGAAGCTTGCCGGGCCTGATGAGACCAGGATTTAACAAAAGAGGGGTACGTGTGGTGTGTCTTGTTTGAAATTAAAGACCCAGATACTTGCAGAAGAATGGTCTGGAAGATGATACACACCGTGTTTTTTCCCAAAGAAAGGAGACTATTTTCTGGTCATCTGAGCTCTTGCTGCCATCTAGAGTGGTGCTGTCCACAGGCAGAGTTAATTCTTTATCTGGACCAGCATCCGCCTTTGGAGGCTTATTGTTCTCTGAAAAAGGATTGCAATACCTTTTTATACATACGCCATAAAGGTGGAGCTTACTCCCCCAGCACTAAGAAGCTTCTCCAAGATCCCTAGTATACTTTTTGTCCATTATTTCAACCTTATACTCAGAAAAAAGTGAGTTAAAAAGCAGTTAGGAGTTCAGATCAGTTTTACTGACATTATTACAGAAGCTTTTCTGAAAGAAACACGAAGCTACAAGATCTAGAATATGTTAACAGAATGATGCTCACCTCTAAACACTGGAATTGAAGTGGCAAAAAAGCTAAGGGCAGCTTACCTGGCTGGACTATCACAGTGACCTCTGCAGTGGACTGGTGCCCAGCAGAATCAGTCACTATCAGCTGGTAAGTGTAATCACCTTCTTGCATTGCAGAGAGCTGTAAGACTGGTGTCCTCACTCCCTGCGAGAAAACAGTAACGTACTGAGAAGATTCCTTATACCAATCATTACAGATCTGAAGACTGTTTCTAAAACAACTATTATCAGCAGATTCTAGGGGCTTATTGTTAACCGCTGCTGTGGGACCAGAAGTCTGTGCCACTTAAGCACGTGCGACACTCACACACAAATTGATGCACGCACCAAGGACACTGTTGTGGAACAAAATAACAGTAATGCCACACAGGTATGCAGACCCTGTGAGATTCCATAGCTAGCAACCCAAACAACACCCTGCGGAACCCTGGTCAAACCACAAATTTTGTGAGCCTAATTAATGGACTTCCTTATTCCATAGATGTGACCTTTGTAATAATCTTTAAAAGAAAAATGATGATATAGAAACAAGTTCCTGCTATATCCTGTTTGGGCCTGAGGAATGGCTGGTTAGCATCAGCAAAGTTAGTACTCCAAAGTTTAACTCAAGAGATTCATTCCACCGTGTTGCCCACGACTTGACACAAAGGGTTATTCTGTGAATCTAAATGCCAAGAAGTATTCTCAAGAAGTATTGGAAACTGCATGGCTCAAGAAAGGAAACAGGATGCTGTCGAAAACACAGGGCTAGACTGGTGCTGGTACTGGCTCAGCCATAAGCCAATACCATCTTCACGTGGATTTAGTTTTAAGTATTTATTTAACCACCATGTGCGTGCTCTGTGGGATTCTAAGAAATATTTGATAACAGCCACTTAAAAATGGGTTGGTTATTGAAAAAAAAAAAAACAGCCAATGAGTAACCCAGGATGAGCACAGGAGATCTGCACTGACCTGCATCTCCATCACCTTCCCTTTGCTGTTGGGGCTGAGCAGCCACTCGTAGCTGACAATGCTATGATCATCGGTGCTCTGATTCCCATAGAGGGTAATGGAATTCTGAGGCAGCGTGATCACTTGGTTTGGGCCCGCATTCGCCACCGGAGGATAATCCACTGCTTTGTTCACGGTCAGGTTGGCAGTGGTAGAGTTGCTGGCACCATCAGAGTCCACTACTGTTAGACTGAAGAGAAAAAAAATGTGAAAGCAGTGAAGAGTCATAATTATCAGAACAGAACACAAAACACTGGCTGGAATTAACTGAAATGCAAAAGAGATAGAAACTTAAGACACTTAAGGACAGGATAGCCTTTTTTTACTTTTTGGAAACTAGGCTAACACTTCAGGAATCTTGTACATTTTATTCTTTTATTCTTAAGGGATGAGAACTGGCCAACAGGTCCAGGTATAACCTACCTGAACGTGTAATTCCCAGGTACCAGGTTGGTCAGGGTCAGTATGGCAGTATCGCTAGAAACCTTTTCCTCCCGCAAAGGACCCTTCAGTTCTTCCCAATGATAACTGACAATTTTATCATCATCAGTGCTTTCTGTTTCAATTAGGAAAGAAAATGGACATATAAAGATTTGGAAAATAATCTTTTACAAAATCCAGATGTTCAGTTCCCAACTTCGGTCATAGGCTTAGCGGGTAAAGGCATTTCTGGTACAATCCCTGTGGTCTCTGTTACACTCAGATACCCAAACAGTATTCTCTGCCCTGTTTCACAGGTACACCTGAACACTCTTAATCCCAGGTTTGTGTGTGTGTCAGGGGAAGAAATAAACAAAAAACCACTAACAAAATAGTACTAGTGATGGACAAGACAACATGAATATATTTAAAGAAATTCCTGAAAAACCCCAGTGTGGGCCAGGATCAGTAGAGGTGGTGTGATAGCTAGCCACTATGTTTGAAGCTTAACACAAGAGTTTTGTTTGTTTGTTTTAAAAATTTGATTCTAAGCAATCTCTACAATTTTCCTTTTCTAAGAGATTCACCCAAATGAGTCTCTTCAGGAGGAAACATGGAGAGGTGCTGGTGCGTGCATTCCCTTCTCCTGGCAGGACAAGCTGATTCTTTTCATTAAACTTTACCCAAAGGGCTAGCCTAGAACCACACACAAAGAAACCAGGCTTGCTAAACTAAGGCATTTAAAACAGCAGGTACTCACGGCTGCCATCAATAACAGTTGAAATGGTTGGCAGTGAAATTTCCTGGAACTGTGGAGAGACAATGGCAACTGGAGGCCGATTCACCCGAGGCTCTGCAACAACAACCGAGCTGTTACAATGACATCTACAGGCAGACCACGACACAAAACCCTGAGTAAGGAACTCTACAAAACTGCTTTGCCTTTGGGCACTAGGAGTGGCAGTAGAATACATGTTGCACATCACCTTCCCCTTCCCGGCTCTATCTACCCCTTCAGTCCCTGCAATCATTTAATCGACAGCTCAGCAAGTCCAGGAAGGGAGTCCAAGTGTGGAGATGATGTGCCATGCAGCTTCGAGACAGCTACTGATCAGACTGACTGAGGAGAACTGCATAATCACCAACATAACAATTCTTGCTTCCAGCAAGTTATGAACCAGTGAAGGGAAACAGTGCTAGCAAAAGGGATTAAAAAAAAAAAGGAGGTGAACTGCTACCACGTTAGTACTCTGGAAATGGCCGCAGTACATCTGTCCTCCCGTTCCGAGACAAGCATTCAAGCACAGACTATTCTAACAGAGCAGCACCTAGAGCTTCTTGCCAAAGTTTGGCTGCTGCTCTGAAAAATGAATGATTTTGATGCATGTTGCCAGCTGTGGATTCACTGCTTATAAGGAAATGATCAGCAACAGCATCCGAAGAGCAGCCACACACACATGCTAATTTAGGGAGTGCAAGAGCAATTCCTTAACCACAAAAGTTCTGCAAGAAGTCTTGCTGAAGTGTGCAAAATAAAGTTCTTTTGCATAAAAGGAGATACGGAACATGTGGTTCCCTGTTTATGCAGCCCATCTAAAAAGTAAGAGCTAGTGAATGCATAAGCTACTGTATTTATACCAGCTCATCTGCAAACTATGCTTTTAAAACAGTAAGGAATGAGATTTGACTCAACCTGCCTGTGGTTGGGAACGATATTCTTTACTGGACAGGGAAAAAAAGAACCTCCAAAGGAGCTTCAAAGCTCTGGCTTCCTTTCCTTTTCTGCTCCTGCTGCTATAAGCTTTTTACCCGGTTACAGCTAGTTTCTATTGCTGCAGTGGTCTTCCAGCATGAGGCATTTAAATGCTTTTGTACCAGTATTCCAGCTCTTGCACTGAGTGTTTGGCCTGGGTGCTGTACAGCAAATAGCTGTGTGTATTAGCATGGCTTCACATTTCAGGAAATGACTAAACGCACATACATATATACTGAGTTCACTGCACAACGACTTTTCTTGATGTTAAACTAGGGTCCACTCAAATAAGCAAAACAGAGACAGATGAAATTAAGGAAAGATACAACCCCACTGAACTCACTTGGATTCACTGTTACGTTCACGTAACCTTCTCCATGTGCATTTTCACCATCAACGACAACTTTGAATTCATACAGACCAACAGTAAGCTGAAAAGTAAACACAATTATTAACCTTCGAGATGGTAGCACCTTGATTTGTGATACTGAAAGGTCAAGTTATCTAGCTTTGGCCCAGCACTGTATTAGCAGCCTGGAACAGGCAATTCTGCTCCAATCTATGCACACAAGGCAAAGGATGGCTTCCAAGCCAAGGTGTTATTACATGTATTTTAGTTTACAACGACTACACAGCAACCAAAGAGTATTATTTCTTATTGCCACAGGTGACAGGGTCGTCAGTCAAGCTTGACTTTCTAGCAACAACAGGAAAACAGAAGAGATCTAAGAGATTAGTTCAGGTTGTCTGGCAACAGGAATCCATACTAGAAGATTGCATTTGAGATAAAAAACAATACTGCACGTAAGAAAATAAATTATCTTCTTGTGTGTTTTTACAAAGGAAAGTATTTTTTTCTTTCTTCTAGGTGATGTGAGTGAGGCAGTCACCCCTCCATCATTCACTGTTGAATGAGATGCAGAAGGACTGGGTGCTGGACAGCAATTACGGTATTCAAAAGGTTGAAACCCTGACAGAAACAGACATGCTCCTTTTCAAGGTTTTTTCTCTGCATAGTATCACAATTAAAGCCTGCAGTTTTTTTTTGTATGAGTGCAGCAGAATCCATGACGCTTAAAGGAATGTCTCATAAAATCAGAACTGTACATTCATGCAATATTTAAAGTCATTCCCTTGTTAAGAAAACCCATGTGCAGAAACTAACGATCCTTTCACTCTGTTAGAGCTAAAAGCAGCAGCCAGGTATGAGGTATTCCATCGCTCTAAGCTAATGGAGTCAGCAAATCATTTTTCAGAGGGTAGTACAAGGCTTCTGACCTAAACAGACCACTACATTGTTTCAGCAGTAGAAATGTTCACTGCCCTTTGTTAATGTTAAATTGTGCCATTTTTACAGTTTGACACACTGCTTGTAGGTAGCCTTTAGATCCTGAAATCAATTTCTTTCCCTCATGCCAGAGCAATCTCCTTTTTATAAGAGACTTAGAAGAGCTTGTAGCCAAATGTTGGCTGCCTGCCCATCACGCAATTCCCTATTCATCCTGAAATCACAAACAAGTCTTTCCTGACTACCAGGGTCCCCGTCTTCTCCATTAGGCATTCCGTACAATAGGATGCTGAGCAGCAAAATAAGCATTACCTTAGATAACTTAAGGGTCTGGGAGTGCTTCCCTTCCATTTCTCCACTGTAGTCTTTCGGATGAGTAATCAATTCCCACTCATAGGAATAAGTGGTTCCTTAAAAATAATAAAAATAAGAATCCAGAAGTTAGTTTTTAAAAGACTGCCTTTCTGCCATGCTGAAAAAAAAGCAAAGGTATTAAACATTTACAAGGCTCATTCTGCTGCACTACAGAGAAATGAGACAGCTTGGAGTTTGGACTGTAGATTTTGGGAATATATCCAGGAAAAGAAGCAATCTGTGCTTCTAAACACATTTTACTCAGGAGCCAAAACCCATCATTCTGCCTGTAAGGCATTAAAGAGGTTTGGAACAATCACAGCTCCAGAATGATAAGAGAGAAAAGCCTTATTGTGCCCTCAAATCCTGCAGGCACAACATAATGCCAGTTTCTGAACAGGAATACATCTCATCTACCCCCGTTGCTGTGCAACATGTAACTTGCTCGCCTCCCCTTTACAGTCTCTCGCTGCTATTGTGGACAGAGCTATAAACATGAACTTCACAAATACCCGTGAATAATTCGTATGATGATATGAAAACTGCATAGGAAAATATCCTTCAGTTTGTTGAGCCAACCAAATCAGCTTCAAATCCACCAAACAAGAGAATATGTGCTGACAGGTTGTCATGTACCGGCAAATATCACTAATACACGCTGAAGAGCTGCTTCTTCACATGGCTCTGAGAATATGTTGCCTCCCAAACCTAACCTAATGATTTTGTGGCACTTTCAATGCTTTTTGTCTCTATTTTCTGTGAGAGGCAGCATATGAGGCAATAGCACAAGATGAAAAAAATTTTCAGGAAACTCCACTTTGACAAAAGACGTTTTCAAGACTGCCCTTATTCAATGCTTTACATAATGCCCATTTGTCATTTCATCATCACAAGCCCTTAGCACAATTCCCAGGGAAGCCTTACGAGGTGGTGGTTCAGGAAGCACAAACGCATTCAGCTGAACTTTGTTCTTTGGCAGGGTCACTTCAACACTGTCTCCAGCAGAAACCACCAGCTCCTTCACAACTGAGAGGGAGAAACACAGAATTGAAAGAGGAACAGAAAAATTAGGTAGGTAGATAAAAACAAACCCTGGCTTCACAGCCTGTGAAATAACCATCAGCCACAACTGGCTGTATTTTGTAAACATCCCCATCACTCAGTATAGCTCCTGTTTCAGGTTTCAGGCTCATTGTTAAAGCACAAGCACTAATGGGGTTTTATAATTATGAGGCAAACCCAAAATTACTCAGTCACCTCCACCTCTTCGCAGATGCTGTGCAGCTCCTGCTCCTTTTCTAAAGAGCTGAAACGTGACCCCTGGGCCCAGTACAGGGGCCTCTATTCAGCCAGGTCCAGCAGAACAGGAAGGGTTTCAGCTGACAGGTTTTTGGCAGAGAACCCAGCTGCAGTCTCATGGCAGAGCAAGACAAACACTGCTATTTACCAAACTGCAATTTCAGTTCTTTACAAATATATGAAGAATCCAAGGCATTTCGTAGTTGAAAAACTGCTTGGGGGCTAAGAGATTTTCTAAAATCTGCATAGCTACCACACTGCCTATGGGAACTCAAAAGATAAACCTTTTCCCTTTATTTATATTTTGTTTTCATCTATTTCTTTTCCAAATAGGAAAGGTCTGTAGCATTTCTTAAGACTTTTCCTGCAATCCTATTTCAAATAAATTAACAGGTAGCTTGTTTTTAAAGACTACTAGGGAAAGAAAATTATGGCTGGGGATTTTTTTTTCTGCTTGTTAGCATTAAAATGACCGGTAAGTTCACTGCATTTCTTAAGAGTACCTCTCAGCCTCCTCCTCTTCCTGTTCGCTTTATTTTTGTCTTTTTTATTATTGGGCCTGGGAATTCTGCACAGAAAACAAGAATGTAAGTTTGCTATTTCCTAGTCTGACCCCATCAAAGACAATGTTTCAGAGATATGCATCAAAAATACAAGTAAAGACAGACATGGAAAATGTCAGTAAACATTTAGCCTTTCTTCTATTTAATAGCTATTGGAATTAACCAGTTAAATGAAAGAAAACAAATTATTCAGATCCTTTTTCCCCCCTTCTCAATTACTCCATCTCCTGGGATTTTATAACTCCAGTAGTCTTTCAGCTGCAAAGAATTTCAAGGCTACAAGAAATGCGACCTCAGTAAAAAACAAAACAAAACAGACAAAACCCCAAAACTCTTAGAAAAAAATACCCTTCACATAATCTTCTCTGCATTATTTAGCAAAACAAGGAGGCCCTGGCTACATCACATTTCCAGCACAAGCCACTGAAGCTGTTTAAAATAAGTTTTCCAGTTTTAGCTGGGGTAAGTCCTTAAAAAGAATACTAACTTGTTAGCACAGGCATCCAATCAGCTTCCTGCCAAAAATCTCTTTGGATGCAACATTTCCTTTACACTTTCCATTTGTTCCCTTGTAAGGGAAAAGAAACCCTAAATTCAAAAGAAATTCAGCAAACTGGATTAATGAATTCTGAGATATCGCAAGACCAGTAAACATCATTCGATGTAAGCACGCATCCTTATAGGATGAGCTAATGGCCTCGGCGGGTTAACAGAACTGTCCAAAGTGCATTTTTGTTTTTATACATCCTCAAATGTTTGCTTTAAGAAATACCAGTGTGAACAGAAATGTCATTTTGCTGCAAAGCAACGCGTGGGCTAATGGCCAAGTACGCTGCTCTGTGGCTGAACTGTGCATTGACATTTCGGGGATGGAAGAGAAAAGAATCAGATACGCCCCATCTCTATCACTAAACTTGAGAGAGAGCCATGTGTCGTGACTGCTGCAAGAATGCTTCACATGGCTGTGCCTTGCACCCCATCTCAACTTGCACTCCGGGAACGAAGATATCAGTTACTTTCAAGCTGTTCTTGGAAACAGACCCAAGGGTCACGTGCAGATTTGTGATGCTGAAGTCCCATTCCAGGACCTCGTTAGTTAACGGGGACCAACCACCCCAAGTGCTGACACATATCTCAGCACCCTTTCAAAAGTACCATCACTTTTGAAACTAATTTGTGTTTTTCAATGCGGTGATGGCTTAACAAAACCCAACCAGATGACCTCTGCAGAAGCACTGCATGTTTTCACCTGGGGTAGTGGCAGTAGTACTCGGTGATGCAGCAGTGTTGGCCTGGACTGTAGAAGCACTAGTGTTTGTGGGAACACCGCTTGGCACAGAAGTAGCAGTCTGCAGCTTTGTTGTGCTTTTCCCCTGCACAGGACTGGTGGTGGGCAGCGTATCTGAGGAGTGGGGATGGATGAAAGCATCATCTGGCTGCTCAGGCTTCTCGGTCCTTCCAGTAGCTGTCAAGCCCAGTGCTACGGGACTGGAGAAAGTAGTCAATGCTGACGGCTCTGGTGCGGGTGTTCCTGCGTGGGTCTGGAAAGAAAAGAGCAGTCTTAGTTTGATTGAGCTCTGACTGTCGGTTTTGTTTGACTGTGTTTGTTTCACCCTGGACCCAAATTCCTTTGGATCATGCTGTACAATGAACTTCTCCTCCAATCTCAGGGAAGCTGAAAAAGCCCCAGTTTGTTTTCCCCCTAAAGAGAAGTTTTACTGCTTCCACTTCTAAAACATTTCTCCACGTTCTTCCACAGCAGACAGGCCACTTCTAGCTCCGTGGAGCACCAGTCAAGACCTTAGGTCCAAACAGAGCATCTGAAGTCTGAATACAGCACGCTATTCATGTGGCAAATAGGACAGAGGATGCAGGTTCAAAACTGTGAGTGGGACTGAAAGAACAGAGCTGGAATAAGTTGGAGCAGAAGCCAAGGACCATGAACTGGGGTAAGTTTTGGGTATTTACCTAGGCCAAGTATTCCTTTTTCTAAAAATGTGCACTTGGCAAGCACAAAGGAGGAGGACTGCGGTGGCATTTTTATTTAATAACCAAATCTTTTCAGCGAGATGGAGTTTATTTCAGAACCACTCTTCAAAGCAAAGTGACCTGACACAAACAACTTCCTCAATGCATGCCAGAGGAGATGCTTTCGGGGCAGGGAGCTGAGCTTGCGGGCAGAAAGGTTGCTCACATCCATAGAGGATGAACCGCTTTATTGAAAATAACCAAAGTGGCAGGAACAATTTCCTTTCCTTGATCAGAAAATTCCTTCTGCAGTACCTAGCCCTATTCCAGTTCGTAGTCTGCCAGGCAGTACTCTTGACTATTCACCTTTCACCACAAAGTACATGTGTGTAGCGTGTTTTGAGCTAATCTACTTTGGGAACATCTGCTAAATATTTAAAATCTTTGACTTGGGAAGCGTTTTGGAACTGGATTGCCCTCCACAGGAACTGATTAAAAGTTCATATTGAAGGAAAAATTCTCAAGCTTTTATATTGTGCCATGCTACTGGCATTCAGTCCAGGAAACGGGGACTGTAAAAGCGTTTTAAACCACAGTGGGCAACAATTTGCTAACATTGGGCTAGGCTTCTAACCATTCCATGCCGGTTGTAAAAACGAAGCCATCCTGCACGTACTGGAACAGCCAGCCAAACCAGGAGCACCGATGAAAGCACTGAAGGCTTCTCTGCAAAAGCATTTTCTGCAGACTTGGGCAAATTGTTTCCTCTCTCCATACCTCAGCTAACTTCCCCCAGTGATGGGATTTCAAACACCTCAACTCGCTTGTACGTTCAACCAACTTTTGAGCTTCATGGACCAAAGAACCAAACACTACTAGCGTTAAGGACACAAACTGTTTTTCTTTATTTGCTTACTTGTTGATGGGCTTCCTCCATCTTTAGTAACACTGCAGGTTGTTTGGAACAGAGATGCAGCAAAGTCTGACATTGCCCTGCGCTGCTCTTCAGCAGCAGCCCCGGGACTGGTAGGTGTCCCAGCCAGTGCCATCTTACAGCAACCCATGGCTTTAGCAACTGGAGATGCTGACACACTTCTGCCAAGTCGTAGAGTGAAATAAAGTCAGAAATGCTAGCACGATAAGCTGAACAGCCAGGCACTCAAGGACACTTGAGACAGACTGCTTAGGAAAGGCACGGAAGCAGAAAGTCTCCATGGCTGCAGACCATGACAGGGAACCACTTTCTGCTTCCTAAGAACCAACCCACCCGGGCTGCAACAACAGCTGTCACGAACAAGGCACAGGAGACCAGCACAGCAGCTGTGGCTCCACTTTGCTCAGTAATATTTCCAGTGAGCTGGATGCTTCCTCGCCTCCCTTTTTAATGCCTAAAATACTCTCCAGTTAAGAGAGATCCTCTTCCTCCCAGAAGTCTTCGGGATGAATCTACCGCCAAATGTCTGCGGACAGCTTAAGTTAGATAAGCTTTGCCTGGAGCAATGTAGCAGTCCAAAATGCCTCTAATGCTTGCAAGCTGAGGCATTCCTTATCTTTACTCCATAAACCCAAATTCTTTAAAGCAAAGAACAGAAGACTTCATTATTGGGGATAAATGAGGGGGAGACTAGAAGTTTGCCAGCTGTCCTGTCTTATTAGCTTAGCAAATAGAGAAAAGTGACATGCTGGCCTGAGAAAATACGTGCCAGGCATTTATTCCAACCCCTAACCACCTTTGTCCTGGGACAAGTGACCTCTCTCCCTGTCTGAGAGTCTTACATCTGCAAAATTCAAATAAAGCAGGCTACGTGCATGAGAACCTGCACTGAACCTAAGTTAATTGAAAGAAAAACACCCATGTCAGGAATTTTATTCCATTGATTAATTTAAGTGGGTCTTTCCCTGGTGAGCCTAGTCTGAATTTACAAAATAGGTTCTCTGCAGCTCAGGTTGCATCTTCGATTGTTTGCACCAGGTGTGGTGTCTGCAGAGACCCTCAAAATTTTGAGTAACCTCACAAAGCATCACAGAATTAGTGCTGGCTGTGAAGACAGACCTTTCCCTCCTTCCTCCTTAGGCTTGCTAGCACCAGCACCAGCCCAAGTTGTGAACGCAGGAACGAGCTCTCCAGCTCTGCTCTAACATCTCCACTTTAAAGGCTGCAGCCTTTTCCTACAGTTGGCCTGCAGGACTGCTGCAGTGCTGCAGGAGCCCTTCTCATCAGCAGTGCTGCACTTGGACACTTCTCCTGAGTGGCCATTAAATGCATCGCTAGGTTTTATTAAACGCATTGCTAGGTTTTAAAATTGGCAAGCATTTCTGCAACAGGGCAGAAAGATTTTGGTGCTTGGCAAACGTCACTCACTACTGGAAAAGCACGCATTTCTCTTCCTTGGAGAAGGACTGATGAGCAGGGTGCGCTGCGGTTTATCCTGGTACATTAGAGCAGTGTAACGTGGATACAGGAAACCCACAAATGAATGCTTGCTGCACATGAGCAAGTGGCATTGCGGGTGGCTATGGAGCCGTCAGAACTCCAAGAGGAAAATTAAAACTCAGTGAGGCTAAAACTCAGTTGTGCTAAAAAGTCGCTTGAATTTTCCCGGTGTCTCTAGGAGAAAAGGAAGAGATTTACCTTGCCATGCACTCAGTGCTCATAACAGAAGGGGAAAACATGCACACTGATTTATTTCTTGCCTTTTAGAGAGGAGTTGAGCCACTTTGACCTCACGTGTCCTCTCCTACTTCAAATGTCTGATGCTCCCAGGCACGGACTGCTTTGCATGCAGTAACGATCCAGTATTCTCCTTACCTTCCAGCCTACCTGCCAAACCTTTGTTACAAACAGTATAACCTACATCCACCTGCCAAAGCAGTGTAGCACTTGACCAAATCCAGATGAAATTTTATTGATTTTAGTATGTGTAATTTTTCTTATTTTGGCCCATAACCAACCCAAGTTGGAGAACTCCCTGCTTTAGCATCTCCCTCCTGCAAAGGCTGGCCAGGTCTCAAGCACAGCCTCAGATGTTATATCCTTGGCCTAAATTAAACTGCTCTCCCACCAGAAATGCAAGGACAGCTGCATAGCTTGACTTGTATTTTGCTTGTGAAAGTTGGATGGTTCAATAATCAAGGAATTAGCCCAGGGCTGGGTAGGATTAGCTTCGACTCGATACTCCTGGTAAGGTGGAGTTTTATTTTTAATTCTTTCTCCTCCTTGAGACCTCTGTCCTAAACCTCAGAAATGTGATTGCCACTATTTTCATCACAGCCAGTACTTTTCAGTAAAAAGTTTTTATTGTGACGAAACTGCATTTTGACCAAAGATCCAGGCTTTCTCACTAGCAAAAAACAGTAAGAAAACCCCTTCCCCCTGCACACATCCAGTGTGCACACCATGGCGACAAAGGAGAGCTCTTCCTACAGAGAGGAAACCTTGGATACTCAGCACTATTCAGCAGCTGATTAATCCAGGAAATGTAATATATGAAGCCAGCTTATTGAGAAAGCACAGAACAGCAATAAAATGAACAAACTGAACAAGTAGGGAGACAGCAACTATTACCCAAGAGCAAAAGACAACACTTCAGGCTGGCTGTCAAGAAGCCTCGCCAGACATTACGTACGTAATGAATGAGAGAATGGGGTCACCGAGGAAATCTCAAATATTAGGAGGAAGAAAGAACATGCAGGGTAGAAATGCTGCAGTACTGCAGGGGAGAGAGAAAACGGAGATGTTATGGCAGCCCTGAACGCTGCGAGGTTCTGGAAAATCAAACATTTGTGAAGTATTAGTGCATGATTTCACACGCCACCCGGGCTGCCCTGGAGCTCTCAGCGGTGTCCTTTGGCTGCTCTCCACATCCTGCTCTGCAGGGTGGTGGCTCACACCAGTCACAGCCGTACCTGGAACCAAGATTTGCATACAAGGGAGAGAAATAAATTCAGGCAAGCTTCCAGAACAAAAGTGTAACAACAGGAAAAGGCAGCAGGCTTCAAGGATTTAGAAACAGTTTCATGAAGTAGGATTCTTCCTGTTTCACCATCACCAGTCTGGGCTTTCTCTGTATGATTTTTCAAAAAAAAATATTTGCAGATTTGAAAATACAAATATCATTTAACTATTGAAAAGTGCTTCCTCTTGAGACTAACATCTGGATTTACTAGATTAACCTTGTACGTGCTTGGAATAGACACTAAATTGGCTTCATTCAACCAGTGCCAATGTAAGCTGTTGTGGATTTGAGAAACTGAAACTGTCTTCAAAAAACAGAAGGAAAAAAATAAGATGCCAACTCAAGCAAGCAGGCTGACATGGGAAACCCGACGCAGAAGTCTATAAATAACGCACTTAACTGCCTCAATCCAGCACTCAAAAGAAAACAGTTTATGACTTCTATGGATCTAAAAAGGTGCTTTCATAGGTAAGTCTTCAGCTCGCAAGTGCTTCCCATTGACATCCTATCGCATCTCACCTTTGCACCTCATCCCTGTGTACACTCCGTGATTACACAATGGATAAATAAGCCTTACCAGGACTTCCATCTCTCCTCATCTTCTCAAAGGCAGTTTATCCCAAAAAGCAAGGAGGAAAATACACCCACCCTCAACAAAATAGAAAACACCTGCCCTTGCTCTGTTGACAGACAGTTGCAAACAGACAGCCAGAACGTTATCCTATCACTTAAAGAGTTTCCAGTCCATGTCTGCATAAAGCAAGAGCTGGAAGGTGACAGCAGCCCCACAAATCCCCCTTACCTGCGGAAAGCCAACCCTGTCTGCATCACTTGATCCATTCACAATATTGCTTTTAGGAGGGAACGGGCTTTTGGTTCTCTCATCTTCTGGATCCTGCCCACGTTTCAGTGGGTCTTTCTTTTGATTTGGACGGGTTTCAGGACCAGCCCTGTCCTCCACTAAGCGCCTCAGTAACTGATCCTTCAAGCGCCCCGTTTCACTTCGGCTGTTTCTAGATTTGCTGTCGGATGCTCTGGCTGCAGCCTCACCACTTGGGCTTGCTGCTACATCCCCTTGGAGGAATTCTACCCCGTTTTTTGTCAGGCTCCATTTCTGGAAGGACCTCCGCAGTCTTTTTTTCCCTTGGACAGGGATGCCCCAGTCCAACCACCTGCGAAGCCAGGTCTTCGCGTCGCTTCCTGTTTGAAGTTTTAAGTGCTCTGTGCTTTTAGATTTCTTTAAAAACACCAAAATGGAATCAGAAGAGCCAGTCCTGTTCGCCTGACACATGGCAGGCAGAGTGCAGTTCACCTGGATGCACATATTTTCCAAGAACCAAAAGGCATCACAGGCGGGGCTCTGGCAGCAAGCAGTCTGACAGGACTGTACAGTATGAAATCCTTCCAGAAGCTGTAAATGATGATCCTCCCACGCTCTCAAATGTCCACCAAGCAGGATCGTCCCTGGCTCGCACTTAGGTCTGTTCCAGTTTGCATCTGGGAAAGGAAAGACAAAAATCAATTCTCAGTTTTTCAAAGCAGTGGACAATAAAACCTCATCGCTATTGTCACGATGAATTCAGAGTACAGAAGTAACATGCGAGACAGGGTACAGAGCAGTTCGACAAGGCCTTCCTGGAATCCAGACCTGGCCTTAAGCGTCTTTGCATCAGGTTTTAAACATTAATCTGCTACCTGCAGGTCTTCCATCAAACGGACCACGAGCCATTTGACGTCATTTCAGAGTCAAGTTACTTCAGACCTCAGATCAGGGGTAAAGCAGCAACTGCTTTGCATATGGATTTTTCTTCTTAGCATGAAAAATTGGAGTGCTTGCAGGGATCAATGGATTAAAGGCTTCCAAAACTCAGAGCTCTACAGATTAAGGACTCCCTAAAAATAGATTAATGACCTATGGGACTGCTACAGTGTGCTGTGTTCAGCATCCAAGGGATAATAGGTCACTAGAAGATTACTTTACAAACCATGTCACTGGACTCCAAGTTGTGCAGCTGGACACTATGCTCCAGATCTGGCTCCCTGTCAGGAAGGGAGTTCTTGAACACAACACAAATGGGAAAAACCTTTTTCTGTTGTGAACAAGAAGCCTGAATTTAAATTATAATACCTTGATAGACATTTCTTGACAGCATTTAAAGAAGAGTTCAGGAACACACTGTTGTTTCATTAACTCTGAATGAATACAGAATTCATGTTGAATTATACCCACGTTCCCTATAGCAGGGACTAAAACTAACAGGCATGTAAGTAAGGCTGCTGATCCATCAGTCTGCGTCCACTGAAAAGAATTCTCATCCCACTTCTCCTGGCACTTCCAAGTTATAAACACATGAAAACAGAATATGCTGAGGCCCAGGCACAAATCTCCATGTCCTTACCCACCAAACAGAAGTAATTAGGTGATGGCACTGCAGCGTGTTTTATCAGGCTTTATCATGCAAGGATCCCCCGCCAACACTACTGTGACCCCCCTGCTGACCAGGACAGGCTCAAGTCACAGGAAACTTTCAAAGTGCCAAACACTACACAGACAAAAGTGGAGAGGAAGAGATACTTTTCTGATGAAATCTGGAGCTCACAAGCAGCGATCGACCTCCTTGAACATCAGCCCTGGGAAACTCTGAGAATACACCAATACAGGCAGCTGCAAGTGTCTTCTACCCTGGACATTTTAGGTTACTTTTGATTTAAGGACTTTAAATCCCTGCCATAAGGACACTTACCTCACACTAATGATGTGGCACTGAACTCTGCCCCTCTGTATCACAGCTAATACCCAAAGGTGGTGATAGAAACGTACCGTGACCTTCCCCCTCCTCCTGCACCAACCCCCAGCATCTCGTGAAAGACCTTGCATGAGCACAGAAAGCAAGCAGGGATGATGGAGGATGCATTTCATTGTAATTCGGTTATCCCAGGCACCACAGTAGGTGTAACAGCTCTTCTCCTACTGATCATTAATGATGTCCAAACACAGTGACCTTCTCACCCAGAAGGGATAAGACAATTGTTTAAAATAACACGTGACGGCCATATCCACGCTCCTTCTTTGTGCAATCTCTTGCAACAGCAAGAATCTTAACCCAAAATGGGAACTCGCGCCACATGGAAAGTTTCTTTTTGAGACATCAGAAAGGAAGAAGCAGAAGCGTTATTTATAGCTTATTTGTGAGGCCAGCTCAGCAAAGACGAGGCTCCAGAAAGCTGGCATCAGCTGCAACAGAAGGCACTCGAGATCTGTACCCAAGCCACATGGGACCAGAGCTCTCTGCAGGTGTCTGAACCCAGAGCTGCAAGGAAGGAGGGGAAGCTCTTCTCTTGAGAAACGTCCAACTGCAACGTGTAAGTGAGAGATTGCATATGTTCAGCAGAAAGAGACGTTGACAACAGCACCTTTAAGATCAGCACCATCCTTGTCACTCCTCATCAGCACACAGCACTTCCTTCGAGAGCAAACAGACGGCAGCCTGCCCAGGGCAGGCATCTGACCTCGTTCCACTCCGAAGGGCTCGGACTGACAGCCACCCTGCCACGAGGCTGCACGCACAGGCTGGGACGAGCACCTGGCACCAGCCTGACAGGCCTGGAATGAGGGCAGAGTCCAAGGAGGGGGCTGTACACACAAAAGGTACGTGTGGATACACGCCACACGCACGTTGGACTTGGAGAAAGAAGTAGCAAATGGAAGGATAATGCTCGTGCTGTGAATTGCAAGATGATCTTACCTGTAAAGACTCAAGCTGGTCTAAAAAAAAATTCACTGCCTGTTAAATGTGAAGCAGTGTCCCTAATATATCCTGTACAAAAGGAAAATGCGATGCTTTTCACATCCCTAAAACCCCTGCTACTCCACCTCAGGTGTGAGCCCTGGCTCACACATACCACACAAATTAACTAAACACCCAAACCTGTGAAGCTCATCAGGAGCTTTCCAACATCAGCCCTAGAACTAAGCACACACAGAATGTGGCACATTTACGAGAATGGATCCCAGATACTCTGTGTGAGAAACTACCACATACACAAGAATTGTATTTATTCATTTAAAATTTAAAACCTAAATCCCCACAAGCATCTCCTACGTATGCCAGAGCCATGACTGAACCCAGATGACAAACCACCACCATGCTGGGAGCATTCTGCTTCTCTCTTAACTGCTAAGTCAAAATGCAGAGATCTGAATTATGTTTTGGCCAGTTTTCTTTTCCAGTGCTCTGCTAATGCCCACCTAGGACATGTTTATCTGAAATTAGCCAATACGGTTTCCGTGTTGCTGTACACGGACAGCTTAAAACTCAGTTAACTCAGAGAAGCAACAGAAGTTAAAAGGCAACCTGCAGTACGCTGTGACAGCACTCTGGATGTGCATTTCTCACAGAACCATGCTGATTTTCAGCTGCGCAATTCCTACGGCGTTTGGCAGGCACCGCAGATTCACACAACTTCACTGAAGCACGATGGCAGAAAGCAGAGCTCCTCAATCTACATTTGCATTTCATCTCTGGTCTGCCAGGAAAATTCACGCAGCCTCTTCACCAAACACTGCCTCCCTGCAGCCCTACAGCAGCACCCCAAGGGCCAGAAGAACGGTGATGGGAGCCCCACGCTGCTCCCTGCAGCCTTGCAAGTGGGGATCTCCCCAGAATTGGGTGCAATGCCTGCCCTAGGTGGACGTGGGTCTGTACCAAACAGGAGGCAGCTGTGAGCACAGGCAGAGTTACCAACTTCAGCTTACTAAGGTCACCGACAGCATCCAGGCCAGCAGCTTCTGAGGGATGCACGAGAAAACCTTCAGCAGGAACACTTTGACACAAGACTCCTAAGCCCCAGTAGCCTACCCAGCCTAGTGCCACACAAATCGCATGACTACTGCACATCGTGTGCTTAGTCACTCTTTAACACCATTTCTGTCATTTTCTTCTTCTCTGGGATCAGTAGAAAGTGCCGTCCTTCTCAATCCGTGGAGTTCCTGTCTCTGCGGTGCAGCTCACAGCTTCGCTGAGCAGCAGCAGAATGAAATGGGTAGGAATAGTTTCTATTAATAAGCTCAGCTTCATAGACTTACTCGGGCAGTTAATCCCTAATGATACCAGATTAATGATTAAAGACTTGACTGCACAGACTTTTTTTTTTAATCTGTCACATGTAGCCAAGCATGTCAACGTAATTCCTCTTAGGTAACTCCACACAATCACATAAGTTTCCACGCAAACACGATTCCTCTTCAGTTCAACAAATCAGCTGCTTAAGTGACAAACACAAAACCAAAAGAACAGAAACACTTTATACATAACCACATTTGTTTTCATACAAGCATCGGCCTTCGTGGTTTTTAACTCTCCCGAGGAGGTAAACACTCAAAAACCCACAGCACTGGACAGAACACCGTGCAAGATCAACATATGATTCAGAGCTCTAATTTCTAGGATATCGCTAGAGACAGGAAACGCTAAGTACGAAGTCCGGTCTACAAGGAAACATAATTAATCTGACACACCACTGAAACACAAAGTGCTGGGAACACTTTACTAGAACAGGAATACAACTACGTTTTTCCAGGTTCTAAATCAGCAGATTACGATCTCACAGCTCGTTAGCTCAATCAAACCTATTGGTAGGTGTCAAGGAATGCCCAGTGAAACAATAGACATTGTGGCACCCTACTGGATGTATCCAGGGATGAAAGCAACAGAGCAGAACCACCCCCTTTTCCTCTCTTGAGTTAATAAATACTGAAGACACCACTGCCTTCAGCCTCTAATTCACTACAAACTGAAGAAAACTGCCCCAGAACAAGCTTTCTTCACAAAGATCTGGTAAATGCTACATGCACACATAGTAAAACTACCACCTCTGGGTGAAGATGTGTCTTCAAAATACTCACAGAAACTTAACCCATCTCTCTGAAAAGGGAGAATCTGAACTTTTTTAGATATAAGGAAAGTCCCACCCAGGCCATTACATGAAAGCAGCCATACATGCGGCCAATTTGGTTATTTTCTTGAGCAGGTGGTTAGTTACTCAGGTTTGAACAGGAAATAAAAGCCAAACAATAATCACCAGTAGGCAAATACAGACTGTTGACACTTGGTATGGGTGAGTCTTAAATATAAGAGGGCTAAATATATATATATATAAAAAATTCTTCCCCCTCCAATCTCTTTTGGGTATCGCTTAGATTAAATTATTATCCAGAATATCACTTGATTCCTTTTGGGAAAAAAATTAAGAGAAAAGATGTCTGCTTCAGAGAAAGCTCTCTGTGAGAGACAGACAAATGCCTGAAAGACAGACACCCTACTGCCTACTTGTTACTACTTGAGATACTTGAGTAACCTACTTGGTTACTCAAAACAGCAGTTGGTTATCAGAGTGATATAGCACTATATGAAACACCCCCCTCGCACCCCAAACCTCTCCATCCAGTTTTAGTTATCCTAGGACTTTGACAGATCGTTTAGCAACTATCAAGTTTGTTTTTAATCCGCTACAGAGTCTAGCGGCTAATAATTTCACCTTCTTCTCAGGATATTTTAAACAAGCGAGAGGTATCAGTACAATCAAGAACAGACACGAGGCCCCAGACAGAGCAGAAAATCACCTGTCGAGGAGCACAAGGCACACAGGCAAGCACACAGGTAGAACAGCTGCAGACTTCTCAGCTCCCTTGCAGGTCTTTCCAGGCAATATCGCGACAGAAACGGAGCGCTGATGCTGAATTTGGCTTCCAGCCTCTTCTCCATGGCCTTTGTGGGCAGCAACAGGGTTCTAGAAACGTACGAGAAACAGAAAATGTCTACTGGCAACTGGAATATTCTCCCACAGACCCAGTCAATACGATGAAGAGCATGGAGCACTTGTGAAGGAAAGGGAACATCTAATCTTATCTGCTGTGACTTTGTCCAACTGCTGCTAAGTAATTATCAGTGTCACCAGGCTAAGCCAAGACCTTTAGCAGCAGAATTTCCACTTGGGAACCGCAGCAGCTCACCTTCTCATCACCCGTGTGATCTCCCCTTCCAGTCTCTGCCACTTTCAGCACCAAAATATCTAATAGTGAAGTCTGCTGGATTCCTGAGACACCTTTGGGACTATTTGGGTTCAGATATGCCACAGGCAGTAGCTACCCACCCAGCCCCGCTGGGGGCACACAGACGTCGATAAACCCCACACAGCTGCTCGGCGCTGTCATCGCTTGCACATCGGTGCTGCCTGGTGCCAGCCACAAACAAACAGAGACGACAACACAACGGCACCAAGCTAAAGACCCCGTTTGCCTCATATTTTGCTCTGCAGGGCACAAAAAACGAAAGCATCGATGCTCCTCTGCCTTTCTAGGGAGAAAGGCTGCCTCGCGTGTTCCTGAAACCCACATCAGTACTGGGTGATGTGTGCTATGAAGAAATCTATTTATAAAATATTCTATATGTCTATATAGAAATCTATACAATATATTCTATATATCTATTTATATTGCTTCATATTTATTATCTAGCTCACAAGCAATAACCAACATCTACTTTCAAGGAGAAATAAAGTGCTGTGAGACACCAGAAGCTCAACCTGTCATCACCGAAGGCTCAAAAAGGCGCATCAACGCAGCCCTGACCAGCGTAACACTTAAAAACTCATTATTTGCTAAATTTTGGGAGAATTTGGCTCCAACATGGGCACCGGGAGGCGCACACGGGGCGGGGTGGTACGGGTCCTGAGGGTGCTGGGTCCCGAGGGACACCCCCGGGGGGCTACTGGACGAGGGCTAGGGGGACCTGAAGGGGGTCGCCACACACCGGGGGGTCCCCACACGCCGGCGGGGGGGGGGATCCCTCGTTCACCCCCCCGCCGCCCGGTGCCCGTCGGTGTCCCGGACACGTACCAGCGGCGCACGGCGAGGCGAGGCGAGCTCCGCAGCTCCTCGGCGGCCTCAGGAGGGCGGCGGGGCCCAGAGCGCGACGGGGCGGGGGGCGCCGGGGCCGCCTCCTCCTCCTGCCCCGCGGCCATGGCGGCGGCGGTGGCACCTCAGGAGCGGCGGGCACCCGCTCCCCTCCCCTCACCCGGAAGCGCGCCCACACCTCCCGGAACCGGAACCGACACCGGGGCGGCCCGTGAGGGCACCGCCTCGCCGGTACCGGGCCCTCGCAGCCGGCTGGGCCCGGCTCAGTGCGGAGCTGCCCGGTCCCGCTGCCACCCGCCGGCCTGGCCGTCACGGGTGGTTTGCCCGCACTCCTGCGAGGAGGCTGTTGGCTTCGGGGACTGCTCAATAAGGTGCCCGGCGATTGGTTAGCGTAGCGGAGGGAGAGCGCGGTTTGGCTGCGAGGAGGAGCGAGGCCGTGGGCCGTGAGGCCGGGCTGGAGGTGGAAGGGCCGTGAGGGGATGGCGCGAGGGGCTGGGTGCTGCCCCTAAAACAGCGTAATTCGGGGGAAAATCGGGGTGCTGGCGTGGGTTCCTCGGCAATGAGGGGGTCTGGTAGTGCTCCTCAGCAGGGCTATGTCCTAATTATGGGTGTGGGGTTGGGGATGTCCCCATCAGCGTTCCCCCCTCAGCTCCCTGTCCCTTTTCCCTCGGCTCCTCATCCTGTCCCCTCAGATCCCTGTCCTTTTTCTTTTCAGTTCTCCGTTGTTTTCCCTTAGTTCCTACGCCACCAGCCCCATCACCATGGCCTCAGGCTCCGGAGCTGCACCCGAGGGTGCTGCAGGAGCCAAGAGCACGACGCTGAAGAGGTGCCTTGATGTGCTGAGAGACGCCAGCAGCGACAGTGAGCAGTTCGCTGCCTTGCTTCTGGTAAAGATCAGAAGGGCAAGATGCTTCAAATAGCTTGATGTTCCCGCCAGCAAAGTGGGCATCATCTCTCCTTTGTTTGGGTGTGGTGATGGTTAGTCAACATTGCGACAAGCTCTAGAAGCCCTCTGGTAAAGCTCTGGATTAGCACGTTGACTAGCGACCAGCTCAGTGGTCAGGGGTTCACTTTTCAGCTCCCATGAAATACAGTTTTGCTTCCTATTTGACAGTTCAGTTCTCTAAAGTTGCTAAAGCCTTAGCAAAGCTTCTTGTTATGCTGTGCCCTCACCCCTGGTTTGCCTTACAGGTGACCAAAGCAGTCCGAGCTGGAGAAGTGGATTCAAAGACCCGTCGCCAGATCTTTGATGCAATTGGATTCACGTTTCCAAATCGCCTGCTGACCTCCAGGGAGCCCCCATCGGGCTGCCCCGAGAACACCTTCAGGGCACTTGGCCTTACTCTGTTGGCATGTTTCTGCACTGATCCGGAGTTAGCTGGGCACTCCCAGATCCTGAACAAAATCCCAACCTTCAATGACATCCTGGTTTCCCCCTGTGATCCGGACAGCACTTCTATGATCGATGATGCATACCAGTGCCTGACTGCTGTCATGGCCACTCCCAGGGGTCCCAGAGATCTGGTGACCAAAGGAACGGTGGCTGCCCTCTGCCACGCCTATGTGAATGGCAATTACGGCTCTGACCGTGCCCTGACGCTGCTCTTGGGGCTGCTGGCTGTAGCAGAGGTGAAGTGCTGGCAGCGAGATGCTCCCCACCTCCTGGCCGTGCTGAGCAAGCTCTCTGAAGAGTTTCTCAAGGCTGAAGACATGACCAAATTTGAGCTGTGCGAGCTTTTGCCTCATTTTATCCCCTTCTCATCATCGCTCACACGGGACTCAAAGGGCTCTGAGTGCTTCCATAGAATTTACAAAGGGCTGGCCAAAATTTTGGGCAGTAAACTCAGCCATTCACAGCGGGACCCTGCTCTGAAGCTTGCTGCCTGCCTCATGCAGGCCTGTGGGTCAGAGTGGATCCCAGCAGGGAGTCCTGGTAGCAAGTTCCTGGCCTTGCTGGTGAACTTGGCTTGTGTGGAGGTCCGCCTGACCCTAGAGGAGCCAGATCCCATGGAGACGGAGGGGAAGAAAGAAGTGGTAACAGCCTGCTACGTCCTCATGGAGATGGGCATCCAGGAGTGTCTGAAAGAAGAGGAATCACTGCTGGAAGAAGCACAGAAAATGCAGCTCATAAGGATCATGGAGGAAGCATTTGGAGCTGTAATATTTTACTTGAGGCAGGTAAGGCAGAACTTTCAAACAAAGGGTGCGTTTGACATCCATTTGTTGTGGCTTAACCCTGGCAGGCAGCTAAGTACCACACAGCTGCTCGCTCGTTCTTCCCAGGAGGGATGGGGGAGAGAACCAAAGAGGTAAAAGTGAGAAAATTCATGGGTCAAGATAAAAACACTGGAACACTTAAAATGGGTCTTACTGGCCTCAAAACTATGTGTAGGTGCAGGATGATGTGGCCAGTCTGATAGATCACAAGATAGCAAATTAATAACTCCATGGTCACTGTGATTGTTTTTCTACTCCATCCCTTTCCTACCTCTAAATAATAAAGAGAATTAGCATATGCCACGGCTGCAGAAGTCCAGACTGGCTCTGTCAGCTCAGCAGTTCATGATCATAGCTGTGTAGACCAAAATATGCATCTTGGCCCGCTGTGGTTTTCATGCCTGATGTAGCTTGTGAGGACAGCGGCTCTGACGTGTAATTTTCTGTCTGCTTCTTCACGCAGGTTAGAGAGGAGGAGCTGCAAGACCCTTTCGTATTTGCTTCCGTTCGAATCCTTGGAGCCTGGATGGCAGAAGAGACGTCTGCCCTCAAGCAGGAAATCTGTGAGCTGCTGCCTTTCCTCGTTCGTTACGCCAAGAAGCTTTTCAAAGAGAGCAGCACAGCTGAGGGTCTTCCCCAGACGGATGGGGTGCAGGCTGGGCTGGCCAGCACTGAAGGCTCTGTCTTACCCCAGGATGCTCTGAGGTACGTATTCTAAGCGTAGAGCTGATAACGTTTCACCACAAAAGAGCTCAACTCTTTTTCCTGAGCCCAGAGAAACGCATCCTGCATTTAGGTCAAGTTCTTGTTGATCCTTTCCTGTGAAAGAGGCAACTGGAACTGCCGCAGTGCGATGCAGCTGTCCAAGCCCTCTGTGTATGACTAATGTGAGATGGCAGCTGCTTACAAAGACTAAGAGGCAGGGGAGGACTCGTGGAAGCTGTGCATCAGGGCTTTAGCTGTAGCAAGCAGAGGAAAGAATAGAGGGCCTCTATGGAAGCAGATCAGCCTACATGGTCTCTTCTTTGAGGTTTCAATACCTTCCCTCAGGCGTGAGGAACTCAGCACTGTGTTGCTGGTTGAGCTGATTTGAGAGTCATTTCTCTTTTCTTTTCTCCCTGCGGTACCGATTCTGTGGCCCCTTTTTTCTCCTGGATGCAAATGCAGGGCTTAGATCCAGCTCTCTGCGTCCTACCTTGTGTTTTCAATTTCTTTCTCTTTCTAGATTTCTGCTGCCTGGCTTTTGCCATTTAACAGCCGAGGACAGGCCCAGAGATATCCTCATCTCAGAAGGGGCACCGGCGCTGCTGTGTGACTACTTCCTGCACCAGTGGAAGGTGCTGACCTCCGAGCCTGGGTCCCTAACTGTCCTGACAAGCACTGAAATGAGTCTACAGACTGCGTGTGGGATTTTCCTTAACCTGGTTGTGACTGCTCCAGACCTCATCAGGTAACAGCTGCAAAGGCTTATTTTAAGGTTCTCAGTCAGAAGAAAGAGGGTGTGATGTGAAATAAGCTTGCAGGATCCTTTAAGACACTGTACTGAAAAAGGGATGTCCCTTTTTTCAAGGCCCATCACGTTACCTTTTTGATGCTGCACTTCCCTTTGAAGTTTTCAGGTATGTCTGGCTCTGATCAGGAAGTGACTCAGGGTTTGCTTTCTCTCTAGGCAAGAGAAAACCTTTTGCTCCTTGATGGAGACGTTGCTGAAGTCTCTTCCGTTTCTGCTGCCTCAGAAGGATCACCTGGTTCTAGCAGCCAACGTTGCCACTCTGGGCTTGATGATGGCTAGGGTCCTTGCAAGTTCAGCAGGTGAGAAGTGTTCCCACTGGCAAGGCTGCTCGTTGCTCTGCACAGGCAGACGCTGGTGGCTGGGTGGGTAGGCTGGAGCAAACCAACACAGGGGAAGCAGGCCCAGTTTCAGGTGAGATTTCTGTCACTGAAAACGTGACAAAGGCAAAAGCCCAGAAGGGCAAGGAATATGTAGAAAATTCAGCAGGCTGAGGGGCTGGGAAGCAGCATGGGATAAGAGATTTCTACAGCAGGAGCGTGACATTCTGCTCCCTGGCAGCTCTGCAGCAGGCAAACACACTGAAGCATCCCTCCTGTAGCCGAGTAAGCTTTGCACCAGCTCATTCATTTCCTTTTCCTTCCAGTTCTCCAGGGAACCCAGTCTGCCAAGGAGTTTTTCGGAGCCACCATTCGCTTCCTATCAGAGGCCCACATGGCCCAAGCAGACCCCAGCAGCCACCACTTGGCCCTGGCCGTGTCCCCTGCCTACACAAGTGCCTGGGGTGACATCTGTGAGCTCTGGTTCCTGGGGATGCAGGCCTTGGCCGGCTGCGTGCCGCTTTTCCCCTGGCTGCCACGAGCTGTCCTCCAGGCGCGGTGGCTGGAAGGTCTCTCGGAGGTACTGACGCGCGTTGCTCCGGCCTCGGTGGATTTTGAACTCGTTGCTGCTTTCCAGGGCGTGCTGGTTGAGCTGGCCAGAGCCAGCAAGCCGTGCAGGGAAGTGATCCTGTCCCACCACGGGGAGGAGTGGGCCAACCTGTACGGTATGGCAGCTTTGGAACAGTGTCTGTCCAAGCAATAGAGAGCCTCTGCTCAGCAGCACCCTGCTGTGGGAAGCGAAGCCAGGCACCTGCACGAGATCTGTTCGGCATTTCTCACACACCCTTTGGTACCAGTGACAACAAGAAGCATTTAAATGACCGCCTTTGTAAAACTGGAGCAATGCAGCAGAGCTCAACAGGATTTGTTCTGTCCAGAACCCGACGTGAAGAACTGTTGCTGCCTCAGAACATTTCAAGATGTCCCTGCTTGACCTTCTGTCAGTATTTTGTTTTAAAAACAGCCCATTTTATTATTAAAGAGGTTTTCTATTGCAATATTTTTCAAACTTACGCAGTGCTGGGATTTATTTCTGCTCAGGGCCCTGGGAGAAATCCCTTCAGAACGTCACCTTTCCTTCTGTCAAAGCCCTGTGTGCTGATAAAGTAGCTTGGCACTACAAGTCTGCAGAAGGCAGGATCATGAAGAGCTTTAAAATTTACCGATAAGCAGAATTCCATAATTTGGCACAGCTGTCCCCTCCTGGTTTGGGGGTGCCCCGAGGCCCTTTATGTGTTCACATCCATGACTAGTGCCATCACCCCACATTCATGCCTAGGAAGAAAGCCCTCAGAGCACCGCTTGCTGCCCTGTAAAACACCTGCACAAAGCCCGGCCCTGATTTGCAGTGGTTGCTCACGCTCCCTCTTGTAGCAGGAAGGGGATGTGCAGGGAGAGTTTTCTGGTCTTGTAGGGAGACCTGCAAAGACCTTGGCTCGCTGTAGAGCCTCAGACAAGGATTAAGAAACAGAAATGGATGAATTGCACCCCACTGTCTCCTTGCGGACTCTGCAGAAGAGGAAGGCCAGATGTAAAAACGTATATGATGTATGGTGTACATCACTTGCACTGCTGGCTTTGCAGCCTGGGCTGTCAGTCCTTGGGTGCCCTGTGAGCCTGAAAGCATAAAAAAATAATCAAAAAAAAAGACATAGCAGCCTGGATGGAGAGATGGTTCGAGCCAGGGTGATTGAGCCAAGCACAGAGCTCCCTGCTCGGGCACTGCGAGGCATTTCCACGAGGTGTCACCCTAAGAGCTCTTTGGGAGAGGCATTGACAGCGGGGACCGGGTCTGGCAGGCAGGACAGACACACGGCACTGACCCCGACTGCCTGCACAGCCACGGGGAGGGGGGTACCCGTGGAATCGCCTGATGGAGAGAAAAAAAAAAAAACAAGCGAGGAGCTGTCTCAAAAAGAGGGCTGCCACTGGGAGTATTCCTGCTTAGTATCAAATTTTTAACTCACCGTTTCACGCAAGCAAATGCCTTACATAACCGGAGAGGAGGCGTCTGCTGTCTGCTGTTGCTCAGGAAAAGTATCTTTCTGATCTTTCCAGCTCAGCCCTGAAAAGTTAATGCAAGTTGAAACAGAGGTAGGTGCTACCAGCAGAAAGCGATGCAAGCCAAACAAGCAAATGAGGCTCCTGGACTTGGAAAAGAGCATAACTCCGAGCACGCGTGGGCTGGAAGCCTCCCCGTGCTGCCAAGAACAGCTCATCCCTGCAACGCAGCGAACTTCAATGCGTTGGAACAGTCAGAAACACACTTCAGATCGTAAGAAAAGAACAACATTCAAACACATTAGCCTCAACTGTTCCCCATCCCTCATGCTGTTCTGCCTCTGGTCAAAGGGTGTGGGCTTCCAATTAATAAAAAGCTATCATTAGTGTTAACGAGAGGCAGGCACCTGTATCAGCAGGAGGGTGCTCCCCATGCCCCCCAGCTCCCGGGGGTTAGCAGTGCTGGCCTGGCTGGCATTCATTTCTGCGGGCTGTCCTAGGAGCTCCTCCAACACCCAGCAGAGACCCAGTCCCAGGCTGCAGGACCCTGTCCCAGACCAGAGCAGCCCTGGACCCAGAGGCCTTTCACTGTTCCCTTTAATTCCCAATTAGGCCACCTGCTAACAGCACAGCCCTGCTCCCTGGGAGCACACTCAGGGCTGTGGGATGTCCTCCAGATCATCCTTCAGCACGTGCTGGGCAGTGGGCTTTGGCCACGGGCAGGATCTTGAAGATCCTGTGCTAGTCCCACACCTCACTCTGTTCAAGGGAAAGTCCCACCAGGTGTGATAAGGACCATGCCAGAGCCCTTCTGAGGCCCTTGATGTCCCTCAAGATGCTTGTTTCTCTCCATGCCATGAAACACCATCCCCGTGGCTGCCACGAACTGGCAGAGGACAGGAGAAGAAATTGGTGCTGCTCCAGGAGCTCTCCTGGGCTGGACACCAGAGCAGAAGCACTGTGCCGATGCCTTGAGAAGGACAAGTGCCCTCTTGTCCCAGGACACCGCTTTTTTTACCCCGTGCTGGGACAGAGCACTCTTGAAAGGCTGATTTCCCTTCCCTGGGCCCTGGCAGCCAGCAGCAGGTCCGGGCGCAGCAGGCAGAGGCCTCCTGCCACGCGGGCCTCTCCGCCGCCTGGGTTCGTGCCCAGCTGCAGGTCCCGGCGTGCCCCAGCTCCGTGCCCTGGATGCCAGCAGCTTGGCCAAGGCTTCAAAGGCTGCGGGGGGGGGGGACGATTCCTGGGCCACCCCGAGCTCTGCAAGCCCAGCTGCGGGTCCTGCCACCGGGACCTGGCACCTTCGGGGGTCCACCCTCCAGTGCCGGAGGTGGGCGATGGCACCTGCTGCCCGCGGACCCCTCTCCACCACGGCGCTTTGAGATCCCATCAGGGAGCAGGATCGCAGCCGGCAACACCCAGAGCAAGCTCTGCTTTATCTCCCGGTGCATTTGCGACACTGGGACACAGCTCGCCAGGAAGCTGCCAATTTTTCACCCCGGCTTGGCCAAGCAGGATAAGGCCCCCGAGGAGGAGATGCCCGCTCCGTTTTGCTGTGACAGCTTAAATGTCATAATGCCTTTGCGAGCCCTCCTGTGGCATGCATTACCTTGCTGTGTGTATCCGTAGCATCCCAAAAGCTCTGGCAATAAAATGAAGTCTTTTGGAAGGTCGCTGCACAGAGGGATATGGGGGCAGACCCCTCCCACGAGCCTCAGGATGTAATGGGGGCAGCGAGGGTGCAGGGGTGGCTGCCCTGTCCTGGGGCAAGGAGCTTTGTTCCCTCCTGGATTCCCAGGGAGGGGATGTAGGAAAGGGCAGGAGCAGCCCACATTTCTCTGAGCTGCCCTTGGGAGCCAGATTTTTGGGAAGAACCAGTCCAGCTTTGTCTGGGGCGGTGAAAAGTGAGCACATATTTCTGTTCCTGCGCCCCTAGCACCCTGTTTTGGTATGTTTTTTTTTTTTACTGCTGACCCCAAAAACAAAAGTGGCTCCCTCAAGCCCCTAGCACACTCCTGGAAGCAAACGTTGACCTGCCGGGGAAGGAGAACCAGGACCTTTGTCACAAAACCAGTTTTTCAGAGTTTTCTGGCTTGGGTGCAAACGCAACAAGTGGGCCCTTGGGGCTGGGGACAGGGCCCAGGCGGGTGGCAAAAGCTCCCCGTAGCCAGGGGCAGGGGGGACAGGTCTCCACCTGGGTCACGTCCCTCTTAGCAATTAGGGAGGTCACTGAGCAGAGCAAAATATGAGCCCAGCCGGACGTGCACATGGTCTTTAAGCTGGGAGGCCGAGGAGCAGAGAGGAGTGGGAGCTGCGCGTGGTCGCGGGGCACTTGGAGGACCCCCAGCAGTCGCTGCAGCCGCTCTGAGCCAGCAGTGCCACCAGGCAGCTGCTGGGACAGGGCGTGCGTGGCACCAGCAGCCCCGCCAGGGACCCTGGGGCAGCAGGTGACAGCAAACAATAATTTGTCGTCGCCACCCTGGTTCCCAGGCTGCCTTCTGCCCACAGAGAGCCACTGTAAGGGTGCAGGGTTGGGGTGGCCAGGATCGGGGCCACCAGTGCCACCGCCGTGCTGAGCTGCACCGAGAGGCATCGGGGCAGCTTTTCCTGCTGGTTTCCCCTCCCTTTGTCCGTCAGTTTTGCAGCTTTCCGTTGCCCTGCCTCATTTTGGGGTGGAAGCACGGCTTCCCCCCGCGCTGCCGCGGGCGCACTGTGAGGGCTTTGCGCAGTTTCACCTCTTTGAGACGAAGAAAGGATCGGCATTGTGCGGGCCAGACGAGCGAGGGACTTCAAGAATGAACTGGAACATAGCTGCAAAATACGGCATGTCCAATCCGATTTTTCCTAGCAAATGGAACGGATCTGGCGGAGAATAAACACGAACTTTCAGGAGCGGCGTCCCTGAAAAGCGTTCGAGGGGAGATGTGGAGATTGGAATAGATCAGCCCCTTACACCCCTGCACGGCCCTCCTCCCTCCCCTAAATGCCATCTTTAATAGAAATAAATTAGAATAAATGATCAGCCTCTGCCTCCTAAAGACAGGTGGCAGGGTAATATTAAAAGAAATGAATAAAAATTCATTTAATGAGCATTGTTAATTAAACCTGGAAATCAAAGAGGTCTGAGTTGTGGGAATTCAGAGGAAAAATGAAAATGAAGGGAGCTGTAGCTCGGGGCAGGAAGAGTGGAATTAAATTAAATGTAATGTGGGATTGTGTTTGTTAATGTCTATCACACATCACAGTCTCTTACAGAATAGGATAAAGTGTTTGTTCTCTGCCTGCACACAAATTACACGCTGCCACGAATGGAAACTCCAGCACGGCGAAGGGCGGCCGGGGCCCACGGCGGGTGGCACGGTGAGGACAGGGGCAGCGGGAACAGGGCCCTGCCATGGAGCCGTGTGTCACCAGGGGTGTGCGAGCGTGTGCCATGCGTGGGGTGTGTGCCAGGGTGAGCGTGCACCAGCATGGGTTGGCGTGCAACACCGTGTGCCCCGGTGCATCAGGGTCTGTGTGTGCATGTCACCGGTGTGTGTGCACCGATGCAGGTCGGTCGCTGCTGCAGGGAGGGCAACCGCCGTGGTGCTCAGTGCCTGGTGCTTGGTGCCTGGTGCCATGTGCAGGGACCCGATGCTGACGTCCTGCCTCGCCCTGCACCGCAGCGAGGGCCTGAATGGAGGAGGAGGGAGGGATGGGGAGGGATGGGGAGGGATGGGGAGGGATGAAGAGGAAGAGGGAAGGAGGACAGAGGGGAGGGACGGAGGAGGGGGTGCACGCTGCTGTCGTTGCTCCCCGGTATTCCCTCGCTCTGTCGCACCCCAGCTCCCTCCCTCCCATCCCCTCGGGCAGGAGCCAGGCCCGGGGCGCCCCCAGACTTTTCTCTCTCGCCCCAGGCCCTCGCTGGGGTTCCCCGGTCCCCGCCGGGCAGGCGAGGAAAGCGCCCCGCGGGGAGCCTCTCTCCCGGCGGCCCCGGCCCCGGGCCCTGCCGTCGGGCGTCGGGCGGAGGTCCCGGCCTCCACCGGAGGCCGGGCCGCTGTCTCACCGAGGCCCTTACACCGCGCTCGGGTTAATAAAGTGCAGCCGCCTGCCCTCACCCCCAGACCCGTCCCCGGCCCTAGGGGCTCTGTCCCGCTCCAGCCCGGGGCCGCTCCCCGAGGGGGATCGAAGGGGACGTCGGGGGGAGCCCAGGGGGACGGTGGGGGGGATCTGAAGAGGGGGTGACACGGAGGAGGGGGGGACACGGGAGCCGCGTCCCCGGGGCCGCCCGACGGCGCTGGAGCAGTCCCGGCCGCCCCTCGCCCCCTCCGCCCGTCGGGAGCCGTCGGGGCCCCTCGGGAGCGGGCGGCGCGTCCCCGGCCCCGCTCGCTGACGCGCGCTCCCGGCGCGGCGGGCGCGCCCCCGCCGCTATAACTGGCGTGCATGGAGTCGGGGCCGGCGCAGAGGAGCGGGCGGGCGATGGGAGCCGCCGCTCCGGCGGGGTAAAAGAGGGGCGGAGACGGGGGCGCCCCCGGGGCCCGGCCCGCCCGGGGCTCGCCGCGGGCCCGCACAGATGCTGGTGCACAGCTACCCGGGCATGGTGAGTGCGGGACGGGGCCGCCACCGGGGCTGGGGTTGGGATCCGAGGCCGGGGGTGGGGGTCCGCACCCGACGGGGGAGGGGGGAATACGCACCCGACGGGGGGTCGGCACCGTCCTCACCGCCGCTGTCTCCGCCGCCGCAGGACCGCGCCGAGGGGCTCCCCGGGGCACCGGCCGGGGCCCGCCTGCCGCAGCTCCCCGCTCTCAACCAAGCTCCCTACGGCTCGGCTCCGCCGCTCTGCCACACGCCTGCCGCCGACTTCCAGCCGCCCTATTTCCCCCCGCCGTACCCGCAGCCGCCTCTGCCCTACCCGCAGGGCCAGGAGCCCGGCTACCCGCACCTCGCCGACCCCTACGCGGCTCTCAGCCCCCTGCACCAGCACCAGCAGCCCGCCTGGCCACCCCAGCGCTCCCGGCAGGACGACGCCGGGCTGCTGGCTCAGACCCACCGGGCCCTGGGGCTCGACCCCCGCCGCGAGTACCCCGCCGTGCCCCGCCTGCTCCACGGCCTCCCCGACGGCGGCCACGGCCTCCCCGACGGCCCGCTGGGCCTCCACGGCCTCGGCCACCACGGCCTCGAAGACATCCAGGTACCGGGGCGACCGGGGGGAGGCCGGGCAGGGAGGGGGAGGCCGGGGTGGTTTGGGGAACGGGGGAGCACGGGGTGCTTTGGAGTGCCACGGGGCGTTCGTCCCCCCCGGGGCACCCCGTTACCGGGAAGGAGCGGCCACCGGGAAGCCGCGATGGAGAGAGGAGAGGGAGAGGGTGAGGCCGCGGCTCCGCTCCCGGGGCCGCCCGTCCGTGTCCCAGCGGTTCCTGCTCGCCGCCGGCACCGGGAGCACCGGGAGCACCGGGCCCCGCCGCTCTCCCCGCGGCTGACGGCTCTGGCTTTGGTGCTTTCAGGCCGTGGACGACGGCGGGATGAACCTGCTCGATCAGTCCGTGATTAAGAAAGGTAAGAACGCGGCGGCACCGCGGGACGCGGCCTCCGGGCCCGGCTCCTGCCCTCGGGGCTCCCCCACGTCGGGTTTTTTTCCCCCGGGACGGTGCCGAGCGGGGCTCAGCCGGGACCGGGCAGCTCCGGGAAGGCGAGGAACCGGCGCGGGGTCCCTGCCGTGCCCGGCTCCGGTGCCGCTCGGAGTCTCGGCGGGGGCGAAACGAAAGCGGCGAGGCCCGGCGGGTTGCTCTGTCCGTTTGTCCGGGGCCAGCCGCGCTCCGTCGGGCCGAACCGGAGCCGCTTCTCCTTCCCGGTACCGGGGGATCGAGGGGCTCGGCCGGGCGGCCCCGGCTATGAGACAGCCCCGGGGGCCGCGGGTGGTTGGCGGGGGAAACCCCGGGGGGGCTCAACGGGGCTCGACGGCAGCTCCCGGGCTCGGCGCCCCGGGGCCGCGCAGCGCGAGCATGGCGGAGCGGGGCTCGGCCCGGGAAGGACAAAACGGGGCCGAGGATGATTTTGTGCTGCCGAGGCTCCGCGACCGGAGCGGGGAAGCGGCTCCGCGGGCAGCCCCCCCATCCCCCCACCCCAGGTGTCAGCCTCCCCGAATTTATCGCCGCTTCTCCCCGACGTGTTCCGCAGCCCCTCCGGTTCCACGCGAAGCCCCGCGGTGGGAATCAGCTCCCCTCCGCCCAATACATTTTATAAGCTCCTCTCCGCTTATTAGATTTTATTTTCTAACAAAAATTCCACCGGGGAGTTGCTGGGAGCAGGAGGGGGACACGAGCGATTTGTGCGGCAAATGAAACGGGCAGGGCAAATAATAGGTGCAAAGCAATCGGGAGCCGCTCTCGGGGATTTTTTTTACAAAATTATGGGAGCGGAAGAGACGTGTCCAGCGGCTGCCCCCCCCCTCAGGACCCGAGCACGGGCGGGCAAACGGAGCCGCAGCCGCTCGCCCCGGCGCAGCGCGGGGTCGCCGGGTGCCGGGGGCGAGTGGCCCGGGGTAGGGTGACCCGGCTCGGCTCGGCTCGGCTCGGGGATGTTTCCACTTGCCCGGTGGCTGCTGATACCCCGGGACCGGGCTGGGACCGAGGAGAAGCGCTCCCGGTGCGTTCCGGCCCCGTTTCGGTGCGAATTGCCGGTCCGTGCGCCCAGCTCCATCACACGGCGTTCCGGCGGAGCGTTAAGGGCGGTAATTATTTGCGCTTTAATTAGAGCACACGAGAGGCATTTCATCAAATCTCCTCGCAGGAGGGGTGGTCGCAACAAGCTGCAGCGTGCTGTGCCGTGCCGCCGGAGCGCTCGCCGGGCGGCTGCTTTTTGGGGTGCGGGCAGCATTAAATTCCCTTTTAGAGACGCGTTTCGGTGGGAGCCTCTGGCTGCGGGTCCGGCTGAAATTATAGTCTTGGTTTATTATTATTATTTTCCCCTCCGTTTTGCAAAACGTGCGATTAATTAGAAATTTTCCGTCTTCCGTCGGGAGGAATTGTTGTTGCGGGGAATCTGTTGTGGCACATCTGTACCTAAAGGTCCTGTAGGCTCCCTCTTTCGAAACAAAAACCAAAAAAGAAAATAGAAAATAACCCTGGCTGAAAAGCACGGCGTTGTGGTACAAACCGTCTGCAGCCTCTGTGCCGACGGACACTTCGCCTTTCCCGGTCTTTTAAAAAATTATTATTATTATTATTATTTTATTTTATTTTGCCTGCTGTGTTTGAATCAAAATACAAAGTGCTTGTTGGAGAACAATCAGATTTCGGCTGCAGCCTTAGGGCCGTGTCCCGCCAGGGTTTCCCCGTCTCTCCCCGGGAGCGCAGAGTATCAAAAAGCGAATTATTTTTTGGGGTCCCGGCTCCTTTTCCCCGCAGCCTCCAGCTGCGACCCCGGCAGAGCCGCGGCGCGGTCGGGGAGGCGGCGGCGAGCCGGGGGGGTCCCGCAGCGGGGCGGCAGCGCGGGGACCCCCGGCCCGGTGCGGGCAGCGCTGGGGCTGCCCGGGGCCGCATCCTGCGCCGGTGTCCGGGACCACGCTCCCGCCCCCCCCGGAGCGAGCCCTGCCCGGCCTCCCGATGCCTCCCCCGGCCGAAATTTCGATGTCTGCGCCCCCCCCCCTTCCCCGGCCGGGCTGCTCTGGAAGCGATGTCCCAAAAACCGGAGTGCGGAGCCCGAAGGAAAGCTCGGGAATAACGGCAGCTGCAGCCGGGGGAGGGTGCGGGAGGGGTCGGGAGTTGTGCTGGGCGCCTCGGACCCCCCCAGGACCGGGGTTTTTGCTCCGTTTTCCAGGGCACTGCTGCGCGCAGGAGCCGCGCTCAGGAGCTGCGAGCGCCGCTGCCCCGTGCTCGGAGCGGGAGGATTAATTAATCCTTTGCCTGATTTCTTTAATTTAGTTTTGGGGCCGTTTGGGCTGGCTGAGTCTGCCCGGGGTTGTGGCCCCGGGCACCGTGGCCGTCGGGAATTGCTCCCTTGGAAAAAAAATAAATTAGGAAAATAAAATGAAATGAAATAAATCGGGGCAAAGCCCGAGCCTTGCAGCCGGGCAGGCAGGGAGGACAGCGGGCACCTCTCGGTATGCCTCTCCCCATCCCAAGCTGGGGGAACGGTGGAAAAAAACGACGTTTTTATCATAAATCACGCCGAGATCTCAAATCCCGCAACCGGGGCTGCTTAATCCTTGAATTCCTCCCCGTACGGCCCTGGGACAGAAACCCGACCTAAAGCCGTGCGTGTGCAAACAGATCAATCTCTCCATAATGAGCTGCCGCGATGCCGTGGTCCCGCTTCAACGAAATGCCCCCCGCCTGCCCCCGGTCCCTGCAGCCCCCGTGGTGGCCCCGTTACTGGGGGCAGTGCCCGTGGGCAAGCGGGGAGCGCTCGATGCCCGGGGACCCGATTTGTGCCCCCCGGCCTCCTGCAGGGGACACGGGGGGAGATCTGGCAATGCCCGCAGAAACCAAGAGTGGCCGCTGGGTCAGGAGCCCTGCAGCGGGGGCTTTGGGATCCTAAAATATATGGGGTGAGCTGCCCCCAGCACTGGGACGGCAAACGGCAAACCCATAGTTTGGTTTGGGAATTAATTGGGTAAAATCCTGCGCGGGGCGGCTGAGATTTTGTGATTCTCTTTTGTGTACACGCCTGTTTGTTCTCCCTCTTTTTTAAAGTATTTTAGAAATGTTTTTCTGTCCTTTTTTTTTTTCTCTCTTTTTTTCTTTTCTTTTCTTTTCTTTTCTTTTCTTTTCTTTT
>CM021753.1:4665852-4829209 GCA_011075105.1 Heteronetta atricapilla | reverse complement strand
GCGTTTTCTGCTGCGTTCACCTGCTGCCCCTGTGCTTAGAGGCCCGGGCCAGCTGCTCACGTCCCGGTGCAAAACCCCGCAGACAAACTGCAGCACGGGAGAAAGCACCCGCAAGCCTCGAGCCGCCGCCGGAGCTCCTGGTGCGGCTTCTGCCCTGGTCGGAGAGAGCAGAGCGGGATTTTCCATTTATGAAATCAAGCATTACGCCATTGCGCTTCTTAGCAAAAAAAAAAAAAAAGAAGAAAAAGAAAAAGAAAAAAAAAAGAAAAGAAAAAACCCAACCCTGCAGCTTGCTCATAAAATAAAGAGGGATTTCATCGCTTTGACATCCTTCCAGGCTCAGCAGAAGAGCCTCCTTTTGGGAAGAAAAATAAAAATCCCTCTCCCCAGCACCAAAGCGCAGCCGGGGTCCTGCTGGCGATGATGCCAGCGCGTGGAGGTTGGTGGTCCGGGGCGAGACAGGGCCCTGCGAGCAGGGGGAGCAGAGAAATCCCCAGGGCCCTGCGCCCTGCCCCTGCACCCTGCTCACGGGGAAGCTGCTCCCGGAGCACCGACGGAGCAGGGCGCAGCCGGCACGTGCGGGCACCCACGGGTGCTGCCTGGCCGACGGGGACCTGGCTCCCCTGGCTTCTCTTTGAAGCAGCAGGGTTTGGCCGCTGCGCTCTCCCTCATGTTTGTGACTCGTTTAAATTTCCATCTGAGGCTTTTTAGCTGCTCCGCAGTGGCAGTGCTAGCGTTTCTGCTCAGGAATGTGGACCTGTTTGGCTGGATGCTGGACGGACAGATGGAAAGCTATGCCTCGGAGTGCTCCGGGCCCACATTTAGAAATACTGCATGAAGTGGCTGTCACTCCTAAAGAATGCAGCAGAGGAGGGAGGCTGAGGCTGAGCTCCTTCGATCCACTCGCCACGGCATGCGAGAGCCAGGTTTTGAAGCCAGGTCTCGCCGTGGGGCTGCTGGAGGGACAGGGCCTGGTGTGGGCTCAGGGCTGGTGGGACCGAGGCTGCTTCTCCTCCGCTTCGGCGCAGGGAAGAACCGAGCTGAAAGAAATGTCGCGTGAAGCCAGATGTGGGAAAAAAAAAAAAAAAAAAAAAAAAAAAAAACAAAAACCACCTCCCCAAAGGACGATACTTGCAGCAGATTAGATAAACATCATTTCCTGCGATGAGAAAGGTAATAAATGAGGTCATCCTATAAAACACCTGGGGCTGCGAAGACTTGTCTTTTATAAGGCTGTCCACAAAGCGTGGGTGGAGGCGCTTGGACGGCAGTCAGACGTACGGTGCTGAGCTCAGGCTTCTCCCGCCAAGCCGGCAGAGCTCTCCTGCTCGCCACGGCTTTATCTGCTGGGGGAGTTGGCCTGAGTGGCAAAAGGGGCTCACCCGGGACAAGCCGGGGCTTGAGGGAGGTTTTGCTGCCTTCCTCAGCTCCGCTCGCAAAGGCTTTAAAGTTTCGACAAGCCCTCGCACAGCCGGCGCGATGCGGTGCTCATCAAAACGCCGCCGCACCTCCAGACGCAGGCACTGCTCCCTCGCGCACACATGCGCGCGCTGCAGGAGCCCCGGCTAATCAAACAGAGAAACTTAAAAGAAAGTTTTCACTCTGAACTGCGGCCAGATCACCGTTCCTCCATTAAAATTATATTTTTAATGTCCTCTAATTGCACCAGGATAAAACCAGGTGTGTGTTCATGCGAGATAACATGCTCGGGTACCGGTGAAGGCGCTGGGCTTTGTCTCAGCCTTCCCGGTGCCTCCCAGGCATGCGTTATCTCCAAGTTTCATGTACCTTGTCATGACTTACTGTTTAATTAGATGCTTCTAAATGAATTTTTTTTTCTTTGTTAGAAGTAAAGAGCAGCTCTGAGAGGGTAGGTTCAGAAAAGCCAGCTTGGGTTGCTTTTTTGGCATGTGGCTGGGGAGTCAAACCAACAGGAGCCGGACTCCAGGTGCGGTTTCCCCACGGGACGGCGCCACGCTGGGCTGGCCCCGGAGGACCGATTCCTGCACACCTCAGCTGTGGGGGCTGTGGGATATTTTGGCAGCCCGGGTGCTTGCCATGAGCTCGGGTGCTGCAGCTCCTGCTTGTCGGGGCAGGCAGGGCACAGCCACCATGCGTGCTCAGGGGCCGAGGGGCCCTCGGGAGCTGGTGGCACACGGTGGCAGCAGGTCACGCGTGAGCTGCTTGTGGGTAGGGACGCTGTCAGTCGCCAGCTGCTTCGCTGGGGAAAACTCTGTGCCTCTGGGAAGGTCTTCCCTGGGGGCATTTTAGTGCAATATCGCGTTTTGTTCTGCTCCTTGCTCAAGTCGCTGGTCCTGGCCAAGACCAAAGCGACCTCTTCCTGTGCTCCGGTTTGTGCCCAACACCCCAAATATCGTGATTCAGCCCTTTCTGCTCAACTCGCCCTGCAGATTTTCTCTTCCTGCCCACTCCTCCACGCCCCCATTAGCAAGACAGTCTGGGGAGGGCAAGCAAAGACCCCCCAGCACCCATTTTGGCTGCTGGGCTCAGCAGCTCCCATTCCCGTGGCCCTCCAGCCACGGTGCAGATGCCTCCTGCTCGCAGCGTGCTCCAAAAAGCCACTGCCCGGGCGCTGCTTGGCCGGGAAGCCAGGCCCGGTGACGCACGCCCCACGAAGGAGGCGGCACCGAGATCCTCGGTCTGCAGCTGGGGCCATGCAGGAGGCACGCGCCCAGCCAGCACCCACGGGACACCGGCCCACGGAGCACGGTGGGACAGGCCCACGGTGGGACGAGCCCACGGGGACCGGCTCTGCGTCGCCAGCCGGGGATGTGCCTGGGGTCACGCCACGACCGCGGTGGAGCAGAGGCAAAGGCAGCCCATTCCTCCCTGTTTAGTAATGTTCCGAGATATGTGATCTCAGGAAAAAAAATGCGCGCAATCTGTCTTAATTAGTTAAAGAGCCTAAACGAGGTTCTCTGAAGTCCCAGACTAGTGCCGTAACCACTAAATCATCCCACCCTTTCCTGTGTGATCCTAGGGAATTACTCATTCTTGCTGTCCTTCCATTTGTTTGTTTATTTTAATTCTTAATGGAGGAACTAATTAGCAAGTGTGGATATAATGCTTGGAGCTGCTGCATGCTCAGCTCTCGGCTCCGTGCCCTGCTCCATGCCCAGTTCTGCCCTATCCAGGTATCGCCCTTGGTTCAGAGGGAGGTGAAGTGTTGGGGCTTCTAGGAGAAGAGCAGAGAAGCAGTAGGGAATGAGGAAGAATTGCTAGAAATGAGCTCAAACCACCCTCTGCAATCAAATACAGCAGCATTCGGTTGTGCCAGCAGCTCCAGAGCTGGACGCGGGGAGCTGCGTGCAGGTTCACCTTCCCCAGCTCCCGCAGTGTCCGTGGTGCGTGCTTGGGATTCCAGTGGGGCTGAGGCTCCCCGCCCTCTATCTCAGGCATTTATCTGGCATCAGTCACCCGAGTGCCGAGGCGCCAGGCAGCGAGGGGTCGGGTCAGGCCCTGTTCCCTCCGGACTGGTCGGACAGGAGCCGTGTCCCCGGCAGTGTCCCCAGCAAGGCGGCTATGTGGGGACGGCGCATCCCCAGGGCGTGCACCAGGACAGAGCGGGGCTGAAGTCTTGGGGTTGCTGGGGTGTGAGTGGGGGATCTGAGCAAAGGTGTCCAGGTTGCTCCAAGCACACAGCTCAAGCAGAAGATCCAGGCTAGCAAGGCGTTGGGGCAATCGTTGGAGAAACATTAGAGGGTTTGCAGACACCGTAAGGCTGCACCGCAATAGCCCGGGTACAGCTGCGTGCCATCCCCATGGCCAGCTCGATTTCTCCTGCTGCCGTTTCTGTGGCCAGCCGGATCTGTTTTCCCTGTAGGAGGATTCTGGTGTTGCTCCTTCCCTCGGCCCCCCTGGCACTGTCGTAGTTCCCGTGCTGCTGCAGAGGGCTCTTGACACGTGCGTCCCCACGCCGTGTCCTGGCACCCAGCAGTGACCTTGCTGCAGTGCAGCCGCTTGGCCTGACCATTCAACAATGCAGGGCCTTACAGTCCACGGGCATCTCTGAGCAGGGCAGGTAAAAGCATCTTCACTGCGACACCAAGAAGTGGTGTCTCCCCCAAGAGCTCTCCCCAGGCGAGCCAGTGACTCCAAAAGGGCAGGTGAACTGACCTATGTGCGCTGCTGCGGTCTGGGATTGAACGGAAACCTCCCCAAATGCTCCGCGGATTGGCAGCGAGTTCCGTATGAGAAGTATTTTCCTATTATTATTCATGTCTAATCTTTGCTGAAGGGTCTTATGCCCCTCAATAATCTAAATACATTTTAACAAATTGATAGCAACATTACCATGGCTCACGCAGGATCCACCGCCGTTTGCAAGAGACACAGCATCTTTGTTCTCCCTTTTTAGATTATGTAGATCCAAGCCACACAAATTCAGGCGCTCCTATAGGGAATACAGGGAAAACCTCTCAAGCATGTTACTGTAAAATGGATTATACTGTTTAAACACATAAAGATCCCATATACCGGTTGCCAAAATGTAATGGGAGTTTGTGCTGCTAAATGAATAAACCTGTGATGCCGAACGCTACGGGGCAGAGCGGTGCAGTGGGCTCAGGCGGGAGCGTTCGCTGCTGGGGCAACGTTTGATGAGAAACTTTCCTTGTCGGCTGCATGGAGTCGTGCAGATTTCCAGTTCCTCTTGCTTAAATCCTGGGGTTCTCCAGCCTCCCAGTTCTTTTTTCTACCTACCTGATACCTGTGTAATTGCTGTGATGTGAAACACGCTTTATCTATACAAAAAGAGGCAGAGTCTTAGGTTTGGCCACAGCAGTTAATAATTGAACTGAATTTTAAATAGTTGTTATTTTTCTTGCTCAGATGTGAAAGAGCTTAGCTGCAAATTCAGAAGAAAAAATCCTGAACTGGGAGGAGAAGTGAAATAATCTGAATCTCTGCACTAACTTTTCACGTAAAGGTGGCAGGGAGAGGTGCAGTGGTGGAGGAGGGGTCCGGGCACGGCGCTTCCAGAGCACTTCTGCCAGTGAATAGCAGAAAACGGGCAGAAAACATTTGCAAGTGAGCTTCAGCTTTCAAAACCAGCATCCAAATCCTTTTTCGTTCATTTCTGGGAAGCTTTGGGCACTTGGATTTCATGAGTTAGGAGGACGTTTTAATGTTTAATGCTGCTTCCCGAGGTTTTTTATCCAGGCTGCTTCGTCAGGTGCTCATTGAAGCTCCCCCGACAGTACAATGCAGTCCCCAAACCCAAGCCCAGCAGGGAAACTTGTGGCACTGCCAACAAACTGTGATCTGTTCCCAAATTCATGGAAGATTCTGAACAAGTTCATCCGAGCTTGAGTTGTGCCTAAATGGTGAAGCAGGGAAACACAAGAGCTGGAATAATTAATTGCAAATCGGTTACTAATCCCCTCCCCAGTGTGGAAGGAGCTCAGGGTGCTTTTGCAAAGGTGTGAATAATTTGGGTTATTCTGTGGACTGGCTGTTTCTTTAAAGATGTGTAACCAGGTACTGTATTTAACAGGGATCTGAACCAGCCCCAGGGAGGTTGAATCTCCTCAATCCGTCCCAAAACTCCCCAAAACCAGACAAGTGCCCGGTGAGACACAGCAGGCACTTCAGCGGCTGTAACAGAAAGAAAAATCACAGTTAATATCACACGGCACCTTATAACTTAGTTCATAAGTTAATGTATTGATTTGCATTGGAAACAAAATGTTAAGTGGGGGAGCTTTGCATAGGCATGGGGCCTCTCTTGGTTACCTTTCTCGTGGGAATGGTTTGGGGCTGCTGACTTGCACCTCTGCTCCCTCACCTCTCGAGGGTCCCAGCCCCATTTCCCTATCGGGGCTGAGCAATCTGCAAAGCCCCGAGATAAAAAACAAGATTCTTTCCATCCTTCCATTTGAAAAGGCCTTTGAGCCGATTACAGCGTTTCCTAGAGAGGCTGCCTTTGACATGGGGACTCGAGTCAGGTTGTGCATTCAAGATAAAGAAAATACCTGTATAATCCCCTCTGGGAAGAAAGGATAATTACAGACTGCGGGGTTGAAATATAGCTGATGGCACTGACCTCCTTCCCCGGACCATCAATAAATACCTCTGCGCTGAAGCACCAGGAAATTGAAGAAGCTGAACTCTGCAGCACCTCCTCACCGAAACAGGGCTTTTAAAGCCACGGCAGGAGCAGTCGCCTCTGGCTCACACCCACATGCAGCCACTTCTTTATATATGTATCTCGGTCGTATAATTTACATCAGAGACATTCAAACTAAGGCTAGATTAGTTCGCTGAACGCTCTTCCTGAAAGACGGCGCTAACCCCGTGCCTTTTTTTGAAGCACCTTTCATCAGGGGCTGCCCACCAGCACGGCTTCCCAGCCAGCCAAGGCTTCCCCGCACCGCGTGGGGCCGGGCAGAGCCGCAGGGTCAGAAATCTGGGCTGGGCTCTCGGTGCCATCCCCTGGCACCGATGCCCATGGCTCGCCTGCTGCCAGCGATAGGCAGGGAGGCAAAACGTCAGCAGCTGCAGCGAGGAGCAGCCAAAATTGGTTCGTGTGGTGCTGGTGTCCTTGGCACGGAGCTGCCCTGCGGTGCCAAGATGCTTTTGGGGCAGCTTTTTGGGGAGATGTGAAATTGAGTTACAAGGTGGGCTCCCGAGCGGTTACCTGATAGCGCTTTAAAATGTGATCTAAGCCCCAGCACGCTCCCGCTTTTAAAAGAGGTGTCACAACAAAAGCGCCAACATCCAGGGATTCAGGAGGAGGAAGGATTTACCTGTAATGTACCCAGGGAAGGAGGACAACAGCCTTGTCAGACGGCAGCGATTTGCATGTTCCCTCTGGACTTGTTTTTCCCCTCGCAGCACCCCGAGCTTCGGCTGGCAATGGAACTGGGCAAATAGTAGCACGAAAAGCAATTTGATTTCCAAGCACCACAAATTTTCCTGCTTACAAATTCTTTTGCAAGCAGGCAGCACATTTCTCAAATGGAAATGAGTCAGGATTTCATCTTTTTTATTATTATTATTTTCTTTTCTTTTTGTAGGTATTTTTTTTCCCCTTATAGTAAAAAAAAAAGCTGTTGGGGTGCAATCAGCATCAGTGTAGGGGCATGGAGCAGCCGCGGGGCTGGTGATGTCCCCATGGGCACAGACCCTGCATGGGGCAGCAAGGGGCTGTCTGCAGGTAAAAGTGGCTGTTTTCAGGAGCTGGGATGTAGTTTCAGACAGTTGTGAATATGGACAGAAAGGAGAGTTGTGAGCAGGCAGCAGAGCCTGAGGCTGTGGGCCCAGCCGTGCTGAAGCTCCTCAGGGAAAGGCAGGGAATTCTGGCTCCTGGGCCTCTGAAGAGCGTGCTGCTTTTGCTCCTTCCTCTTTGTACTTGGAACCTGAAAGCTGCAGTATCCACCTCTGCAAACCAGACCAAAACTGTCAGAAAATTCCTCCCAGGACATCTCAGCTGGAGCTGGAAGGCACCATGCTCCTTCCCACCCAGCAGCTTCACAGCCGGGTGCTCACCAGGCCCCCAGGGCCTCTCCCCTTGCACCCCGCTGCCCAGTGCCCCCCGAGAAGCAAGGTCTGCCCCCCGTTACATCCCTGGAGCTTCTGGGGCCTTGTGCTCATAGTGCTTGCCTCCCTGCTCCAAGAGGCATCACCAGGTCCTGTGCTCAGGCACTGGACCAGCTCCTGCTGGCAGCATTTCCCACCCAGGGGCTTCACGTCGGGAGATCCAGGGATCCAGGGATCACTTGGCCAGCATTAATTGTGTATCCCAGAATCCGTCCCAGGTAGATGTTGGTGTCTCCTTTTTGCTGATGGAGACGGCGGAGCCCCAGCTGCGGAGGTGACCCACGGGTGCCACAAAGCAAATCCTCGGCTGCAGAGGAGGCAGGAGGACAGCTGCACGGTAGCAGGATGCACGCAGCAAGAGAAGGGACGAAGCCTTCACTGTGCTTGGAAACCAGGAGCTATCCTGAAATCACTCTCTCGGTATCAGGAGTTTTCACGCCACAGCAAATTGAGCGGTGCGAGTTTCATCGCCGCTGCCTGCTACACCCAAGGTGTGCTTAAAAGGCAAACTAGATCCGAGTCAGCAAAAAAGGCCTCTCCAGGAGGAGATCAGAAGCTGCTCGGGCTCACAGGGAAGATCAAGCCGTGCCTACCCGCGGAGCTGCAGCAGGGCCGGTGCCACTCCGCGATGTGCACGCAATGCACAGCGAGTGGCACTCCCCTGCCACCTGAAAGGAGACGGTGAGCCTCGTGGGAACGCTTCTTGTGGCCATCCACAGAAGGAATTAGGATCATTTTCCTTCCCACGTTCAACAAGAACTCATACGCCTTTCATTGGCACTGGGACGTCCTCAACAGCTGACTTCAAAATACAAGGGCACCATGAGACAAGAGGATGCAGTGACAAATACAGAGTTATTTCAGGGAATTTAATTGATTCTGGTGCTATGGAAGCAGGGGACATACTGGGACATACCTAATCAGCCTTCTAAGGCTATTGTCCAGCTTTTAGGAAGTGCTGTAAAGCCCGGATTGCTTGTAAAAGCATTCCCACAGACCTGAAATGTGTGCATTCAGATCATGCTCGTATGCCTGCTCTTTGGTAAATGATTTAACTTGTTCTGTGCCTCAGTTTTCCCCGGCTGCAGTAATTAGCCAGCTCACCAAGGCACCAGGAGTGAGGCAATGACTCACGCGGCAGGTCCTGTATCAGCGCTGGGCTGAGGATTAGCTGCGGGAAACTCTTTGAGGTCTTGGGGAAAGGGTCCTGTCAGCACAGACAAGTTTCAAACTCAGTTTTTCCCTCCTGGCTGAATCCCTGGGATGCTCTTGCACAGCCCAGCAGCATTTCCTTGCAGCCCCATCACTCCCCAGCCCAGCAGCAGTGTCCCCGGCACCGGGCGCTCACCGGGGCGAAGCGCGGTGCTGAGGCTTCACCAGGGGAACCAGCAGCTGAGCTCCCTCTGTGTAAGGAGCTGAGGGTCAGCAGCAGGGAGCATGATCGTTTGGATTTGTTGGTTTAGAAGGAACAGCCTAAATCCGAGCTCAGCAACACGCAGAGTCAAACCCTCCCTTGGAGAGAGGAGATCCCTGCGGCTACAGGAAAGGGCGAAGCAAAGCTTAGGGGGATGCAGGGCAGCAGCCCAGCCTCGATGACCCAGGGGCTTTGGGGAGCAGAAACATTTTTTCCCCCCTTCCCCATGCAGACATGTCTCTGATAGCTCTCCGATAACTCACCTCTGGCTCCCAGTTTCTTCCCCAGCATCCCCAGCTCCCTGGGCTACAGAACCCCGCTGACAAGTCAGCGGCTCATTTTATCAAAAACCCAACACATTCAGATCAGTTTTTGTTGAAAACCAGCCTGCCAGCAGTCCTGCACAGCTGTTTGCCTTTCGCTGTCCCAGATCCAGCTGTGCCTTCACCACGAGGCCCCTGAGCAGAGGTCACCAGCACTGGGTCCAGCTCCCACCTTTGGGCCCCCTGCCTCACCCTCCAGTCACCAACGTGTCACCAGGCTTGCAGAGCTCACGTGGAGCTGATAAGGCAGCTGATATTCCCATAATCAGGAAATAGTGATGATGTGTCCTGCCTGTCACAGCTTCCTGGCGTGGGACAGGGTGGGCTCAGCTGTGCCCAAGCTGCTCCCTTGGAGGGGGCAAAGCGCCTGGGCACCCCCGCAGATTGCACACAAGCACCCAAGTCCTCCCTTGCCGGTCTGTGTGTGATGTGTGGGCCCGTCCTTGTAGGATCGAGCAGCCTCAGGGGCTTGTTTATCCATCCTCTGTGGCCGTGAGTGTGCGCTCAGCCTGCCTGAACCAGCAGCTGATACCTGCCTGCCATGGGGACCAGTCACCCGCGATGATGGGGAGCAGAGAGAAGGGCAATGTCCCTGGAGCCAAGGGCAGGAATCTCCATGGCCCAGCCCAGGAGACCTTAGAGGGGGCAGCCAGTGCAGTGACACCAATGTGACATTTCTGCTCCCAGCTGTGCCGCCTGCAAAGCACCCGGGGGGCTCAGCTCCATGCCTTGACTCACGATCCCACTCGGACATGGCAGCACCGAGCGTTTCCCCCCTCATCCTGCCTGCGCGGTGCCCAGAAACAGTCGTGAGCACACCTCCTTGTCCCAGTCCTGTCTGTCTCTCCACTGTAGCTTAGGTGACCCCTCGGTGTGATACTGTGCCAGGCACCCTGGGGTGGTGCCCGCAGGGCTCAGCCACCCGCATGCACCCGCCGTGGGCAGGATGCGTCCCCTGCTCCTGCCCGCAGCCGCAGGACGCCGGGGCCGGCACGCTCGGGCGCTGTGCCGGGTGCTGCGCCTGCACCGGTCTCATGCTTCCTTCTTGTCTGCAGGCTGGCTCAGGTGCTCCGATCACCTGCTGCTTGCGGGAACGGGAAAGCAGCAACTGAAGATCGAGGGGGACTTTTGGTTTACTCAGATGACAAGAGACAATTTTGGTTCCCCCAAAGCCAAGGAAACAAAGCTGTCAGGCTTTAATGGTAGCTTGTCTCCCTCCTGCAGCATGTTTATGGGCAAACAAGCTGCAGATCAGACCAGGCAAACAGCAGGTGAGGCCAAATAACAATAATTAATAATTAATGGTGAACGTGGCTATGTTTATTCTTGTTGTATTGAGGCAACACTGTCTAATGGCTGAAGCACTGTTACAGGACTCAAGAGGCCGGGCTCGGTTTCCAGCACTGCCGCTAATGCCTGCGTGATGCTGGGCTGCCACCCGCCCCGTTCCCCCTTGCCGTTTGGTGTGCCGTGCTGCCGAGGGTGCCAGCTCTGCCCTTGTCCCATCCATGCATGCTCACGCTAAATGTGACAGGGCCGTGCTCTCAGCTTGGCCTGGAGGCAGAAGAGCGATGCCGATACGCACGGTCTGGTCCAGGCGCCTCGGGGCCGGTGCCCGCATGGCTCCGTGGTGCACGCAGCAAGGGTGGTCCAGCTGCTCAGGGCATCACCTGCACCACTGGGGGGGCTCACTCTGGGTTACAGCTCTCCAGGGGGATTTGTGTCTGACCGTAGGGTCATCCCAAAAAAGGCCAGTACGTCTCCAAAGTGTCGTGTCCCCCTGCCATCACCCTGCTGTGCACCAGCACCCATCCGTGCTGCCTGTACCCACCATCCTGTCCCGTCCCCACGGCTGCCCTCTCGCAGCACGTGCCCACTGTACCACCTGGCTGATCTCCAGGCCAGTTTTCCATAGGTTTGGGTGTTTGCTGCTGGCACCAGCGAGGTTTGCCTCCTTCCCCAGCTGCCACATTTCACGGGCACGTGAGGTGAAGCATGAGCCCGTCTCCTGCATGACTGCTCGGTCCCTGGTGTGCGTCCGCAGGTCCCCGGCCATGCATGCAGGCTTGGATAACACCACTGCATGATCCCAGGCATGCACAAATGTGAGTGTATAAACGATGCAGAGCACTGCAGGCACTGATAATATACGAGGTGCAGCAAGCAACCCAGGGGTCCCCAGGGGTCTGGTTACAGGGTGGCCCCGCTGCAGCAGGAGCCACACGTGCTGAGGTGCTTGGCCCTGCCGTGACACATGCCTTTGCAGTACTGCATGGATGTTTGCAAAACATGTTCTGACTTTTTATTTCAAGGGTAATTTAGAGACAAATATAACCTGTTCTGGGACTGGGAGAGAAAACTTTGAAGTTGCTGCTTCCTGGAAATGTCTCTGGTTTCCTCCGTCATGTGGTGATGTTCCTGTGTTTGTTCCTCTCCTGACATCCCTCAGCCAGCCACAGTCATGGCACATGCCAGCACCGCAGTTACCGACTCCAGCATCTTGCCCTTCAGTCCCCCTGACTTTGCCCAAGTTTCATGCTAGAGGGAACTTAATGTACCTTAGCTCATTTCCATTCATCTTTCAGCCCTAAAACATTAGCCATTTTTATGTACCATGTGCTGCTTTTTATTGCCACGCTAACAAGTTGTTGAGCTCTATTTACAATATGCTGATTGTAAGAGTCCACTAATAGGTCCAGTCCATGTAGCCTTCCCAATTAAATTTTGGGTTTTCTGTTTCATTTTGGGCATGTGTATTTCCCTTATAAAGCTAGCATCTCACTCTGGCATTCGCTGCTACGTTACTTGAACGCGAACTGTTCCATTACCAAGGCACCGCAAGGAATGCCAGGGCTGAAATGATCTGGAGCGATGGCATTTGCAGTCCTCTTTGGATTCTTTGAAAACCTGCTTTTTTTCCAGAGTTAAATTGGTGATTAATTTCAGAACATGAAAGCCAAAGGAGATTTGGCACGGGCGACAGCCGTAGTTTGAACCTATAAACCTTTACTGCGTCTCAGAACGATTCTCACTGGGGTGACGTATGGGAAAACTGTGCCCGTTTCAGCCCGGTGCGGTGCTGAGTTCACCGCTGCCTGCCTAACTTCTTTGCTAACCGACTGCTGTCCATTGACCAAAAGGAAGTTTCTGCTGGATTAATCATGTTCAATTGGTTCAAGCTTCCTTTCAGCCCGGCACGATGAGAGTTTAGGGCTGCGGCTTGTTGTGGGGCTAATCCCAAAGCTGAAGCCTTTCCCCTGTTCCTACAGGCAGGTGTTTGCGGGCACGGTGCTCAGCCCTCCCGGCACCTCCCCGGCTTTCTGCAGGGCAGGAAGGTGGGAGCTGAGCCCTGAGGACGCAGGCTGGTGGGATGCATACGTGGGCTCGGGCTCCGCAGCAGCTTCCCAGGCCAGGAGAGAGGAATGTGCACCCCTGCGAAGGGCCAGTGCTTCACTGCCACCCACACCAGGGGACACAGGGCAGTAGACACAGCCCGATGCTGTGGGCAGACCTTAGTCTTTCAGGAGACCAACCCGAAACCCCGGGTTTAATTCCACTAGAGCTGGGAGGCGTGGGAAAGCAGGCGAGAGCAGAGCCTGGGCTTCTTCCATTCTTTTTCTTTTGAGTTTGGTTTCATCAACCCCACCTCTCTTTTCCTTCGTTGAAGAGAACACGAACCCGAGCTATCGCAGGCAGCCACGCTCGCACCTCCGGCTAGCAGTGCTCGTGCTGGGTGCTAGAAAGCTGCCAGCAGCCACCGAGCTGCTTCCCGAGCTCTGGCATCTCAGCCCCCGTCCCCCTTTCTCTCCCCTCCTTGTCTCTCAGTGCCCATCCCCTCGAAGGCGAACGGCACCACCATCCCCACCCTGTCCATGAACAAAGACGGCCTGATCGGAGGGGTGACGAATCCCAACGAGGTCTTCTGCTCGGTGCCTGGCCGCCTCTCCCTGCTCAGCTCCACCTCCAAGTACAAGGTGACCGTCGGGGAGGTGCAGAGACGGCTCTCGCCCCCCGAGTGTCTCAACGCCTCCCTCCTCGGCGGGGTCCTGCGCAGGTAAGGGGCACGGCGCTGCCGGGAGCTCCCCAGCACGCTCCCTGTTGCGGGCAGGGGATGCCTCCGAAGCCAGCTCGGTGTCCTGCACCAGGGTTTACATCCCATGGTAATGGAGAAGAAAAATTGCGGGTGTATGGCTTACCGAGAACAGGGTTTTGTTGCTTTCCCTTCAAACCTACAAGCTTAGAGTGGAATTACGGTTATTTTAACCTTAATTACATCACAACTGTTTTTCCTCCTTTCTTTTCAGGGCAAAATCAAAAAACGGGGGTCGGTGTTTAAGGGAAAGGCTAGAGAAAATCGGACTAAACCTACCCGCAGGAAGGCGCAAAGCTGCAAACGTCACCCTGCTGACCTCTCTGGTGGAAGGTAAGAGTCTCTTCGCTCCCTCGTAAGGCGGGAGTGCCGAAACTTCGACACCCTTCATTTGCAGCTTTCCACAAACGAGAGCACTTAAAGCAAAGTATGCAGTGGTCACCACTAACTGCGACTGAGACTGGAAATATCCCCATGGAAGTCTCCCTGCTGATTCAAACATGTCTGTCCTCTGAAACTGAGACATTTCTGCCAGACCAGTCATGGCCCATTCTGGAAAAGGCGTTCAGGACCTGAGCTGGGCGGAACACCAGAGCTGCAAGCTCCCTTTCGGCCCTGCCTACATTTACCAGCCACTTCTGGGAACTAGTTTTGGTAAAACTTAGTCAAGAGCACAGAAACCAAACACAAAGAGGCTTGAATAAAGCTGCCGAGGTTTCAGCCCAGCAGTTGTCCTGTAGCACCACGTGCCCTCTTGGGCCACAAAATCACGTGCTGTGATTGTGCCCAAGGACTGGGCTGTCCCAGGGCAGCACCGACCCGTTTTGTTGGGGCTGCACAGGACAGGTCCTTGCCTTGTGTCCCTTAAGGGATGCCCCATACAGGAGCCAGGCCCTCCTCTGCTGGCACAGCAGGGGACAAACGAGGAGGAGATGCCACACGACTCTGAGGTCTTGCAGGTGGAGATAAAGCTTGTGGTGGCTGAGCTCAGCGCGGGGCGTTAAGGGCTGGGTGCAGCTATGGCAAAGGTGCTGAGCAGCTTGAGGTGCTCGGAGCCGCCTGATCGTTTGCTCCCCTCCCACTTTTTGCACTATGGAAATGACGATGTTGGAGAAAAGGGCACGGGGTGCAAACAAATGCAGTGACAGCTACGACTCCCTTCCAGCTTCGGAATCCATTGTGTTCGAGCCCAGAGTGTTGGAGGCAGCTGCCTGCAGTTTCTGAATAGAAAATCATTTCCATTGTTGCCAGCAAATTAAATGACCCGCTTCATTAGGCGGAGGTTGTTACTGAGGGCAGTTGGTTTGTGCTGAATGAAAGGCTGATTTCCATTAAAAGAGAAGAAAGAAAGGAACGAAAGAAAGAAAGGAAGGAAGAAACATACATTTTGATTTCAGGCGGCTGCCGATGTTTTGGTTGCTGCTTACCAGCTCATAGTAAATAAAAGAGTGGCGCCATGTGTGCTTGATGGATATAATTTCCTCCTGCAAGTAAGTGTTACGGTGCTGGGAGATGTTTCACGCAGAGGAAGGTGTCAGTGCTTTGTCATTACCCAGCACGCAGAAACTGGCTCGTCCCCCCCTCTGCACCAGGCCCTCTTTCTTGGGTGTTTGCTGCCTTGCTTTAATTTTTCTCCCCTCTGTTTTCCCAAATGCCTGTTCATTTTTTAAAAATACTAGGTGGGTCTCTTGGAGTTCTAACAATATACTTTTTGTTACACAGAATACCCGAACTCTGAGCATGAGGGCTTGGGAATTCAGGGAGCACTACTAGGGCTGCAGGCAGGTAGAAGCGCAGCTTCCTTTGGGAATTCCTGCCTTCTCTTGAGCATCTGCCCTATCAGGTAGCTCCAGCACAGGCCTGGATGGGCAGGAAGGCTGTATTTCAACTTCAGAAGCGTTCCCAAGTTCTCAGAAAGAGGCATGTTTTCAGACAGGCTGCAGGCTCCTGTCTCCAAGGCTGCTTGTTCCCTCTGCTGAAGCCTCTGTAAGCCAGCATCCAAATTGCCTTTAAAACACTGAGCCATTCCCACACACTCATGGGAGGAAATAAAGCCAGGCTCTCACCATGAGGTCATATGGTCCTGTTTTATTGTCACGATAGCTGTTTTTCAGCAGCCAGTATGTTTTGATTGTTTTTTAACATACAAACAACTGCAGCTCCAATTCTCTAGGTTTACCTTCTCCATTGCTTCTTTGGAAGAAGAGATAAAGTGGAAAGTATCAGCTCTATATACAAAGCACAGGCACTTTCCCCGTGATATGGCTTCACAGAGCCAGCTCTGGGAGCTGGGAAAGCTGTGGTGGGATCTAGGTTAATGCTATCAGGATGGATGGCCTAATACGTGTGAGCAGCAGGGGGCAAGTCAAATTAGCTCTGCCTGCCCGACCAGGATTTCGGGTGCTGGGCATGATCAATTGCCATCAGCTCTGATTACTTCCAGGGGGACGCCTGGAGATGGATCAATTTCATCAATGGGTGGGCATTTCCAAGGGGTGATGAATATGCTGCCTGCACACCCAGCCCGAGGGCCCTGCTCGCTGTGGGAGGACGTAAACACCTTCCTCCAGCTCCTTCCGTCCTCACATCCCTGTTTTTTTTCTGGCAGTCACAGGGCTAAGGTTGCTTTGCACCCTCCAACCCGTTTAAAATTCTAGGACTAGTCTGAGATTTGCTCAGTTTGGAGAGGGCAGCAGGAAATTTTGGAAATTTTGGAAGAAGTGGGGAGAGACAGATACAGCAAGGGAAGGGACCAAGTCAAACCACCCCTGCTGTTCTTTCTTTTGCAGGAGAGCAGCTTAGTGAGTCACACGTCCTGACCCAATGCCAGCCACCACCTGCTTGATACCTTTTAAATGACCAAAGGAAAGGACCGGCTTCTGTTTAGAGGTGGTGATGGTTTGGTCAGACCCGTATGGACTCACTGTTTTACAAAGGGTACAAGAAACTCTTAGTGGTGTCTCTGCACCAGCTCAAGAGCCAAAGGTGGAGAGAGCGTTTAGGTGGTGATTGAGGAAGGAGAGCGTTGCAATCCCGTGAGCCATGTCAGTGAGATGTCTGAAGCTGCTACAGAAAACGTTCCCTTTCACACAGGTGTTGACGCAGCTTGTCAATCTGTCCTGCTTGTAGGTGAGGCCGTCCACCTGGCCCGCGATTTTGGCTACGTGTGTGAAACAGAATTCCCAGCCAAAGCGGCGGCAGAGTACCTGTGCCGACAGCACTCCGACCCCACCGAGCTGCACACCAGGAAAAACATGCTGCTGGCTACCAAGTGAGTACTTACGCGGCCACAATGTGGCAGGTACACACAGCCTGCAAGGGAAGGGCGGCGTTAGCCCCAAAAGCTTCCTCTTCTGCCCTGAAAGCTTCCTTTTCTGGTCTCATAAGCTGCACACAGCCACACCTGAAAAACGTGCAGTAAGATGAATAATTAGCACTGACTGAAGGGCCTGCTCCTACACGGGAGAGGTTAACCTAACCCCGGGGAACTGTGTGGCATTGCTGTACGTGCCCCTTGGAAGCAGCAGCCGCTGCACCAGCTCTGGCTGCAGGCAGGGGCTTTCTGTGGGCTGAAGCAGAAAACTGCTTGTGCAAGGAGCAGGAAAAGAAACCCCAAACACACCCACAGCTTTCCAGCAGCACTTATAGTAACGCAAACCTTTCTCTTTCAGGCAAATTTGTAAAGAGTTTGCAGACTTGATAGCCCAGGACCGCTCACCGCTGGGGAACAGCCGCCCCTCCCTCATCCTAGAGCCGGGTGTCCAGAGCTGTTTGACTCATTTCAGCTTGATAACCCACGGCTTTGGGGGTCCGGCCATCTGTGCGGCGCTCACAGCCTTCCAGAACTACCTGGTGGAGTCCCTCAAGGGGCTGGATAAAATGTTCATGAACAGCACGGGGAACGGGCACACGGCTGGAGACTCCAAAGCGTCAGAAAAGGAAGTGAAGCATCGGAAATAACGCGCTGAGTCCCTCCCTGTGCCCGGCGGGAGCGTTCCCTGGGAGCAATAGGAAGGTTAAACGCTGCTCGGGGGGACGAAGACCCAGGGCAGCAGCGTTTTTCTGAACTGCTACATTTGAACTCGGGATGAAACTCGTAAAGCAAACAAAGAGAAGAGCGAAAAGATTTAAAGAATTTAAGACGAAGAAACCAACTCTAATGGACGTAGTGAGAATGAGAAAATAAGCCAGGTTGATGGCTTTTGGTTTTTGCCTTTTTTTTTTTCCTTTAAATCATGGATGCAGGAAGCCAAGTCATGTGCAATTTTTTTTTATTATGATTTTTTTTGAAAGCCCATAATGAAATCCTAACATGCTCCAGGAATTTGTTCTAACTGAGAAGAGCAAGACGAGGCCTCCTCAGTGCAAGGAGCAGAGGAACGAGCAGGAGAGGGCAGGGAGTTGGGTCGCTGGCTGCAACTGGATTTATCAGCTGGTTTCAACAGGCAAACACAGAGGAAACCTTCCAATTTCCCCACCTACAGCCTAGCCCTAAAGCCAGGCCAGGAGAAAATTGCCAGCAGAACTGCTTTGGATTTGAAGCAGTTTCAGACTTCGTTTACAGTTTTCAAACGGACCCCACGTGGGTTTCCCAGGGCCGTGGAGCCCTGAGCTGTGCCACGAGGGGAGGAACAAACCTCACCCCGGTCCTTCCCAGGGCAAGGGATAAAGCAGGTTAAGTCATACCCGGGACTTATTACAACTCCACAACCTACAGATAACAGCACAGAAGTTTCTAAAATTAATAATAATAATAATTAATAAAGCACAAGGAGCAGAACTTGAACCAGGCCAAACTGAACTGTTCTGAATCTGTATATATTTATTTATGTGTAATTAAATCTGAAAGTTTTAAGATGTCCAGTGCGAGTTATTTATATCGAATTGAATCTTTTTTTTTTGTTTGTTTTATTTTGTTTTGTTTCTGTTTTGTTTTTGAAAGATGAAAGTCTCCGGTTTTTCTGCCATTAGAAATGGGAATGAAGTTTTGGATACACAAAACTGTAGCATGGACAAGATAGGCTGTGATAATAATGACTATAGAAGTTCTGCAGGATTTTGTACTTGCTGTTGTTTCTCTTAATGCTGCAATAGATGTACAACACCCACACCACAGTGTCATTCTCATTATCTTAATAAACCTCTTTTTATTTGAAGAAAGCACCTCCATCGTCTTTGTGAACAAGGATCCTTCTGCCTCTGTGTTTGTACTTGATATTTCTTAAACCTACCTATTTCCTTCATTTCCATGGCTGATATTTGACTGATCTGTGCAGTCAACAAATAGAAAGTTCAGGGAATGACAGGAGCTGGCGTTCATGCCCTGACCTCACAAATCACGGCAGCTGAACAGGCCGGTGCCTCTGGTAGTGCTGGAGATGAGCAGTGAAATGATGAGTTTGCAGATGTTTCAGAACTACTTGGGATAATCAAATCTAAACCTGTCTGTAGAAGGACCTCACAGTATCAAGAAAGTGAGTGATAAATTAGCAGATAAAATAATCCTCCTATATGCAATCAAGCCCTCTAAATTAGCTTCTACGTTTGTTGCGTTATTATGGGTAGGACTCCAAAAACAGCCACCTCATATACTCACAGGAGGCTAAAAATACAAATAACATGAGGGAAACTGTTAGGAAAGGATTAAGAAGCCGGGAAATGGATACTGCATCACAAACCTGTGCTTACGCAGTATTCCTCTGTCTCAAATGCCACTCGCAGATCTGCCAGCCCGACTGGTAAAGCCATGGAGAAAAGCAGCCAGGGTGACAGCAGATGGGAGCAGATTCCTGCAGGAGGAAAGAGCAAATCAAATGGGTCAGAGCTGTGCTGCTTATAGAGGACAAGAGCAGCATGGGACAGGCATGGCTACATAAAACTAGAGACAAGACACCAAACGAAACAGGGAGCTGGCTTAAAAAAATGAACAGAAGACAAGGAGGCAGCCATGGCAATCCATGGAAGCAGACGTGTAAATGGCATTTCACAAAATGGAAGATGGGTGGTTTTAGAAGAGATGATAAAAGAGAAATGACCAAATGGTCCTAAAGGGAACCGCAGGCTTCCGGAGGGACCTTCCTTTCAGCTAAGCGTGAAAGGAAACATTTTATGTACTAATATAATATGTGGAGATGGCTCAGAGTCAGAAGCTTGCGTCTAAATACTCCTTTAAAAACTTGAGGATGCATGTAAATTGGGAATCAGCTTGGAAACGTCCCTTGGTATGAAGCTCATAAAAACAAAGACCTAAATGACGGGCTCTGCAGGTTTGGTTTTGCTCTGGACCTTCCCAAAGGAAGAGCCAAAGAACAGGCAGGAGCCAGGGAGCAGGATGGAAATACTAGAGACACATTAGAGGCTTGTCTACACTTCAAAGGTCTTTTGGCTAATGCAGGGTGTGAGCCAAAAGCACAAAAGCTATTCCTATACAAAATTATTCCAAAATAGGAGTGGCCTGTTCTGCATCATAACCCATTTTAAACGTGGATTACGATAAAGGAGAACAAGGTGCTTTTGTGCTAGAATACAGGTTTCCCTGCATGGAGCTACTTAGCATAACTATCCTGAAATAATTCAATTTGTAGACATCCTGTGGTGCGTGGTATCAGAGCACAAACTGCAGTCCAATACATGATGAAAGTGTATGTGTGCACACTGTAATATACAGGAGTGAAATTCATAACGTAATCATGTTATGAAAACCTGACTTGGTTAGGGCACTCTTTGAATATCAAGTAATTCTTAGACATAGCAGTGATGAGCAATACAGACAGAGAATCAGGATATGCCTGAGGTAATTACATACCATGTCCATCAGGTGGAAAAAATACATCCCTCCTCATTTTCCTCTTTGGGTTCTGCAAGTCTTCTGAATGTTTTATGAGGTGTTTAACAGTCTGGTGCCTGAAAGGCCGGGATGCCACCAATTACCTTGTAATTGTGAGGAAGTTTGATGATTTGGATTCACTTGGTGATTCTGCCACAGATTGTCAAGACTGACAGTGGAGACATGCCATGTGAGGTCACCTTTCTGAAGGCATTGAGGCTCCCACTTCCCAAAAGGACTAGAAATTTTGGACTTTTTATGCCCACAGAGACACCTGAGAAGAGCATAACTTTCAGAGGTTGTCCCAGTCCAATTCCTGTTTGAAAATGTTAGTGCTGGAGTTCCCCTCCTGGGGACACCATCAAACAAGGCCATCCCCTGGTGTGTTCTTTGCCTTTCCATCCTAAAAGAGAGAAAGGCTTTTTACACAATTCAGGGCTCCACCCCGGAATAAATTCCCACACTGATTACAAATATCATCGTGGGAAAAGACGTAGGATTATGTCAAGGAGTAAAAATAGATTCAGGCTCATGGTTTCTACCCTCATTATAGAACACTGTGGAATTTCAATCCTAAAGGGGAACTGAAAAAAAGATTATTTTGAATTAATTTTGAATGGATGACAAGTCCAGGAAAACCACATGACAATCCTTGACAAGTGAAAAAGAGAAAGAACATTTACAAAAACTCTTCGTTCCCTACTAGTCAGCTATCCCAAGGGTAAGCTGAGGTTAACGCTGAACTGTGACTCTATACTGTATCATTAACGTAAACAAGCAGAAGTTATGTGTTGGCATTCTGCATGGCTTTGGACAGGCTAAATTACCTTTAAGCAGGCTACCTTAAAAGCAACATAATAATAATAGCTCTCCACACTAAAACAACACAATAAACAGATTTTGCTGACCTGTAGTTAATGCATTCTTTCATATATGAGAGAGTCCATTAAATTCTGAGCTTTACTTACACAGTCCAAGGATCCACACAGCAAGCAAGGGAAGTTTTTCCTATTAATGCAATTGAATCAAGACATCCAAAATGAGAATGTTTTCAAATCAGGCAGTAAAACAAACGTTATCTGCAAGGGAGACAAAGTGCTCGCTTTAGAGATTATTGATTTAGCAGCCTAGACAATGTTGTGCGCAGCATACCACTATTGCCTTAATTATCCTAACAGACTTCAGGAGAAAGAGTCTAAGCCCAGTGATTACACAGAATCCAAACATGCTGAGCCAGAAGGTATCATTTTGGTCTTCCTGCCTGACCTCCTTCATAGTGCAAAGAATTCCCACTGTGGCCACCTGAGCATCACTGCATTTTCAGTAGGATATCATAAATAGCAATAATAATTCCAGACGTTGAATGCACACCCAAGCTTTGACCCCATAATCGCAGTGCTGAAGCATCCCAGTAACCTCTCTCAGAGGCAGGCAGGGAAAACGATGAGAACATTACTGTGGATGGCTCCTCTGTAAGCTTTATCCTGACACCTTCAGGTTCTTGCTATTTGATTCTTCCCAGCAAAGGAAAGGTTGAAATTATATCCTTAAACTCAGAAGTATTTCCCTTAAGGATAGCTTCATTTTAGTAGTAAAGGTTATAGCCAAAGATTTGTTAAATGAAGACAACTCAGCTTTTTTAAGGTGTGAAATGAATTCGGAGAAAGATCAAGCTACTGTTCCAAGTTCAGAAGATCTGCAGCACATTGAGCTGTGTCTGGATGCTAGCCTTCTCACCTGATGATTGGAATGACAATGCTGTCTTGGGTTCCCCTCCTGAGGTTTTCCACTGTGCAGGGCCTAAAATTGGTTAAAGAATCCCCACAAGGCAGCATTTTCTTGGTATGACTCCATTCCTGAATGACCTGCACTCAACATAAAAGATAATCAGTCACCATGCTCCTCTGTCCGTGTTCAAGTTTTCTTATATTCTATGTGGTTCTATCTATCTTATCTCACAGAATAGATAAGTTTCTGCTAATTCTGCAATGGCGTCTTGGATTTATTTATTCTCAAGTACATCCTGGAAGAAGCAAGCCATGTTCTTCCACAGGCCAACTTGCACTCTGTTACAGACCTGGACAAAGTGGACCCATGGAGGGGGATTTTTTGTTGTTTTTGTTGTTGTTATTTACTGGATGAGCTTCAGATCATCAGCGTCTGAATTACTATATGCTCTTATTCTGTATTTCACAAGAGCTTTATCAGACCTTAGAGATGCCACTCATTCTTAAAGCTACATGGAACTGTAAAGAGAGGACTTCTCTAGTTCCCACGCAGGTTGCATCGTGCAGGCACATTTCTTTTCTCCCAGATTTACATCCCAGCATGCAGTAAATATTTTCAAAAAGGAGCGTTTCCCATGAAACCGTTTCATTCAGTCTCATACAACCAGCATATCTGGCTCCTTACATTTCAGGAGGGTTACATTTGTGCTCCAGTGGTACCTTGCTGTCCAACCAGAAATCAAATCCATGTTGTATTAAGCCCTGTACAAAGCGATCTTACCCCAAAATTTCCTTTGTCACCTTGCCTACAGAAAGAGAGAGGATTACCTGCATCTTACAGAACAGGGACCTGACGTGCAGTTAAAGTGATTTGCAGAGGGAGACACAGGGAGCCTGGGGTGAAGCTGGGATCCAAACTCAGATAATTCAAGTCTAGCATCACAACGACAAAAACATTTCAACGGTGGTTCAAAGATAGACTTTACATTTCTTATTTTATTTCCAATTATATTTTAAAAGCCTCCTTTAAGGATCCCCATTCTACTTTGCTGTCTGTTGGCTCATGGCAAAAACAAAGGCAGAAAAGCATTCCAGCAAGGGCTGCAATACATATCAAATGTTCCCGTGCTGCAGGTGCTATAGGCGCTGCCGAGACTAGTGGAAAGGCCAGTTTGCTTAGTTCGGACAACGAAAACAGCCTTTCTTATTCCCTCCTTGTAATGTGCTGCTGCTTTGAATCTTAAATGGATCCTGGCACCACAGGGAATTGCTTCCGTCCAGGCCTCCCACTCCTGACCCATTTTAATTTCATTCCCTCCCCCCCAGCCTCGTCATACACCATATTACACCTCTCAGAATTTCCTGCTCATTCGGTCCTTGTTGCGAGCCTCCTGAACACTAATTACTATGCTAAATCAGCCTGGTCTTCCAGCACAGATAACTTCCACTGCGCCACATTCAGGATCTCCCTGAGATGAGATCTTTGGGACTGATCTTTGGAGCCAAAATGGGAACAAAGCACATCTGTACCCTGAGGGGACAGGCAGCCCATCACAGCCTGGGCATCACAAAAGAGGTAGGAAACCTACAGAGCATCTTCCACAAAATTAGGAAGAAGAATATGAATAGTTTAGAGAATCTCTAAACTAGGTCTAGCTCTTGGTCTTGTTTGGTAATGCCCAAAGACTGATGAAAAGGTAGAAAATAAAGGAACGTTCCTGCTTTAAGTATATATAAACGCGTTGTGCCTTTGCATCTAATGAGTTAAGGAGTAATTCATCCAAGAGCTATGAGGGGGAAAAAAAAGCTCTTTAGTTCAGGGCAAAGATTTTTTCTATTAATGCCATGTGTTAATAAGCTTTTTCACAGCTTTTGAACATAAAGAACCTTTTGGTTTAGTTTTCTGCAAATTTTGGAGCCAGCATAGAAACCAAAACCAAAAACGTATGGCTTTACAGCTCCTAAATACATCAGCAGAGGTTAACCTCAAATCTTTAACCAGCTTATGTAAACATCTGAGATGAAGGCAAGCTGACCTCTGGCAGTGTTCACACAACCAGCTTTCCTGATGTTTCATCAAAGCACGGGCAATAAACACTGAAGTAAATACTAATACACAAACCTAGGAATATCAGATGTACCCAACCAAAGCCCCAAGTGTGCTGGCTTGGATAGGTTTCTCATGTACCTTGAGTGAATACTGCAAGACAAATGAAATTAGAACCCATTTTTAATTGTTTTCTTCTTGAAGGTATCCACCAAGAGCTACACAAGTTTAAGGATGATGATGAAGTGAAACAGGTGAAAAAAAGTGAAACTTTCACTTTTTAAAATGAGATTAGAAATGAGTCTTCCCTGGAGATCCCTCTAAATCCTGGACTTGCCTTTGCCCAGTAACAGAAGCTTCAAAGATTCAAGAAAATGTTGTTCAAAAAATAAAAAAGTACGCCCACAAAACGATCTGACAGCTTAGGAAATGTCTTCCCAACTCCCACATGCCACTGGTTATGTACTTCAAAGGTTCTGATGCCCATAAACCCCAACTGTGGACATTTAACTATACAAACATGTGCATTTTCTGCTAAACTCATTCTGCACTACAATGGCATCTTTCAGCCATGGCCTCAACACACCACATTTGTTGGGTAAAAGTAGATAAACGTTACAATATTCCACATCCCAATAGATCCATTTCAGACTTTTTTTTTTGGGGGGGGGGGCTATGGGACCACAGAAGATTCTTTGAAAATAGCATCATATCTTGTTGTACCTTTTCCTTCTCATCATACTGTTGACAGTAACATACTGTAAGCATCCTCACTTCAAGCACTTGGTAGTAAACATCAAGAGCAGTCTGCAATGGAGACTGGCATTGTCTTAAGTAACACCGAAGATGTACTTTAAGTTAATTTCTCTGCTCATTGCTGCTTGGACTAATTAATAGTGGATGGATTCCAGCTACTCTTCTAGGTCATTTTGGCAAGTCACCAGCTCTTAGCTTTCATTTCCCTGCTTGTGAAGACATGGATATCATCTGTTTCACAGGACAACTGTCTGACGTGGTGAAAGATGTACCTCGTCCAAGGGAAGAGAACCCCGTACATCTTACCTGCCACTGCTGTGCAAGGTATTTACCCATTCTCCATAGTGCTGAGTTTCTGTGACCATCTGATGATCTGCACAGAGATGAAGTGGCCAAACAAGTCTACGAGGAGGAGTCAGTATGGATGCAAGATCACTGCCCTCTGCTGAATGGAAGAGGCTCTTGAGAGGCATGGGTTTTCTCCACAACGTACGACTGAGCCTGAGTTGTCCATCTTCTGTAAATTAACTAAAGGAGATGCACAGTTTTCATGTTTGTGCATAAACACCGAAGTATTGATGACATCAAGCAAAAGGTATTTTACCCAAGTCAGAACACAGTCAAGTAACCTTTTCAGACAGTCGGATTATTTGGTTGCCCCCACATTGTAACATGCAGATCACAGTTATCTTGCACTTAAATTATAGAACCAAATTTATACCACACTTGCTGGTATTCAGATTATCCACCTTTTAGTTTCACCTCGATGGATTTGATCAGCAGAGTTTAATTTTTATTAAAACTTGCTAACCTTTAATGTTTTACCATACTACACAGGAAGAATATACTAGTGATTCTGCAACAGATCCTTTTCAGCATCCTTTCCCTTCTCACCATTCCTAAACAGTAAAGGGTTTTCTCTATTTCTCCCACAGCTGTCTCGAGTTAGGCTACATGAATAAGCTTATTGGATAACTACCTAATTGCACATTAGCACAGAAACAAAACACTTAAAATGTCACTTTACATTTTCAAGACAACTAATTTATTTTTTAACATAGCCCTCTGCAGGTTGGGAGTACGCAGAGGTTCAAGCCAACGTAGCCAAGATGATTGGAAATAGAGAAGCTGTACGGGTTTTAATTCCACCACTTCCATTTTGCTTTTTTAAAAATCTACTAGAACAACTTAAGTCTGTTTAGTTTGATCAGCGCTCACGTGAGAATTTCCTGCACTTAGTGGCTGTTGATGGCAGCCTGATAACAACATATGGAACCTCTGAATGAGGTTAAACCTCTGAAGAATTTCAAATGGCTTGAAGGATAAGCTTTTTACAGGTAGGATAAATTCATTTTTCCTCGCACAGTGCTTGACAGGTAGCAAAATTAGAGGAAGTTTATCCATCCTTAGAGCTCAAACTATTTTATACAAAATAAATATTCTGTCCCTGCTTCAGCTTGGAAAACTGAATCAACAAAATCCTAAGCACCACGAACACAATCCGTAATGTCAGCCTTGGCATCTGCTAATACTTCTAATAGAAACCTACTGCCAAAGCTAGGGACAAAAGCAAATTAAAATATCCTTGGGAGTTTAACCTGATCTCTCCCTTCTCATCCTACATCTTCACTCTGAAAACTGGCAGCTCCATTTTGTTGCAAACAGCTCCTGCCAGTGACCATTTCATCATTTCACTATGGACAAGAGTCAAACTCAGAAGACTGCTTAGGAATACTGGACAGAATAGCTCCAGACATGCCTTAGTTCTAATTTTCTTGATATAATTGCTGCACAGTTTCTATATTGGCTTCACTGACTTCTACAAGAACACCTGCAGAGTGTACACACAACAGGTTTTGCACAGAAAAGGCAGTCCCTGTACAAAGCATCTCACCTTCCCATGGGTGAAGCTTCTCTGCTTGTTTAAGCGAATGGGGTCACGGATTTTTGGGACTGGAGCAATCTAGGAAACTGTTGGTGAACAACTTGAGGGCACTCACTGCCACCAGTTGTTCTACATAAGGGCTAAATACAGCAAGGGGGGTGGTAGTTTTGCCTTTCAATGATTTCTGCTTTTAATTGCTTGTCTTTGCTTGGCTGTAACTCCCCATCCCCTGTGGGGAGAAGCTCCATCACCTCGGAAGGCTTCCCAGCTTTAGGGCTGCAGACCTGTCCTGATGACATGACAAACTTTGGCTAAGTACAACTATGTCAGCCTGCTGTCTGAGCACCGATGAACTCCCCATGCTAATGTGGATCTGGTATGCGTGAAGCTTCACAAGGAAACACAGGTTTTCCTCCATGAAAAGGCATAATTAACACCAAGAAAAAGAAAAAAAAAAAATCTTCTGACTGCATAAACTACGCCTCTGCTAGGGTCTGCTGATACAAGCCAAGCTCATGCCAGCAATACAAGCCAACTCCTGCAGCACAGACCAGACCCAGAGCACTGCACCTACCTCACGTACTTCTTTCAGCAAAGCACTCCTAACAGCAGCATGGCCTAAGGCACACGGGCTCTGCTCCCTTGTAAACTGATCTTACAGCAGCCTCCCAGCTCTTGAAGGGATGAGCTGGTGCAATGATCTGCTGCATGCACAGCGCTCAGGAAAAGACTATCTTTAAACAGGAAACCCAAAATGAGAAAAAGTGCCTTGTTAACTCTTTAGGCCCTGAGGCTTTGGTAGGAAAACATATGGTGAGAATTACCAGCCAAAGCAAAGCAGACCAGCTCACTGTGGATACAATACCCTGCAAATGTCACCTTGGTTTACAACTTTTTTTTTTTTATATATAATATAAAGAACCAAAAACATATTAGCCGAAAGCAGTACCTTTTTGCAGTGTTCAGTTCTTTCAGAGATTTCTTAGAATGAGAGGCCTGTCATGATAAACAAATGCTTTTCAAATGGAATGATGGATTGTCCCCAGAAGGAATTCCAGGATTTTAGGAAAAAATGTTGTTTCCAAAAGCTTTAGCCCTGAAGGTGAAGCAGGTGAGAGGTTCTCTTCCCCTTAGTGAGAAACTTAAAGCACTTTTTTTTTTTTTTTTCCAAAAGGGATTCCATGTATTACAACCAGAAAATAGAAAGTTGAATGTTTCTGAATTTCAGATCAACACAATAGACCCATAAAATATTCCAGTTATACAGCAGAAGTATTACACCTTTCCTTAAACTGCATAATTCTTGGAAAGTCCTTGAGAGAATTCTTCTTTAGAGGCTAGAGATGAATTTCACTGTGGGCCAATTCTTTTGTTCTACTGCTTTGCTGTATTTATTCCTTTCTGGAGGTTGCTGCTGTTGGCTTCTGATGCAACCCCTGGTATCTTTCTCTCAATGGAGGATTCAGATCCTGGTCCCTGCCCTCAGGCAAAACATATGTTCCACTCCAACCTGAATCCAACAGGGGTGTTTGCAGGGGAATAATTGTTTTATGTTTATTAATCACCTGCATGCAAATAGGTGCCAATAAAAACTCCAGGCAGATCCTCTGCCAGACTAACATGATCTTCTAGCACCACACCCCAGTTTTGGTGTCTGAAATAATGAATGCATCCAATAAGGAGACATTGCTACTTTGCTATGCAGTGACAAAAATATCACATCAGCTCAGTCACTCTGCAATGGTGACTCTGAAAAGAGAGAGAAGAAACCTGCAAAAACATTCAACATCAGTGGTAAAATAAATTAGAGATGTTGCATATTAAGCTAAATAAATACATTAATGCAACATGAAAGGGTGAGATTTCAATCACAGAACTAGAACACTCAAAGACACTACTCATGTTAAATGTGACCAGCCAGGAGAAAATCATGTTAGGGACTTCCTTAGCGTAAAAAAATAAAAGTTTGAGATGGGTTTTAAGAGTCAGATTTGGTGAAATGTTTCAGTTATACCGTTGGCTTTAAATAAAAGCAATTGCAGCCATGACTGCAACAGAAAGAACCGATAATTACTCATTCTGAAAACAATTAAACACTACAAAGCCTGATGAGACTTTGTTTCAGAATTAGATTTAAGTAAGCACAGTCTTTAGAGGCAGGATGAGTTAAGGCACCAGAGTCGCAAATTTATTCTGTGACATTAAGCAAGGCCCAGCCTCTAATCCGGTTCTCAGATGTTCAGTAATATGGGAATACTTTGTTTCAGACTGGCAGCTTTCTGAGGAGACTGACATTCTGTACCCTCTGAAATCATGGAGTTCTCACTACTGCCTTCAAGTGAGCCAGGATTTCAGGGTTAACCCATATGGCACCAGGAGCAGTGGTGCTCAGTCACACCTAGTCTCAGTTATACAAAGAATAAAAATGGAAGTGCCCTGAAAATGCACTACTGAGCAAGACACCAAAAAAGTTTTGACAAACAGATCATTAGGTCTGTCATTACCTTTCCCAAGCATGAGAACCTGGATTTTATGCCATGCCACATTTAACAGTCCACATAAAATCTTGTGCACCTCCAAGATTATTTTTTCAAACTTATTCAAACCAAGTAAGCACCCAAACAAAGCATTTTTAATGGTTAACTCAATACAATTTCAAGTAGGGAATTGGTCTCAATGAAAATTCTTACCAGAAGATTCAGTTCTGTGCAGATTGTAAGCATCAGCCACACAAAAATCCTTTAAGGATGTTTGCTGACTGCAGTTTTAATACGGAAGCATCATCTAGACCCCAGACAAGTTCAGTGATTATTCTCAAGGAAAAAGCTCTAGCTAGATGAGAATAATCCTAAGATTTATGAAAAGCACTGGAATTATATTTTTCATTAAACTTGTAGAAACGATTAAATAACACAATAAGTCAGTTTATATTTAAAATACTTAATATAGCTATGACCTAATGGTGCCAGGAGAATATTTTCCCAGTAACAGAACTATGGCCACACGAGTAAGAAGTGACACTAGTATCTTTAAATCCATTCTATTTATTGACAACCTTTCTTTCCACTTGGATTAGATTGAAACCAAGAACAACAAAAGCAAAATTAAGTCTTTGAAAATCAGACTTTTATAACGCAAACAGTAGTGAGGTCTTTGGAAAGATGAAATAGATGTTGCTATGTTTAGCAGAAAGCACTTGTCTGCTGTTTGCTGAGCTTTAATACCCAGTGTGAGAACAGATGACAGCAAGTTCTCTTCTAGAAAAATATAATACTAGTTTTCTCCACCCATAAGAAAACTTAAGAGGTGGAAGTGAAAAAGTGAAAACATCTCAGAATAGCAAAGAAAGTAATCTGAACATACCACCATTACCAATAAATCATGTTTCATCTTCACTGCAGAAGGATTTACTTAAATACTCTCAGGAAGGACCAGCAGAATCAAAGTGGAATCAAAGATGGAACTGGCTATATAAATGTCAATCTTTATTCAAACTCCCAGCATAGTACATGACTTGGGTGCTTCAAATGAATATTAAAAACAAAACTGAACATAAAAAGAAGACTGCTGAAGAAAGATGTCAGGGGTTAGGACGTTGCTTTTGAAAGGAGTATATTGTCCACTTCATGGATGCCGTCTTTGTCAATGAACCGGGCATTGAAAGAGGTCAGATTTAAGATGAAGCGTTTCTTAAGCTGTTCAAAAGACAAAAAACAAAGGAGATGAGATTCATTCAAAGCTTAAAAGAGGAGGGCATAATTTAAGGAATATGCTGTTGCTCATCAAAATCTCCATCCTGGTTCTTGTTCCTAACAGTCCTGGTGACCTGAACTAAGGTGGTTTTCACAACTCAGGAAGCGTTTGGTACAAGTCTCTGTTGTAATACTTGCCCTGTTAGACCAGTCTAGGCTAGAGGTACAAAACACAGAAGCCTTTTAACATAACAGGCATTTAAGGAGGAAGACAAACAGAATGGGCTACAACTTCGGGCACAGTGTATGTATCAAAAAGATACTTTAAATAGAACCTCCTTAGAATACTTCTTTGTAATGTTTCCCTAGAACTTTCTTCCCAATTATATTAAATTCAAAGACAAGGACAGAGAATGCTTTCCTACAATAAAAGCCTTGGAGTCTGAAAGGATATGTTTACATTAAAATTGATTACGAACTTTAAGGTCAAATCTTCACCCCAATTAGACTTAGATATCACTTCACAAGCTGGAAGAGAAGTACACTTGGAAGTATCTACTAGTTAAGTGTAATACAAGTAACAGAGGGATGCTTGCATTACATTCAGAAGCAACATAAAAGCAAGTCAAAGACAGTCTGTATCAATATTATGCTAAGCATGAAAGCAGCAGAAGTAAAGAAAGCAATTAAGCTTAAAGTTTATGTTCTGGAGCATGTGAACCATGCTCAGACAATGCAAGCACCCACAAATCCTTTTCCTCAGTAGCTATTCCACATCTGGTCAATATGCATTTATTATCCCTTCTGGCAAAGACAGCCAAAAATGCAACAAGAACAGGAAAATATCAGCAAATGAATGCAAACAAACATTCCTTTCTCAGGTTCACAAGGGCTCAAGTTTGGCAACTCACCTCCTCTAGACATTTCTTTAGGAGTTCCACAGCTTCCTCACGTGTGATACCTGAAACAAAACATCCACAGATTGATTTAATTAGAGGCCATCTCTCTCAACAGAAACTTTATTAAATTTAAACAACTTTTCAGCTGAGCACCAAAAACTCTACTTCCCAGCTCACAGAAAACAATTTCCAGATGTACTGAGGACGTCCTGCGCTGAAGCACTCACGCTGCAACAAGCCATTGAGAATCAATTTGTTACACTGAATGGGAAGCATGACGGAATTTTGCCTCCCATGGCCAGGGACCAGGCTTTGGAGAAGTCCAGCCGTCTCTCTCTCCTTGAGTTTATTACAGTTTTAAATCAGCTCCATCTGTCCGCAGCCGGCTGCAAGTCAGTGACAGTAGGCGGAGATCGGTTTTGGTGCTACGTTCCCTGCTGGGTATTAGTTTTAATAATGGGAAAGGCACGTGTGTGATGCCCCTGCTATTCTCACACATTAGGATAAAAAATTCAGGACTGTGTAAGGATGGCAAGCCATGACAACCTATTGCAGTTCACTGCTTTTGTTTTCACAGAAAGTTGTAAAAATGCAGTACTATCATTTTCTAGAGACATGGCTAGGAAGCAGTTAAGCTCTGTGGATCTAAAAACTTTTCTAAAGCTTGTTCCAGACTCACATTCATTGTTCAGGAAGAACTCCCATTAAAACAAAGCTGCCCGTTCATAGCTTCTTTCTTGCAGTGGATAGATAAAAGGAATACTAAATCAACGTCTTTGCTATGAAATTGAACTCGGCTTTGCACACAGTCAGGAGTAAAGCAGTTTTGTGGCTAAAGCCAAAAATGTCAGATTAACCATAGTCCCAGCTTAGCGCATTTCCTCTTTTGTAAAACAGGGATGGAGCCATGTTTATTTTTTGGCAACTGGATCCCAATTCTGAAATTAAGACTTTAGACAGTTATAGACATACAGGAATTATGACCAACAGCTACCATATGGATAAAATTGTAAAACAAACCAATTGATCTTCATCAACACTTCAGAGCTGTGAGATAATCTTGCTAGGAAGAAATAACTTTTCACCTGTATATTTTCAGTTTATCATACAAATATGTTGGTATCTGTATATTAACTGATATATCCAATTCAAGATATAGAGCAAAAAGATCTGGGATTGCACTTTTAAGATTGATACTCTAGGAAAATCTTTATCATAGCAACAGACAAGCAAGTAGAAGATAAAGTTATCAAAGTGCTATTTATTAAAACCAGACTACTAGCAGCAAGCGGTGCAGGAAAGTCTCGTCATGTTCTAGAATAAATTGGAACTTCCTTCACTTACAGTCCGTTACGCTTCGAACAGGAAAACACCAAGGAGTTGTCTAGTTTCACATTACCATTTCAGCAAAAACAGAAGGCAATCTTTAAACCTGCATTTAGTCTAACAAAGTCAAGTTGAAATCTGCAGCACCACAGCAATTGTGCTGGACCACCTGACCCAGCAAACGTCAAACTCACACTTCGAACCTTTATGTTATTAATCAGTAACAGGAGAATTTTCTTCTCCACAGGCTCCACTTACTTGGCTTGTAATAGCGGTCGAGGATGCTGAGGGTGAGGAACGCACCATATCCGTGTGCTGCAAAAGGAGCTTTAGCCAGAGCCGCAAGATAATCCATGTAATAAAGGGCAGGACCTTCATGGTCATCATAGCCAGCCAGGAGAAGGTTGACATGGTAAGGGGTCTACAACCAGAAACAACATTTTCATTAAAGCAGACACACCCAAGTCTTTGAATCTTAATTGCCCATGCCATATCCAGAATTGCAACATAGCTGGTTTCACAATTCTTTGCGATAAAATGGCTAGCAACCCCATCAATACCGTCTGCAGGAGATGCCGGGCTTCGATCTAAAAGCAAATCAAATATTTTGGTAACACGGAATGCAGAAGCAAAATCTGTACTACTCCCCTGATTTATTTTTTTAAAGCTTTCATGGCACATTCAAACTTAAAACGAAAACTTTAATTATGTCTCCACATAAGATTCTTTCATCTGAACATAAAACTTGAGAATTTTTACTGTCTGCATGGCAGCACAACATGAACATTCTGTGCTTTATAAGAACTTCTTTGTTAACTTAATATGCTCTTTTCTCAGTCACACTACTGTTAACCATTGACCATTTTAACACATGAAAGCTCATATACAGTGCAGCGTGAACAGCTGTATACAGTGTTACACTGTCTTGTTAATTGGCAGTTAGGTTTTTATTGCATGTACCAAATTTAATCTTTACTATTTGGCTTGACTGATCACATGAAGATCTAAGGAACTGGTTCCTTTCCATTTAAAACTGGCTATTAAGATATGACAACATTACTTTAGCAACAGCTTTTTGTTTAGTTGGAAACAGTTTACTTTTTAAACTAGAAATTTAGTCTGCTTCAGATTCTCTCTTCTGATTCTTGTTTACGACTTCAGCAACACCCTATCGGGTAACATTAGTAAATAGCTCTCTCTTACCCCAGAAGACCACAGAACTGCATTAATGTAATCATGCCTTTTTATTGTTCTTTGCTTGCAAGCTTCGCAATTCCCAAGCAGTTTTCTTCATGTTTTAGGCTTACTGAGTTTTACCATAATGGATAAAGCAGGTGTCCCCATGTCTTCCAATATAAGCACTTTATGATCATGAGGCATGTGTATGCTGTATTATTTTTAAACGTAAATTCCAGATTTTTTATGAGTCTTATACCTTTTCTAAAACTGCTTTTATACACCACTAGTATTTCCCATATTTATATATTTATTATTAATTATAGTAACACGATCTCTCTCAAAATGCAGCAAAATTAGAACATTACTAGAACAAGCAGACAATTTCACTCTAAAATCAAAACATTAGCTTTAGCAGAGGAATAAGGTCATTTTGATACTAAGCATAGCGAATTTGCACTCAAAAACCACAGGATACCATACTTTGACTTTCACCAGATAAAAAATAAAGCAGGTTAGTGTTACAGTTATACCAGACATGTCACTAAATTGTGTGATTAATCTTCAAAGCATTTCAGCATATTTGGAACCAAGTTACTACCCAGCTGTATTCATTTAATTAGTCTGTATTTCATTTATTCTCAAACATCACAAGCTGATCTTTAAAAGCCATGACACATGACACAGGATCACTCAAATTACTGTGTGACTGAATTACCAACACTGGTACTCAACAATAAACAAGTGGTGTTATACAGGCTGAAATCTGTAAGCTATTTTTCAGTCTTCAATTCTCCCACTAACAGGCCACAAGAACTTCTTAAATGCAAATAAAGTGTCAGTCACCCTATCATCCTATTATTCAGGAAAGGCAGCATCTAAACATTAGAAGATAAACATAATCTTTCTACTAATTCCATGATTGCAATTGAAAATTGCAGGCAATTTGATATGTTAATACAGGATTAACACAAAGTTTCAAAAAGAACACTTCAGCACCTTTAACAGGCACTTAATGTAAAGGAGTAATTCACTTGGGGGGTAACATTTATCACTAGGGCAAAAAGTCTCCCTTCAAATAGTATTTAATATAGATAACAGCATTTCCCCTTCGCCCAGACCACCACAATCTCCATTTACTACCATAATTCACGTACTCCAAGACTTGTTCCAATGCAGCAAATTCAAGGTCAGAATCTAAGGGAACATTCAGGTTACAACGCTTCTGAGCCAAGGCAGCTTCCTAGAAATGTGAAAATTGGGCAGGTTTTCCTAGTTGAGAGTTAACTCCATTGGTCTCCCAGAATCTTAGGGACTATGGTACCCGAAGCGAAAGGCATAGCCCATTACAGAAAAATGCTATTCCTGTAGTGCCTCAGGCTGTGTGGAAGTCCTAAAGCCTTCAACTTTGTGTTTCCATGTAGCTGGCTGCATCTTTAGCCAGGAAAAAAAAAATCTGGCAAAGGGAACAGAGGGCATTTGCCATGAGAATGGTAACACTCACTGCAGCATTTAACATCTGCAATCCCTAACTCCGGTCAGTCCCAATGTGAACGGGGGGAAGTGAACACCACAAAGAAAACTTTCACTGCATCCAAGCATGGGGCTAACACTTGTGTGCTAGGACAGGCATTGTACATCTCAAGCCTTTCCGTTGGGTTTCCACAAGAAGACCAACTCATACCCTTGGACACTGACATTTATCCTCAGAGTATAGCGAGATGTAAATATTTGCTTAAAATTACCTATACTGACCTTAACTATAACCTGGACATTTGTTCATTTCAAAGGCGGTCTTGGCTTTTGCAACTAAATCCACACCAGTCCTAGGCTCTTTAGAGGGCTGCTGTGATTAAAGAGCCACCAAACTCATCAGACAGGCTGACACTCCACAAGAGAGTCAATTTTTTCTCCCCCCAAACTCGCTGTTGTATTACAGGCAATATTTCTCATTGCAAGTAGCTTTGCACTTTATGCTGTTTGATTTAAAATAACTACAGCAATTAAGGGATGTGTGAAATTCTTCAGAATTTACAGCTGAAGAGAACAGTTGTGATAAATACACTAAAACAACAAGATCAGCAACGGGAGGCTGGGCGGTGACAAGCAGCGGTGTGACATCTGGCGGAAGCCAAAGTCACAGCAAGGGGGAGAAAGGTGGGCGTGAGGAAGCATCCTGCCAAGCGTGGACAAGGAGAGAGGAACTGACAGTCTTCCTTTGGACTCAGGCCAGCCCCTGTCACCTATAATTAAACATAGCATCACAACACAACAAGAAGCTGAACTTTAAAGGGTATGGGGGGCAGGAGGGTGTTTTTCCTATTCCCCCCCCAGCACACTCTGTAATATGTTGAATGTTCAAACGCCGGCACTTGATTCATCAGGTGAATCAAGCGTGATGCTGGAGAAGGCAACAGGGAAGAGGAACTATAGCACCACTCACCTATTCAAAAGCCAACTGGCTCCAAGGCAGTTTCTTGGTTTGCCCCATTTAAAAGAGATAAATGGAGGTCAGATTATTTTCAGACACTATTTTGGAGTATAAACCCATGCTTTAAAGAAGTGTTCTGAAGAACCATGCTGGCTATTTAGTAAGGGAAGAGCACAGTAAGGTAACACCCTGAAGTTACAAGCCCAACCTCATGACATATGACTGCCAAAAAGGAAAGCCATCCCCAAGACACAAGAAGCACTCAGTCTGATCCACACGGTTCATCCCAATCTTGGCTGGCATTCAGAAACTTCGAACTGAACTCATCGTGCCTGGCAGATCAAGTTTTACTTGCCTGAATGGTAAATCCTAAAGCTTAGCACAGCCCCAGTTGATGAAATCAGTTGTACTAAGGCTGAACTCTCCAGTCCTAGCAAGAACACCACAGGTATGAGACATGCCTAGTACCTAAAGTAACGTCTTCAGAACAGAGAAACACAGAGAGCTGTAATGTCCTTATTAGAGGATTTGGTGAATCGTTGCCCATTTGAACAGAAAGAAGCTAGCTATTTTATTAAACTTATCACATATTTATACTCTGGCAACGGCTCTATGTTTGCATGCCTTGCTAAAGCTGCAACCATATTGTAATTAGAATGGTTTCAAAATTTATCAACTTAAATTTAATATTTCAACAGATGTCTTCCTGTACCAGCTGGTTAACACTGTTTGTTTTCCCCATTAATTTTTCATGCTAATCCAAAGTCCCGTTTCTCCTCAGCACACAGGGCTCACAAGCAAAGCTATTGACCGTCTGATAGCAGTTTACTCCACTGAATGTTTAATAAAGCCTGGAGAAAAGTAGGGGAAGCACAACCTTCCACAATAGTATGGAGCAGATTTTAAACTGTGAAACAGTATTAAAAATGGGCACTGCAAGGTAACACGGCTATCAGAGCTACACCCAAACTGCTAGAAATGACAATAACTGCACTGGAGAGACTCACTCGTACTGGCTTAACTAGTATGATTTTGTTTGTATCTGTAGATAACAGGGAAGAACTTGGATGGTGGGTAACAGTGCAGAACAAGCCCTGTTTTGGTCAGGGCCATGACAACTGTATAACGCCTGAGAAGTTTCTGTTTCAGTATGGCCAGTCCCCTTCACGTACGTTCTAGCCCCTCATAACAGACAGCTTTACATGGCAAAATGGCAATACAGCAACAAATCGGGTACTTTTCCCCACTAAACTCTCTACTTCTAAACTACTTTCCTGCTCCTAACAGGAGGTGGTGGCGAGTTTTACCTTTAAGTTTTTATCAACCACATAATTAGTAGCCTCCAGGAATCCTGCACGCAACTTAAAAAGATATGGAGAGCTAGCATTAATCCTTGCATCCTACAAATTAGAGTAAGAAAGGTAAGATAATCCACAGGGGAAAAAATATCTTATGGCAGTATCTTATTGCATTATCAAGTTTTAAATCCACAAACAAACCACGATGTGCTATGTTTAAAGAAAAGGAGCTCTCCCTGCAGTGCAGAGATCGCTGTAGTGTGACAGTGTCAGAGTGCACCACTTGCTCCAGGGCATTGCCATCTGCAACAGCACAACGTTTTGTCTCCGGTAAATAAACACATCTGCCTTCGCCAGTGTCCTCCCCACTGTGCTGCCCATCTGGAGCAGGTGAGCTGGAAGGCGAGTGTGTGGGCTCAGGAAGCAGGGGAGACACGGGGAGGATCAGGCCTCAGGGGACACGGCACAGCAGACAGTGCCACATCATGCTAGCCAAGCTTGCCAAAAAGCCTGTGCGTTACTCCTGTTAGGGGTATTTTATATCCTGAATAATCCTCTGCACCATTATTTCACTGACTCGCTCTACGCAAGCTTTATTAGCTTGAAAACTTGCTGCATTCAGTTGTCATCCACGTCAGAAATGAGAACAGTGACATTAGGTTGTTTTCGGTGGATTATGAGATGTTGAGGAACGGTCTTTACCTCACTCCACACACGTGTAATTCCCAGCAACACAACTCTGAGGTTGATATTGGCCTGCCTGTAAAACACGATTTCAGGCCTGTGAGGTACACTGCTGGAACAACCAACTTAATTTATCCCATCCAGTCCCTAATAGATTTGTTCAGCTTCATTCTCAACATCCTCTTTGCTCCTGTTTTGATTTGTATAATATGTTGGGAAGAATGCTAACAAAGCAATTCCTAACCTTGGATCTTTACAAGTCTGTTTGCCCCTCCTGAAAACATAACAGAATTTTACCAAAAAAAAAAAATCAAGTATTTTCTCCTGAGGAAGTAACAGTTATATTTAACCATACACATTTATCAAACCTGGAAAGCAAAAATCCAGGGACACCACCTTGCATCCAGCCAAGATGAAAGTCAAAGAGAAGTCCTGACTTCTCCACTATGCTTCAAAGGGTATCCCAGCATGACAGCTGGAGAAGGGCTAGCGGGATGCATTTGTTAGCAATACTTTGAGCAATTACCATGAGAAAAAAAAGCAGCCATTGCAGTCTGGTAACTTGGAAAAACACAGCTCCAACTTGGATTTCTTTTACTGAAAGCTTCATGTTTCTGTTTACAAAAGGGACTTGTTTTGCTAAGCACATCAAACAGCTTTGCTCTATTAAATCATTTTCCAATAAGATTAAACAGATCCAGTGCATTTGCATGAAAACTAATCTCATTGTTAAAGAGGCTTAGTTCACTTAGCTGTCTGCAGTCTTTATGACAAAACATTTACTGGACCCAAAGCTGGAATTTCAAGATTATAGTTCTATCACTTATCAGTAAGTGTTGTGATAACTTTTCTGAATAAGTAAAGCAATTTAAATTTTAATAAAAAATACATCCTTTCAGCAACATGACTTCACCAGTGAAGACCGAAGCCGCCACCTTTTCATCAGACTCCATTACTTAAAAAAAGAAGTTTTCCCCGTAAGCCTCTGCCAAGGCCTTTCAGCTATTACTCACTCGACTCCGAAGATAGTCAGCTAGGTTTCGTCGTGTAAAATTTGCAGCTGCAGTAGGAGACAGTTCGTAACCTGCAGAAAAGGTATGCATTTGGTAACAGTGCAAATCCATATTCATTATTGCACTAAACATAAAACAGCTCCAAAAAACAGTAAAATCCTGCAGGTACGTAGCCTGAAGTTTTCAGCCAGGTATTTCAGGAAAACCAGTGACAGTTATTGTGCTCTAGACATTAAGAGAAATATTTTACTTAAACTACTGTTGTCATTCATTCATATACCAAATAGGTTAGTAGGGCTTTGGAAAACTTTGTCTCTTATATGTTCCAAGCTTCTCTTTCCTGCATTTACTACCACGTTTGCTTGACACTTCAAGTACAGAAATCCTTACAACTAGAGAAAATTTGAGAACAAAACTTTCCACAAAATACTCAGTTAAACTATGGGTGCATCATTAACTCTCTGCTTCCCAAGCCTCGGTGAATCACTGTTGTCCTTCACTTACCATTCCGCATTTTGTAGAGCTGAACGTTTTTCTGGATGTATTCTGCAAACTGTACGGTGTCTCCAGCCTCCCCAACACACAAGAGTAAGATCTTTTCACTCATCTTAAACATTTTGTCATGGTCTAGGTAAAAAAAAAACAACATCAGGAGCTACGGTCATAAAAAAGAACTATTTTGCCAATATCACAACAATTTCTTTCACAAAAAGCACAAAGGTCAAAGACTGAGAACTCAGCTACGTCCTGAAACTACCAAAAAAGTCTTCCTGAGCAGACACCAGCACTCAGCTTCTCACAGTTGATGGTGTAGTACACCAGGCCTGTTAAACACATCGCTGAGAGAAATAAAAATGACTTTTTTCTGAAGTGCTTCCTTCAGAAGGGAAATATTGCAGAAACATGATCTTTGTTACAAAAAATGACAACTAAAGCTTCACACAGAATGTTGTGTTCAGATGAAATTCAACACTACACATGGTACTTCCCTGACCCGGGAGTAAGAATTCTGCTCGCTGATCATTCTGTTTTATCTAAATATGCTGAACCAGAAGAAAAAATAACAGTATGAAGCTGAAATATCAGCACAGAGCAAAAACATGAGGAAATCCAGAACTAAAATCCCCCAAACCATCCTTTCCTTCTGATATCAACAATTGTTCCAAAAACCAGCTATTTAGATGAATGAAGCTTTCAAAAGAGTTTTTGTTTGTCATTGCTTTTGACAAAAGCACAACATGTAAACATTGATTACAAATTATAAGGCAGTCCACAAATAACTGGAGATTAAGGAACAGTAAGCTAGACTTTTAATTGCAATTTCCAAAACTTGCCTGCATGTACTAGAGGGAATCCAAGTTGTCATGACAACATCACCGAAGCCAATCCTGCCCTCATTCTGGCACCTTGGTCTCACCTCATTAAGAGAATACCGCTCAGATGAGAAAATTGAGTAACTGTTGGTGTGCACAGAAAACCCGTGCTGCACACTGCAGGTAGTTCTAGGGAACACCACTGCACCTCCACGCCTGAGCTTCCCTTAGCCTCCCTTTCGGTTTCAGTTTACTAAATACTGCTGAATAATCCCTGCTGCAAGATACACAGGAGGTGTCACAACCCTCTGATGTGATTTGAGGGGATCCTGAAGTACCTAACACAGCACAGAAGCCGCTTATCTCAAGAGTCCAGGAAATGCCCCTGAAAGCCATCAGCCCTTGCAACCTATTTACTACTCTAATTGAATTCTACAGACCTGAAGTAAAATATAGTTATGGGGAAAGGCACCGTTAACTCTAACACTGAAGATTCTATAAAATGTTTATCGTTATTATGTTTTAGCACTTTTTAAAAAACAGAGCTTCTAAAACAGCGTGTTTGTATTGAAGTCACTACACCTTATAGTCATGCTTCTAGCCCAGCTTATTGGGACTGCAATGAACAGAAGCAGAAAATACAATTTTCTAGAATTTCAACGGCTTGAGAAACCCCCCGATTTCTTTCTCTACATAAATAAGCTAAGATGTTAGTGGCTCATACACCTCGTGCTATGAATTCCACAGTGCCTTTACTCCCAGTATTTAATTTTCTTCATTAAATATCTTTTACCAGGGGCATAGAACTAAGCACTAACACCAAGCACTAACTCCACCCCGGCTATTCCTTCAGAATTCCCTCCGCAGCAGTACAGCAGCACAACACAAGGTTGGGTTAACGAGCTAACACCTACCCAAACCTTAAATTAACGTGACCGCTCAGTTAACCCAGGATAAGGCATAAAACCCTCACAGGAACTCAGCCCCCCGGGGGCTCTCCCCGGGCCCAGCCCCACCGCGCCCGCCCTGAGGCGAGGCCGGGCAGGGCCCCGCCGCGGCCTACCCCCCTCCGGTACCGGGCCTCGCCGCTCACCGTGCTTCATCTGCACGATGCTGGAAGCCGCCACCGTGTCTGCGGCCACCAGGACGTAGTCAGGCCCCTGGATGCCGATCAGGTACTCCATGGCCGCCCCTCTGGCCCCGCCGTGACACAGCCCAGCGCCGCTGCCGCCTCCTCCTCCTCACGCCGCCGCCTCCCACTGCGCAGGCGCCGGCGCAGCGCGATGACGTCACCGCTCGCCTCAGCAGCCCGTGGCGGGGGCGGGGGGGATTGGTCACGTGGGGCGCGCGCCGCCTGAGGTGGTCGCGACACCGCCTGAGGGGAGCGGGGACGGCCGGTGGCCGTCTCGGCCGTTTTTTGTAGCTTCTGGCCCATTTTTGTAGCCCCTGCCCCGGTTTTGGTAGCCCCTGCCCCGTTTTGTAGCGCCTGTCCAGTTCATTATAGGCCCTGCCCTATTTTGATAGCCTCTGTCTCATTTTTTGTAGCCACCTGTCCCAGTTTCTGTGGCCACTGCCCCATTTTTATAGCCTCTGCCCTGTTTTTTACAGCCCCTGACCCATTTTTTGTAACCCTTCTCCCCTTTTTGTAGCCCCTGATGCATATTTTGTAGTCCCTTCCTCCTTTTTTGTAGCCCCTGCCGTATTTCATATAGCCCTTACCCCCATTTTTTGTAGCCCCTGTCCCATTTTTGTAGCCCCAGCCCCCGTTTTTACAGCTCCTTCCCCAGGTGCAGGGCTGGCCCCAACAAGAGGGGAGCAGCACCCAGGAGAGACTGAGGGTCTCGCAGTGCTCTGTCCCCTAGGACTGATGGAGGTTTGGGGGAGGTCTGGGATTCCCCTCAAGCACATGTCCTGGATTTTTTGGTTTGGCACAAAAATGTGAATAGGGGGCTCTGGTACCATTGCCAGCCAAAATGTGCCTTGTTCACTATTACAGAGCACAATTCCATGGCAATGGCTCAAAAGAGAAGCATAGAAAACATCTGTAAATGCACATTCTGCTTCTGCCATGCACGCTTTGTGGAATAAAACCAAGCTGGCTTGCCTTGCGTGTCTGCTAGAGCAGAGGGCTCTGCTTAATATTGAAGCTCTGTGGAGGTCCAGTAGGAAAGGAAAACACTCCAAACCCTGCCCTGTGAGGCAACAGTTCCTTGGGCACAAATTCTTTCGGAAATGAAAGGCTGGCACTCCTGCAGCCTCTGATCTGTGTACTCAAAGGGAACTGAACTGTGAAGAGAGATGGTGAAATCCTTCCAGCAGCGATGGAGTGATTTATTCGCTGCCCATCTTTCTGTGTCAGGAACAGCCAACAGTGCCAAGTGTGGAGCCAAGCCTGAGCCCCCGCATGGGCTCCCTGCGGCTCCCGCTGCGGTCGGCCACGAGCACCGGGTGCTGCACAGCCGATAACCGAGAGCACGTTCAGCCTGTCTGGATCCTGCTGCCAGCCCCATCCCACACAAAATCCCCCCGCAGCCATGCAGGCAAGCCCTAGCCTGACTCACCTACTGAGCCAATACAGGAATTTGTTCCTCCCTGACATGTCCGTGCCAAACACCAAGGGAAAACTCCCGAGCTGCAGCTGTGTCTGCTGATTTTGTGATCCACTGGTGGCTTCAGAAGTCCTCCATGAGTTCGGCTCAGGGATCTTCGATGGTATCTCCATTTCTTACCCTGGCTGGATATGGGTTCTGACAGCTGCTGATCAGCAAATGCTATCTTCTACTCTGCCCTTCTTTTTTCCCCTCCTTCCCAATTCCTCAGTGAAAAATATTAAAAAAAAAAAAAAAAAAAAAAAAAAAAAAAAAAAAAGTCTTAGGTGGCTATGCAGCACCCAGTAGCTTCCAGGTGTGGCTGTAACGTAGATAATTGATAACAAGAGAAACAAAACAAATACACTAATTGCCTGGACATTGCCTGACTGCAGGCACCATCCTGACAAGTGAAGTAACTCCAACTGGCACTTGGTCTCCAACTGGCACTTGGTTTATCGATTAGACCCTGCCCAAGCCCATCTAACACATTTTGCTAAGTGCAGTTCCACAAAGACCCAGCCCCATGCTAATGAAAGGGGCCACCGAAGCATTAAAGCCCCACGGCAGTCACTGTAAAGGAGGCAGCCCCAGGCAATAAAACTCTGGATGCTACAGCAGATGGCAAATGCCCAACTGCACCTATACCAAGAAAGTCACTGTGTAATTATGAGAACTGGGCATAACCTTTGTGTGGTTTAAAAAATACTAAACATGCCAAAAAGCAACAGCAAATTGTCTTCAGGAAACAGTATAAATGAGTGCAAGCAGCAAATTCACCATTTTGACTGTTTTCCAATTGCCTGTAGCTACACTTGTTAAATTGAGTGCTGCGTGCATAAATCAAAACAGGATGTTTTCTTTTACCTAACAATGGCCAAGCTCTTTGCCAGTGCTTAAATATTTTCTGTGTGGATCCAATCTACAGTTTTAAACACATTTTCCCCTATAGATCTCTGTACATACAACACATGTACAACCCGCCAGTCTAACTTAGCAGTTATTTTTTGAGACCTTTTTAAGAGAAGGTTAATGAAAAATCAACAACTACCATCCTTGTTGATTTTTATTGGGCCCTAGGGTACAATTAAATGTTAAGGTTGTTATTGAATTTTCTTGACAGATTGAATTTCCCTGGTTAGGAAGCACGCGTACATACAGTACACACCTACCCTCTCTTCCCAGGATGAAGGCTTTTCTTACATTATTACAACAGTGTAAGAAGGAGAGCAAGACATCTCTGGCTACCAGAAATCAGGGAATATTTTCCACTATTAAAGGGAATTTGTCCAAGCTATGGGATGTCTTAAAATGGAATGTGCCTTTGCTTTTTTATTTACAAGAAAAAATATTGTAGTTATATGTATTTATACATATGTGTGTACTTGTGTGTATGCTACATGACCTTGGTGGGCGTTATTCTACAAACAAAAGCTGTAAATAAAAAGCTGCTCAGCAGCCTACATAAAACTCTTGTGTGCCCTAAAATACCTGATACACAAGATCCAGTTTCTCAGATCCTGTACCCAGTATACTGAGATATCCAAAGACTGTGGTTCTCAGAGTGTCTTTTCTCTCTATGTCCAGATAAGTTATAGAGCTGAAACATCACAGTGTATCCCAGGAATGCTTTACAGCTCTCTTTTACAAAGAGAAAGAGGCTGTGAGAGAGGTGAGCTTGCACCTCCATCATGGTTTCTAGCAAGTAAAGTAAGTATGCTTTAGCTGCAAGCATGATGCCTTCTTAAAAAGGAAGTTGGAGCCTGTATGGAACATGGAAATTGAAAAAAATAAATAAATAAAAAATAAGGAAAGAAATAAAAGATCACCATGAAAGAGAAAGCAGGCTAGCTGAGAACAGGAAAAATGAGAGGGCTGGAAGGTAGATAGAAAAGCAGGTGAGGATGAACAGCTGTCATGTTTTCTACACAAAGACAAGCAGTCAGCCATATGGGAAAGCCTATAAAGTTAACTGATATGTAGTTATTAGCTAAGTCCTCAGCCCAGCCCAGAGCTCTGTGCTAACTGTAAATCCACCAGGCCCTGGAACAGGCGCTGGAGCTGTTGGGGCTGACACCAGCTGTGGATCTGGCCTGGACAGTAATTGCTCATCTCCTCCAGTGACACAGGCTGACCGGTACTTCCTAATTTAAGATGATATTTACAGAGGAAAACATCACAGTCTTTTTACTAGGTGCTGATTGCTGCGGCAGAGAGCCCGGAGCTGAGCAGAAAATGCAGACGAGTCATTACATCAACAGTTGGAAAACGGCTGTGTCCGCAAAGACATAAGCTGCCTTTGCAAACCTTTCAGCAGCTAATTTTCTTCCCCTCTGTTTTTTTACCCCCCTGAACATTGTCCATGAGACAATGCCGTTGCTATTTTTGCCTTTGCACAAGGAGTTCGCTTTTACCTGGTCAGGCCGCACACTGTGCTGTGCCAGCTGGAGTTCAGCACCTGGCTGCCCCGGGTGCAGTTTCTCCCCTCCAGTGCAGGGTTTTCCTTTTAATGCTTGGCAAACCGACCATGCTTCTGACATCTGTAAAGAGCAGAGCACTTCCCTGAGCTCCCCAGAGGGTCCATGCTGGGTCTGCAGGGCACCCAGGGGCCCAGAGACTGTGAATGCTCACGCAGTTCAGACAGAGCTGTGGACTGGAGCTGTGATACACCTACGGGCACTCACAACATGCACTCTGCTCCCTGACCTCCTAGACCATTGGCAATTTGCTTGGCCCACAACATCCCTGCTTCTTCAACCACAGCACAACATTTTTTAGAGGGGTGATCTGAATGTGCCAGAGGAAAGGCAAACTCCACAGGTTCTGCCTCTGTCTCCCAATCCAGTGCTGCTCCCCTTCCAGAAGAGCGACGCTGTGCCCTCAGGGTGCATCGCTGCTGCTGTGTCCTAGCCCAAAGCTGGGTGCTGTGCTGGGCACCTGCCTTCTGCTCTCTGCTGTCCCCAGCTCACCGGGCAGCACATGGGACTGTGATGTGGTGCATGACTGCGGCATGGGAGGTGTTTTTCTTTCTAGGGATTGCTTGACCGGTGTTTGCACCAGCTTTTGCTCTTTGCTATCATCTGTCTCAATGTAGCATTAGTAAAGATGATGCTACAATTACTGCAAAGCCTGGGTGAGGTTTCCTGAGAAGAAAAGGAGCCCCATGTCCCTGCTATTTCAGGTGCAGGAAATGAAGGCGCAGAGAGGAGAAGTGATTTAGTGGAGATCACAGGGCTGGATAGGAATAGAAACGTCTTGATTCACTGAGCTCCTTTCTAGCTGCTGGAGCGTGCCATTCGGATCCCACAACCCCAGAATGAACTCCATGAGGCTTACACAGAGCTTTGTTCTTAATCTCACTGTCTGGGCTCCACAGATCTCCTCCAGCTGACTTTCTGTGGCCCCAAACATGCTATGAGTAAACAGACTCTCCTTGAAGATGGGCAGGGACAAACCCCACACAGTTCCTCCAGTGCCCAGGCTGGGGTCATTGAAAGAACAAATGCTGACGTTTCGGCTAGCAAACCTTGCAGTCAGCCTTTCCCATGGTAGATGGGTGTTAAGCATGACCTGGATGGAGGGGTTTTGCCAGGGATATTTAAATCATGAGCCTGACTCTCCTGGGATGCAGAGTGAAGTGCTGGCATCTCCCTGCAGCGCTGCGTTCAGGCACACCTCAGTGGGATTGCTCTTAGAGGGGAAACCCATCCACCCCTCCTGCAGTTTTCAGGGACTGAGGCCAGGTTGGAGGGAACAAATCCTTGCCAAACTCCTACAAACTCCTACTTCCTACATCCTCCTCACTCTTACCAAACCTGCCAGAAAATAGCCCCCTGCCACAGGCAGCAGGTGACCAACTTCACTGCTCCCCTGCTCCAGCCCCATGGCAGTGTTTACCCTCTGCCTGCGATGGCAAGAACAGGGCATCGATTGCAGCGTGCAGGTGAAAATGGATTGGAACCTGCTGCCTGTGGGGTCAACAGAGCTGATTAGCACACGAGTGTGTCTCTGGCAGGATCGATCTTGCAGGTGAGAATGTTTCCGAGAGCAGCTGGGGCCCTGCGCCTGGGCTGGATGCTCCTTCCCATGCAGTCCTGCAGCAGTCACCATCATCTCACCACTTGTTAGAGCCATTCATCGCAAGCAGCTGGGCAGCCAGGGCACAAGGATCCTCATTTCCCAGTTGTCCCATTTCTGGAGCCTCCCTGGCAGCACCGTGTACCACACTGTCTGCCCGCTGGGCAAGCTTTCGGTTCCCTCTTGCACTTTTGGTGCTCAGACCTTCTCGGCGCGGTGGGGAAGCAACAGGCACCATGGGCTGATATTGGTAAAGCTCAGCTATGCAAAACCACCTTGGAAATCCTGATAAGACATCTGGTATCAAGTGGTGTGACCCATCCCTGTACAGCTCTGCAGGGCATCATCCATTTCTTAACCATTGCTATTTGTAAAATTAAACCATAAGAAGAAAAGCTTCTTCAAGTTATTGTACAGCCTTTCTTTTCCCCACTGAGGATGAATCCTCATCCAAAAATCAAGGAATCCAAATATTTAACAAAATAAGCAGGGATTTCTCCAGTACTGTGGGAGATTTATATAGGGCAACATCTCTTGAAAATTCCCCCTGCCAGTTCCTCCAGCTCCGTCCTTCTGCTTGAATTCCTGCTGGTCACTGAATTATTACTTTTCTTACTATTTCCTGTGCTTTAAAAGTGGGGAAAGCACAATCAAATTATCGTCATGCTCATTTGGTTAATTGCCTGTTTAGTTACTTATTCAGTTCATTAAAAATACGCTGGCCACTTTCAGCTTTGAGGAAATTCAGAGAGGCAGGCAGTTAGGGGACAGGATATAGGGTGAAATAGGCCATTACTCCAGCCCAGGGAATGGCAATTTATATCCCTTCTTTTCTGCTACATCACTTCTGTGGACAGTTTGTTCTGAATTAAAGAAAAAAAAAAAAAAAAGAACCCCCCCCTCCCCCCCACCAAAACAAAAGAAGAAAGCATTCTGCTGGAGATCACCATCGCTGGTTACAATCCATTTAGGTTTAACCCAAAGCTCTGCAGAAGACCAAACCTCCTATTTTAGGATTCCTTTTTCAGCTGAGAAAAATGTGCTGCTCCACAGGTCATAAGACGCCTGTAATTATGACCCCGAATAGATAGAAATGTTGCTTCTTGAGACAAATCCCATCTGACAGTTTTTACAGTACGTTCGTTCAGAGCAAAATGCCCTGTCCCCTGTCACCCGGATTGAAATTATTAAGGAAGACAGACATTTCACTGACAACTCTCGCCTCCGGGGGGAAAATATTCCTTCTGTTCCCCTCTGAAGGTCAGGGCTCACATAATGCACAGCACTTAGAGCACGCGTGCACACATGCTCACACACATGCGGGATAAAACTTCCTCCACAGCACAGCTCCGGCTGGATGTTAGGGCAACCAGGAGCCTGCTTCACCCGCATCCAAGAGAATTTGGGACCCAGAAGATGAGACTGATGTTTTTCAGCCTTAAATTCTTGTTGGCTGGTAAATAATCCCTGTCACCTGCATACAAAGCCTATAAATGGGGGCCATGTGTGCTCTCGTCTTTGTACTTCCCCTCACATATCTTTCAATTCCTCTGGCGGTCTGAAACCTGCAGGGACGTTGCACTTTTTTGCCCTTTCCAGATATTTCCTGGCTCCTTTTCCTTGCAGGTAAAAGTCCGTTTGCAACCCTCACGCCCCATTTCTTGCACGTAAACTGCGTTGCCAGCAGTCACCCGGCCCAGTCCGACACGTGGACGTGTCCCCATGATGCTGATGCTCCTCTCCACGGGCACACCAGCTCTGCCCTGCTGCTCCTGAGCTTTTTTTTTGTGCTGGAGGGGAGGCAGAGCCTGGCCCCGGCTGCCCCTTGGGCCGCGGCCACACGTGTGAACGCGGGGCTACGCGCCGCGTATCGGCTGTCACTCAGCGCGCCGCGCCTGCGGATGCTTTGGGTTCGCTTAATCTAGGGCTGAAAATTGGACTTGGGCCAGGGTGGCCAGAGGTGAGAAAGCAGCCCGCGGCTCATTAACCTCTTCCCAGCGCCAGAGGGAAAGCGGCGGCTCCGTCTTCCCTGCCTGCCCTGCAACCCAGGCCCTGCTACCTGCACACTCGGCATGGGGGCACCCACACGGAGCTTCCCGGGCGCTGCCCCAACCTTCCCAGCTCGTCTTGGAAATAAATCCTAAACCAGGCTGCTGGCAGGCACCCCTGGCAGAGCTTTGAGCAGGGCTCGGGAGCCTTTTTTCTGGGCTTAGTCACAGAAAAAGGGTGGAAAGGCCAAGCCCTGCTCCTCTCTGGCCATCCCACCCCACTGTGCCCTCGCTGGGGAGCACGGACCTTTTTGCCCATCCGTGCCCTGCCCATCACCTCAAAAAGCTCTGTGGGAGCTGTTGGGGACCAGCCCCCCCTGCTCAGCCCCATCCTGCCTGCTCATCCCAAAGGATGCCAGCATCTGCCCAGCACCTTCATTCAGACCCACAAGAACCCAAAACTTTCCTTTCTCTCCTTCTCCCACTCCCTCTTTTCCTAAGTTTAATTCTGAACAGCCGGCTGCGTTCAGCCTGACTGGTTTGTTATGGCTTATAATTTGTGTTAGGATTAATTAACTAATTACCGACAAATGTCCGTTGGCAAGATTCTGCTTCTGCTTGTCAACTTGAAGTATTTAATTATTTTAATCATTTACTTTCATCTTCAGAATTTATGCTCTTCCAAGAGCGTTTCTAGGCATCTTTTAATTATTATTCTGATTTTTTTTTTTTTTCAGAGGGGTGGTGAGCTGGGGGGAGAGCTGGGGGATGGTATCACTTCTCATTAACTATTTCAGTGAGGAAACTTCCTTGGAAACTCAGCCCTGGCTTCCGAGCCCTGCTCCGAGCGAGGTGGAGGCTGTTGGGGATGCTCAGAGAGGGCTGGGCTGGGCTTTGCAGCTGGAGTCCTGCCTTTCCCCAGAGGATTTCAGGCCCCCAGCCATGGTCATGTCACAGCTCTGTTTGAGAGGAGTTTGTGATTTACACACACAAGGGGTAACCGCCAACACCCCCTTAAGAGTCTCTGCCACATCAAAGTCCAGGCGGACTCCCAGCCCTTGTGCCTGCAATAAAAATTACCCCAAGCCCTGGGAAAACTTATATAGATTGTCCATTCTTAAAAAATCACAAGTTGTTTAAAACCCACAAACGGGATTTTGTTCGGAGCAGCCTGCAGGTCTGAAGAGGGAAGGCAGGGTCACATCGGCACGCGGGGAACTGCGGCCCCTGGCTGTGCTGCCGGCGGTGGGATGGGAGGGCAGCGGGTGCCTGGGATGTGGAAAATTCAGCCACGGACAGTTTGGTTTTATGGGAAATTCCACAGGGCGGCCGCAGCCAGGACTCCCGGAGCACCTTTAGAGAAGGGCATGCTCAGGAATTTAAGGTCTGTGCTGTGCCCCAGCCTCTGCCCGCAGGATCCCATGAGCCGGCGGCTGCAGCTTGTGTCCGTGGGGCTGTGGTCAACCAAACGGGTTCAGAGGTGAAATGGCAAAGGAGCAGCTTCCCTGCATACATAGGAGCCGGGAGCATGCACCCGATCTGGTCTCTCTTCTCCTTTCACCCATCACAACCAGAGCACTTCCGCGGGATTAAAACAAGAGAAAGTGCCAAAGGCCGATAAGAGAACTGCAACTCAGCCTTTCGCTTTTCAGCAGATTTCCAGGATTTTTTTCTTGCCGTTTGCTGCATGCTGCCAACAAACAACATCCTGACTGCTGGCAGAAGCCGTGCCTGGCTGGCCGGGTGCTGGGACGGGCACAGCCCCGTGCCTATAAGCGAGCCACGTGCACCCTGCCGCCTCCGCGGGCATGGCTGGCGAAGGCTGAGGAGCCCTTCGGCCTCGGGATTTCTTCTCTGAAACAAATGAATCCCTTGGACCAGAGCTGATGAGAGCGTGCTATTTAAAAGGTTTCTCGAGGGTACATAATTATATGGGATATAATTAGGGGCAAGGCAGCAGTGTTATTACAACTTATCACATCGCTCTGAACTTAACCCAGACTGATCTGGGGGAAGGCATTGGGAGTCACCCGAGGGAGCTGCCCAGGGCAGGAGGAATCCAGGGGTCTGCCCCTTTACTGGGGGGCAGGAGGCCAGTTTCTTCATGGGAGTCACCCACTGGAGACAATACACAAGAAATGACCAGCGTGGAGCAGAAAGGTGAACCCCCATTGTAGGATCTGCATAGAGAAAAATCTAAATGAGATGAGAAAGAGTGTCTTAATTAACTTCAGAATGCTGTTGATTAGAAGCCACTCTGCATTAAAAACTGCTCTGGTGACCAGACAAAATGAGGGTGGGTGCACGAACTGTTTGAGATGGATCACACCCAGGTCTGGGGCTGCCCTGCTTTGGGGCCAGGGGAGGTGAGATGTGGGCAGGGAGGTGCCCCCATCCCCACCACATCCCTGTCATGGGGCTGAGCATTCCCGCATGGAGCTGTGACACATCGGGGCAGCCTGCAAGCTCCATCCCATGATCTCAGTCATCTTTTCTATTTATTCAAGCAGCACTGAGCACAAGGGACGGATCCACCAACACATTCTCCTGCTCACTTCTCCCCATCTCCCGCACACTTTCGTACACCAAGGGCAAGCCGCTGAGTTCCTCCAGCTCACACTGAGCTCCATCAGGACCGTGCCCTTGCCCCATCTTCCTCTCTGCCCCATTCCCTCGTCTCTCCTGGTTCCACAGCCTGAGGACAGGGGCTTGCAGGCTCCATCCGAGTTCCCCCAGGCCCCAGCAGGAGGGGAAAAGCCCTTGGGTGGCTGGGGTGCAGGAGCAGTGGGTCTGAAGGTACACACGGGTCCGGGTAGGGAGGAAAGCCTCGTCCTATTGCAGGCTGGCAGAGTGAACTTCAGTTTATGCCCCTGGCATTTTTTTTACAGCTCAGCTATTCCATTTAGGGTTTCAGAGCCAGTGGAAGGAAGCTCGGATCGCTTCACTGACCAGCCATAACATCCAGCCAGTACATTAACTGCCCTGCTGCCCTGATCTGATGTGGTTTTACAGACAATAGCTACTGGCTATTTAGGCAATGTATAAATTAGCATATTCTGCACAAACTAGGCGCATATTTAAATTAAAGGAGAGTGCCCTTTATTTGTCAATCACTCAACATCCACATGTTTACATTCTTTTAAAAAGACAATTTCAGCCTCCCTCATACCTCCAACCGCGTGCCTTCACGAGGGAAAGCACTGCCTGGATTTGGAGTGCCTCCCCAGCCCCCTCCCCTGCCTCTCACCGTTAATTAAACCCGTTGCAATCAGCTCTTCTGGAATTTCGCTCCCCGTTCAGCTCGGCAGCCTGTGACCTTCGAGGCAGAGCACCTCCGCTGCTGCTCGGGCCAGAGTCCGCCTGGCGTGTGGGGGCAGAGATGTGGAGATAAAGAAGTCACCTCGCCGACAAGCCACCAGAGCGAGGACAGGAGGCAGCGATCGGCTGCTTGCACGGATGTGGCTGCCAGGGCTGTATCAGCAGCAAACTTTATCTGCTGCTCTTCTGACGGTGATGCCTGACAGCAGGAAACCATAAACGGGCTGGGTTTGGAGATGTATCGAATGATGGATTGGGTGAAGTGGTGCTCCAAAGGGAAGTTAAATGGCTTCAGTGGTGTTTTGCAAACCTGGAGAAGCCTTAGCGGGCACCAAACACCTCGAGGAGCCGATGGCCTGGGGGGAAATCTCTGCTCCCACCCCATCAGCAGCAGTGGAGCAGCAGGGTGGGACAGCAGTGAGGCCAGCCCTGGATTTGGGTGCACCAAAAAAAAAGGACGACAAGGGCCAGCCTCAGCTCCAGGGGGATGTGGGAGAGCAGTCACTGGCCCTGCCACCAGCGTGCCACCAGGCAGGACCTCCCCATTTTGCATCCTGGAGAATCTCAGGGGGTTCTTGGAGCTCTGCAGCTCCTGCAGATGAGAATTGCTGCCCATCAGCAAATTATCACAGGGCTTCTGTCGTGACAGAAGAGGACAATAAGGCACCTTTCCCTGCTAGATGATCTATCAATCAACAGGGAGGTGTCATGCCTTTCGGTAGGACAACACTATTACAATATTTGAACTCCATCACTGGTGCTTTCCAGTTTACAGAAAACACAAGTTAAAAAGGAAAATGTAAAATAACCCACGTCGTGAAACCTTCCTAAGCACCACATCTCAGCTTTGGCCGGGCTATCACACCATAATGCTGATAGAAAATAAAAAATAGATATTTTATACATATACATATTATATATGTGCTATAAATATATCGAATATATAAATATATGTTAACATATATTTATATATATATAATGTAGACACATATATGCTGCTTTCAGAAAACCACAGCCAAAGAAATGCCCACTTGGCAAAGTTTGCCCTCTGCCTGCCAACATCTTGCCCCGGTACACCAGGGCTGTTTTGTTTATTTAAGGCCAACCAGCATCGATCGGGGCCGGACGGGGTCCTGAGCAAAGCTCCGGGATGCAGCGGGGCTTTGTGGAGCGGGGCCGGTAATGGGCGCACGCTCGGGTGAGCTCGCAGCCATTTCACTGAATTCCCCCGGGCTGGAATTCACTCCTGTTATTGTTTAGAAAATAAACATTTTGTTTGTTAAGGAACTCTATTTAAGGCGCTGAAATGGAGCTTCGCATGGCATGGAGGGCCCTTTCCTGTAACCCTCTGCAGCTGGGTGGCTTTGGAGGAGGGTTTGGAGGAGGCCCAGGGGCCACTCACCATGGTTGCCCCATGTCCGTGAGTTGTGGCCGCAGCATGCCGGGGCCTCCGAATTGGCACCAAGGAGCCTGTGGGAACCCCCCCGCTGCACCCACAGCCGAGCTGCCTCCTCCCTGCCACCCTCCCCTCCTCCTCCCACCTGCCTTTCGTTTCTCCTCATGCATGGAAAGTATTAATTACCAAACTTGCTTTAATGGCTCTCAGGAAGTGCCCTGCAGCCACCACTGCAGAACGAGCGTCGCCCGGTGCACCTTAGCCTGCTGAGGAAGAGGAACATGGCATGAAGCTGCCGGGCATGAGCCCCATTAAAGGGAGAAAAGAAGGAAGGGAGGAAGGATCCAGCCCTTCTCTGAGCCTCTGAGCAGCCCCCATTGATCCCAGCCCCACTAAAGCAGCTCTTTGGCGGAGACCCCCGGGGCAGCAGCATGGGATTTGTTAACCTCTCACCTCCCCGTAAGGAGCTCGCCGCCCGCTCCCACCCACTCACTTTTATTTGAAGGCTCTGAGATGTGCCTAGCCCTGGCGTGCACCAGTTTTCCTGCAGGGTTTGGAGCACAGGCAGGTGGAGCAGCAGGGCACAGCCGGGCTGCATCCCAGCTCCCGGGCACTGCTTTCTGCACCAGCCGAAAACCAAAGGTGGCAAAACGTAACAAGAAACCACCTCTCCTGGGAACAGCTGGTAATTTATAGATCAGTGCACAGCCAAATATGAGTCCCAGGGTTTGGACCCTTCCCTGCTGTCAGCACCGGAGCTGAGCGCCAGCCCCTGCCCACGCTATCAACCCCTGCCCACCAGCGTGGGACCCGCTGAGCACAGCGAGGGAGCAGCGAAGCACGGGAGCAGAAGGGCATTAATCACCTCGCCGTGATCGGGGGCTGGCTGAGCACAACGCTGCCTTGGGGCCTTTCTGCTCCCGTCCCTCCACGTGCCCACTTTGCTGTGCTCTCAGACGGCTGCACCAGCCCGTGGTGCAGGCTGCTCCATGCTCACCGTGCGGGCTCCTGCTTTTTTCCAGCAGTCCCCTGCCAATTGCGACAGGAATACGTGTTGCCGGGATGGGGATGGCGATTGCTTGGCTGCTTTTGGTGCCTTGCTGCATGGGGGAGCAGTAAGGGTCTGCCATTTCTCAGCCAGCTCTGCTCAGGAACCCACATTACTCGGGGTTGCAAGTCACCTCGCTGGGGCTTGAAAGCTGAGCCCTCTCAGCAAAAAAAAAGGCAAAAAGGGACCTGAGACCCCTCCCAGGCTCCAAACCCACACAGGTGCTTTTCTTCCACCTAGAAATACATGAAATTATTCATCGGAGCTCTCTTGGATAGAGACAGATGTGCGCACACACGTTGTTTTAACGTCCCAGCTCTCCCACCCGTGCATAACACAGCCCAGGGAGCTGCAGTCGATTCGTCTGCGTGCCACGGGAGATGGATCAGTTAGCAAATTGTTTTATTGACCCGCGGCCCGCTGAAGGTTGTTTGTTTCGGTGGGCCAGGCACAGCACACGGGGCGGAGGAGGAAACCTCCACGTGTGATGGGCACGCCCGAGCCTCATGGCAAAACCCTCAGCACCCCGCCAGACCCCCCCCCGGCCTGGCCGTGCTCTCTGGATAAGCTCGGCGCTTTGCTTTAATGCTGCGGCTTCCCGAGCTGTCTCGAGGCTTTTATCCCCGGCTGCTGCCGGGAAAGCAAATCCCTCCTTCTTCATGAAAATAGGGCTTTAGATGGTTTTGCTTCATTCCTGAAGGATGCTGAAAATAATTGCTGGGGAGGGAGGGAAATAAAATCAAGCAGCTCAATCCTCGTCCAAACGGAAGCCAGGCCCACAGGCAGCAGGGACGGGGGTCATGCATGGGCTGCAGAAAAACTGGGCTGCTCCCCGAGCTGCTGATGGCACCAGGGAGGCAAATGCGGATTTCCCGTGGCCTGGGGGTGCTGGGGAGGCTCCTCTGCACAGGGCAGGCACGGTGAGCAGCCGTGGAGCACCACAGCCACCTGTGTCCATGTCCACCTGTGTCACACGCACCTGGAGGCCTTGCATGAACCCCCCCGGCTCCCCCGGCCTGCCCGGTTCCACGGCTGCTCCTTGCTGGCGAGGGGGCGTTTAGCCAGAGATGTGATATGGTGATATAATATTGTTTGGAGAGACTGTTTTGGGGAAGAACTGCCCCATTTCAGCTCACGGCTCAAAATCCGAGGCCCGGATGGGACCGGGCACAGCACAGAGGGCAGAGCCCCGTGGCAGGCACGTCCCTTGTCAAATTCAGGGCAAATGTGAATGAGATGGGACAAAAGACACAAAACAGAGCGGTTATAGTGAACCCACTGACATCTCCCTGCCAGCACAGGGACCCTCTGTCACATAAGGAGTGTCCCTAAGCCCCTCACAGCATCGCACCCAGCACTCAGCACCTAGGTGGGCCTAGTTGCGCCCACCCCGCAGCACAAAAAACGGGTCTGAAATAAAAGTTGGGCTTTTTCAGTCCTGTCCCAGCCTTCACACTTTTTTCGTCTTTATAAATGTGCCAGCTTTTTTTTTTTTTAAAAAAAAAAAAAAAAAAGGAAAAAAATAAAAGGGAAAGTAGCACATCCCTTTGTGCAATGCGTTTTTAAAATCCCTGTTAAGTTCCTGTACATGCTGACAGTTTTACAATTTACATGACAGCTGGCTTGCTTGGAGGAGATCTCTGTTAATTAAAATAACACAAAGGGAAAGAAGCGAAATCGTGTCAGCGGATAATTAATTCGGAGCAGGGCACCAGGCTGCGCGCCGATCCCGCTAACAAAACTCTGCAGGAATTCACAGCTTGGCAGGGCCCAGCTCCCGGAGCAGCTCTCGGGCCGGTCCCTTCCCACAGGACACATCCCCATGTCCCACTGTCACCCCGCTGAGCAGGGTGTGAGGCGCTGCATGCACCTGGGGTAAGCCAGGATGCGACCTGCACCTTTCCGAGGTCTGCATCTGGCCCCAAGCCTTCTCCTTGCTGGGTTCTGCCTCTCCCGGAGGGTTGCTCTCTGCTCCTGCCTGTCTGCTCCGAACCTGCCACCAGCTCATGGCTGTCTCTTGTTGCCTGTCCCTTGTGCACCTTTGTCCTGCACCCATGTCACCGTGTCGGTGATAGGGACAGCCAAAGGGCCAGCTCTGCATTCGGAGCCCAATGCCCCTGCAGTCAGGACATGCTGAAGATGCACACTTTGTGGTTTTATTTTGCTCCTCAGGGCTTTGCTCCAGCCCTGCCCGGTGCCCGGTGCTCCCCGTCCGGCTCCCCCCATCCTGCCCCGCCGGCTCCCTGTACCCAGCCGTGCAGGCAAAGCCGGCCGTCAGCACCTCGCCGCCGAGTTCTGCTTAGTTAACTATTCTGCTGCTCGCTCTCGCTGCTTTGGTGTGCTGATCAGGCGGGCTTGGAGATGGGGAAAGAGAAAAACAGCACAGAAAGGGAAGAGAAAGAGCAGCCCAGGGCTCCAAAGCAGCTGAGGTGTCAAAGACAGAGATTTAATGAATGTGCCTGCGGTTCACCTGAACAGATGAGCACAAGCTAGAAGGAGAGAAGGAAGAAAATGGAAAAAAGAAAGGATCATTTTTCAGATTGGCAGCTCCCCTCCCAGACATCTTTTAACAAGAGAGAAAAAAAGGGACTCCGGCACGGCATTAAAGGGCCAGAGCCGGCTGCTTCCCTGCACCACGGCAGGAGGGTGCCCGGGCTGGGCTGTGGGGTTGAGGCTGGGTGTCACAGCTCCCTGAGCCCCCAGCCCCTTTGGCATCAAGCCCTTCGGATGGGAGAGGACCCGATTCCCATCTGGCCGCCAGGCAGCTGCCAGCAGCACCAGCATGGAGCTGCCCAAGGACAGAGCTGGAGAAGTACCTCTAGAAGCCAGGGGTTTGCCCAGCGATGGAGTTTTGTCCAGGTTATTTTGGAAGAAGCATTTCTGTATTAAAAAGCTAGAAGGGGGCTTCCCGGCCCCAGTCTGTGCAGGGGGCGGCTCAGAGCTGGGGGTCCCTGCAACCCTGTCCAAGCATGGGGATGGGGAGGGGTTCTGCAGCCACACAGCCAGAAGAGGCCAAGCTGCTGGCTCATTTGTCAACGTGCCACCAGGCCCCATCTGAAAGCAAGCAGTAAGCAGTGCTCCATGTGCTGAGCACATTAATAACAAGAGGGTTCAAGAGAGCCGGCTCGGAGGCTCTGCCAGGAGGGTGATGGTTGGCACCCGGAGCTGCGGTGCCAGCTCTGCGCGTGGGCGCTTGCAGCCCGGTGCATCTGACCCCATCCCCAGCAGCAAGAGGGGCACAGACTCTGACCCCCGGCCTCTGAAGCTGGGGAAACCTGACCACACTGACTGCTCAAACTCCCAAACTGGAGTCAGATTTGGCTTCCAGTGGAAATCACAGCACAACCCTCCCACTTGTTATTCCCCCATCATGACTTAGTGTTTTTTCCCACGCTTCTCTTTTCCTGGAACCAAACAGAGATGGAAGGAAAGGAGAAATAAGAACTCTCCAGGCTAGCAGCCGGGGAGTCTTCCCACATTTCACTCAGACTGCTTTCCAAGAAATGTAAGATATCCATGGAGAGTTTTGTCCATGGAAAGAAAGAGGAAGGCGAGCGTGGTCCAAGTGACCCAGCTGGGCTGGCAGCCAAGGGGCACTTCAGCCAGGCCAGGTGAGATTTGCTGCATGAGAACAGAACTGCTCAGCTCCGGGCACTTGGTTTGGTGTTCTGAGTGCCTGCCCAGGCCCTGGGGTGCACGGTGTCTGCTGACGGATGTAATAAAATCTGTTTATGTACGTGAGTGAGTAGGGGGTGTTTTTAACACAGACAGTTCAACTTGGCGGCAGTGAAAACAGCACAACTGCCTCTGAGGACTGAGCATCCCACCCTGGTTTGCAAACAGCATGAAAACAGATTTAGGACTATTTTTCGCCTGCATCTCCTTCAGTTGCATGCCCAGGCACTGCTGCAAGAAGCTCCTTTATCGGTGGCCAGTGTAACCCCATCGCCCTTCATGCAAGCGCCGGCACCCCAAAGAGACACTGCACATTTCTTCACATTTGTGCATCGCTCCAGAGCTCCGTGTGCCTGGGGGAACCGGGGGCAGGAATGCTCCAAAAACCTGAAATAAAGCAAACACATGGTCCTGCTGTACAGGGGCTCGGGGCGGTGCGGGAACAGCAGCGCTCGCTCCTGCGCTGCCCCAAGCGTGTGGCCGCAACGAGGGTTATTTGGGTTTTAGTAGCTGCAGGACACTCATTTAGCAGCGAGGACTTTGATCTCATTTCCAGAGAGTTTCTTCTTCCCTTCCCATGAGCGTTTGCCTAGCTTTTGTCTCCTTCCAGGTGGACACGGACGCTCCCAGAGGCAGCCAGGCTGCAGTCCCAGCCCGGAGGCTTGGGGACGGGACGCGTTTGGTCTGTGCGCAAGTTTGTCCGTGGGCCTCCAATTATGCTCAGCGCGCTGAGCTCTGTCACATCGGGTTCTCATCAGGGACAGCCCTGGCGTGGGTCACTGCTTCCCCCCCTTTTTATTTTTTTTTCTGTGCGTGCTTGCATTTTTCTTTATATTTTTTGATGGTTTTGCAAAGGAGCCCTAAAGATGGAGAGGGGAGCGGGGCTGCCGGACCTGGGGACTGTCACTGGGGACAGGGACAGCCCCGCAGCCCCTCGGGATGTGCTCTCGGCTCAGCCCGGCTAAACAAACCAGCGAGTCGCATCCCCTGCACATCCACATTTCTCCTTAAAGCAGGGCCAGCCTTCTCATAGCCGTAATCCTGATTAAAACTCCAGTGTTGAGTGAGTCGTAATCCTCGCCACCTCGGGGCCATCTTATTATTATTATTTTTTTATCCATTAAAACCTGTTTTCTCTAAATGAAATAAAATATAAGCAGAGATAACAAAAGTCATTGCTTTTTCATATATATATATATATATATATATATATATAAAAGAAAGAAACATTTCACATTCAAAAAAGAAGTTAATAAATGGCCAAGCCCCAACAGATGGGGGTGTGTGCGGAATTTGCATTTTTCAGATTAACATGCACGAGCGAAGATAGAAAACGCACTTGCCCCGGGGAAATAATTTGAGAAATCTTTGCATATTTTATTTAAAAGCATGCCGCGTTAGGCAGGGTAATAATGCAGAGCGATGGTGATTAGGTTGGGCCTGGAGGGATCGCAGCCTGGGACCCTCCCTCCTCGCGCTCCGTCTCTCATCCTCCCCGCAGCCCCCCCAGCCCACCGGGCTGCACCCCGAGCCCCCCGCTCCGCCGATAGCCCCAGCAGGGGCCAGAGCATGGTCAGGAGCATGTTACATGGGCTGGGTGCACGACTCCACTACGATTCATCTCAGCAACTCGAGGAACGCTTTCTCCTTCCGTGGTTTGCAAATCTGGGTTTTGCAGCATCCCGTTACGGGATCCGAGCACCCAGACCCCAAAGCTGTGCTGGAAATCCTGGTCACCGTACTCAGGTCCTGCAGTGCCGAGCTCCTGCTGCATGGCAAAGCCTGGCCTGCTGCCTCCAGAGCATTTGTGTCAACCTCGGCCTTTTTGAAGTCAATAAACCAAGGCACATCCCTCAAAACGCATCTCGGCCTTGGAGCACTTTATCTGGAGCACACTTTACAAACACACGGCCTTTGCTTGGGGGATTCGTGCAGCTTAAACAAAATCAGATGATCTCTCAGAAAGTGTTTCTGACGGAGCACTAATACCCTGCTCGTCACCGTTACGGATCTGCCAGCAGGGCCTGAAAGCCCTCAACAAAACGTGCTTCGTGTCCCCGTCCCATGGCGAGCACCGAGCCGCCCGCAAGCGCGCGGCGCCAGCTCGCAGGTGATCCCATCGCTCTGCTCCCCCAAATTTCAGGCTGTCCTCGGGGTCCCTCCCCGCTAATTAATACCCGCTGAAGCCCAAGCAGATGGAGGTGCAGCTCGGCCCCTCGCGGGAGCCCAGCCCTGCGAGGAGTGGGAGCGGAGGTGCCGGGGCGAGCTCTCCTCCAGCTCCTGTTCACACCAGGGCTGCGAGGTGAGGGTAAAACCTGCGGGGTGCAAGCCTGAAGATGAAAGTCCCGGCAGCTGTGCAGTTTAACAGGGTGATAATTGGGCAGCGGGGAGGGAGGGGAAAGAGCATAAAGGGGAGGCACAGCGAGGGCAGGGGTTTGGTGCTGAGCTGGGGGCTTGGTTGCTGCCCTGCTGCTGGAGGGGAGCCTGCGAGGCGGGCTGCGCCTCTGTGCTGTGCTCTTGTTTGGGGTCTCTTCATTAGGGAGCATCTGGGGGCTCCTCATGGCCCTGCTGATGCTTTTTGGGGAGCTGGGGTCAGCTAGTGGGGAGCTGAGAGGAGGGAGAAGCTCAGAGGTCTGTCCTCTTTGGGGAGGAGAGACCCGAAGAGCTCCTCGGGGTCAGGGATGCTGTGCTGGGGACGTGCGTGCTGGGCTCACTGATGTGCCCAGGAGCTGAGCAGGGGAGGCAGGAAGGGCAAAATCCTCCAATTCTACCTAAAACACCAAAATCAGGGACATGGTGCTGCTTTAGCTTTGGAAAACCTTCACCTTTTATTTAATATAGGCCCCTTCACTCCAGTATATAAACCTAATGCCTCGTTTAACACTTTTTGCAGGTGAGAAGACCTTGTAGGCGTGATGGGGGAGCAGCCCCAAGACCCAAGAGATGGGTGCTGATGGAGGAGCAGCCCCTGGACCCCCGTGCTGCTCCTGCCCTCCTGCTCCTCGCAGCCATCCCCATCATCCCCTCGATGCCCACCGGCAGCCTCCGAACCTGGCTTAAACCAGAGCAAACCTCCTGCCTGGCACACACAGCCCCTGCCGCTTCCCCCAGCTTTGAAATCTGACCCAGAGCCCGGCTCTCTCCCTGTCTGCTCCCATTATTAATAAACTTTGAAGGGCTCCCTTCTGTCCTTAATGAGATTAGTGTTATTTTCATGCATTGCTGCAGGGCAAAGGACTGAAAAAGTGGCTGAGCTGTAAACTAAAGGGTGCTAATCTATAGAGGGTGGGTCCCCCGTTCTCACCGCCTCGGGGGCTGGGTGAGAGTAATCAATTAAAAGAGGGGATTAGAGGTGCTGTGGTCACCCCGGGTATTGAGGTCACCCCGCCACCCTCCCGCAGCAGGCGGGTGCACGGCGGTGGCACCGCGCAGCATCCAGCCCTGCTCAGAGCCCATGGTGCGCCCGAGACCCAAAGGAGCAGTAGGGGAAAATCTGTTGTTAATATATTAATGGCCACAATTTGCTTAGCGGGTCTGTCTGGGCTTTGTAAATGAATGCTAATTTAAAGCACGACCTCGCTATGGTCTCTTTTTTTTTTTTTTTTTACTTTATTCAAGAGCTTTTGTTCCGCTACGAACACGGGAAGGAAAAAGTATACAGCGTGGCCAAATGTGGTGTTGCTTTCACTTGTAGTTTCATGGTTTTAACCAGGAATTATTGTAGGGAAGGAGGGGGCGGCCTGGCTCAGACTGGAAGCGTGGAAACCCAGTTCCTGTGTGCACCACGGGGCATGGAAGAGATTGGCGCTCCTGGGCTCTTGGCTCCCCAGGAACAGCTTTGCAGGGGCTGGGTCTCTGCTACCTGCTGGGTACCAGAAAACTTCGTGGATCCCTGTGATCCACGGGCAGCTCCCAGGATCCCTGATGGATCCCCAACCTCCCCTTTGGATGTCAAACCCATATCGGAAAAGCAGCCCGGAGCTCCCACTGCTGCTGGCCCATCTTTGGGGAAGGAAGGGAGCAACAATTCCCTCGATGAGGGTGCTCAGGCGCTGGCAGTAATTAAATGCCTTTTCACTTGGAGCATCCCAGGCTGGGGATGCCCAAGCCCTGGCCACATGCTGCGGGGACCACGGGGACCATGGTGTCCCCAGCTTCATGCAGCACATCCCTCACTTCTGCTCTAACAACCTCCTCCCGGCCATCCCAGTCCCTTCTGGGACACGAGGACATTTGGATACCACCACACAGCGGCACCTTTGGGTGCCAACACACCGTGTTAAAGCCCATCCATGCTCAGCACCAAGCATAGGACCAGCGGGACACGTCTCCTGCCAGGCTGCCACCACGGCACGTCCCTGCGACACCCGGCGGGCTCCGGCCCCCATGTTGACCCTGACGCCTCTCTCACCACTTCCACGTGCGAAAGGGACGTCAGTTTGGGTTTATTGCAAGCCCCGTTACGTCTGGGTGATAGTTATGGGGTGCTAAAGGGATTAGCAGCACGCACCGTCTGCTGCGTGCTCCGGGAGGGGACGGCGCCTTGCCCCGGCAGATAACGCAGGGGCAGTAATGCAGAAGGGGAGGCTGTGAAAATAATTACCTTAATTTCAAGAGCTGCTTTAAAAGGAGAGGAGGCCTGATGTTGTGTGGGGGGATGTCGCCTTCCTGGGTGATGGCTTCAGGCCCGGAGAAAGGAGTTTCTCCTAAAACTGAGGCTGGGCACCAAGTGATGGCAGCGGGACTGGGCTGAGCCCCAGGGTGCTGTGGGTTCTGGGGTGCACGGAGGAAAGGGGGTGAGCATCCCACCTCAGTACCACTGAGACCCCTGCTCTTGGGGCTGCGGCTTACCCCCTCCCACAGGCACCCCAGGGTGTTCGGCACACATCTGGCAGCTCAGGGGGAGCAGCCAGAGGGGAAAAAACCCTGCGTGGGGTGCTCACCCGCAGCCCCAAGAGTCCAGAATCAGGCCAGGTAGCAGCTACTATTTGCTATTAAAGCTTTATTGGGTTTGGGGAGGAATAAAGGATTTATTTGGGGAGAGAAATTGGAGGGCAAGGAGGCTGGTTGGGTGTCGCAGGGCCGTGACCCACTACAGAGGAAAGTCTTTGCTATACTCCAGGTGCCCCTCCTGTCCCAGGGGACCCGCTGCCCACCCCACGGTGCCTCGTGATGGCATTTGGGGCTGCTCAGCACCTCCCCAAACCACCACCATGGTCTCACCATGAGGACGGGGTGCCTCCTGCTCCCCCTGCACCAGGGCTTTGCAACCATAGCTGCCCCCCCAGCTCCCACCTCCAGCTCCCCACCCGAAAAACGGCGCTCGCTCCCCCAGGGAAAAGAGAGCCCGGCGCTTCCCTCGCTTTGTCCCAGCCCTTCCACGTCTCCCCCTGCCCCGAGGGGCCGGATGCGTGGCTCAGGGGAGGACTCGCCCCAAAAGACCCCCGTGGCCGGCCGGAGCTGGGGGAGCCCCTGCAGCCCTCCCCTGGCAGCGGCTCTAATCCTCGTGGCTGCATCGCCGTGGGCTGTGGATTAGGGACCAGCCCCGAGCCCTCCTTTGTCCTCCCTATTGTGGAGCATTTTGCTCGCCTCTGCTTTAGCCCTTGTAACCATTTTGCTGCCTTTTAAAAGCGGGCTGAATAGGGGGGTGGGATGGCGAGAGGGGTGGGGAGAGGCTTTGAGGCTGAAGGGGAGCATTCAGGCTGCAGCTGCCCCGTCTCAGCGCCTTCCCCGTGACCCCCACGGGCGCTGCGGCGGCCACCGAGCATCTTTGGCGACTCGGCTGCGGCGGGACAGCCCACCTGCTTGCTCCGGACAAGCACTTTCATGCCTGTTGGGATTAGAGATTTTAAGTGTCGTTCCAAATTGTGCGGATAAACAGTCTTGTGAAAACTTGTTATCGGGGCGAAAAGGCCCCCGCCGCCGCCCTCCATCCCCGGCCTTTTGTTCGGGCAATTTTTATTGGCGGATTGGATTTGATGAGGTTTAGGGTTTATTCTTAGGACTCCATTGAAGAGCTGAGCCTTTGTCTCACGCCGCGGAGCGTGAAGAATATGAAACGGAGGCGAAAATAAATCTGCTTTTCACACGCGTTAGCCCCCGGTTCGGGCAGGGACCACCAAACGCAGCTGAGAGCAGCGGCAGCCCCTGCTCCGGGCTCGTCAGCTCCGGGACCCCCCCGCTAACAACCCCCCGGTGATGGGACAGGCACTTCCACTGCACCTCAAGCTGCAGGAGCAAGGGAAGGAGCCTGGTGAGGCCGTACAATTTTAGGAGGTGCCGGGGCTGGAAAAGCCCAAACTGCAGCAGCGGGGAAGGCTTCCCTCCCACACAGAGCTCCGAGCCCTCATTACCCACCCCCTCCCCAAAAAAATCCAGCCCCACCGGCAGGTCAGTCCCGTAATCGCTTCATTTATCACCAGTCACTTCGGGAGAGATTCATCAACGGCGTAATTTCCAAGGAGTTTGCTGCAGGGGCTGCCTTTCATTTGCGAGGAGCTCCCCGCGCCTTTCCCCTTCATCACGGGAGCATGCTCCGGCTCGCTGCGGAGCACCGGGGGTGAGCCCATGCCCTGGCTCTGTCCCCACCTCGTCCCCATGTCAGGGGGATGCCACTGAGCCCAGGGGACAGGGCAAGGGACTGGGGGGCTGACCACAGTCTGCAAAAGTGGTTGGGGAGAAGTCACCTCCTGCCACTGAGGGCCTGCAGGTGCTGCCCGGCTCCCTTCTGGCTTCCTTGGTGGACACCTTCCATCCGGACAGTTGTCCCTTGTAGGTGTCCCTGGGAGGGACAGCAGGAGAGAAAGGGACAAGAGCTGCCCCAGACGGGAAGCAGGGGTGCCCATGTCAGTGCCACATGCTTGGGACACTCGTGGTCACTTCAGGCTGCCCTGGGCCTTGGGGTCGGGGTATTTCTGCCACCAGGGGTGCCACGCTCGCTGCGTCACCTCCCGCTCCAAGCATCAGCAAGATCATCCCTTGATATCCGCTGGTGCTCTGGCTCCTCCTGTTTGGATAAGATATCTGTAATTACACGCATGCCTAATCGGAATTATTTCCGCAGCGCAGTCCTAGCGCTCCGCACCCTTCCCAGCAGCTTGGCAGGAGGCTCCCCCGTCAACGGGGAGAAGCTGGGTGGTGGCACCTTTGGTCACCTTGGTGGTGACCAGCTCTCCGGAGAGTGTGGCCATCGGTGGCCACCACCAGGAGCTAACAGCACGTCCCCAGCGACCCAATGGGATCTGCCCGGGGTCCCAGAAGTGTCTGATCCCATAAGATGCAGGGGGATTTCTTCGGGTGCTCTTAGACTTGCAGTGGTCACCACGATGACTGCTTTCCCAAAAGAAATGCCACAGTCGGGAACCGGGGGCTGGTGGAGAACACGTTGAGTGCGCTCCTCTGGCCCGTGCCGCGTGAGCTGTCGGGTTGGATCATCCCAACGGCCCTGCCGTCCATGAGCTCACAAGCAGGGTTGGCTGGGAAACAAGAACGGTTTCGTAAAACCTTCAAGGTTTCAAAATTTGGGTTTCTTCCAGTCTGCAGCCAAGCTGAGCCCGTTTTAAAATTTTCCCATGGAGAGCCACCCCACGGAGAGTGTACCCAAGGAGCCACCTGCCCCGGGGACCAGGCGCTTCTCCCCTCCCGGTGCCCTACACCAGCCTCACACGCGGCACGGGGGTCCCACCGCAGGCAGGACATTTTGGGGACATGTTCCCTGCCACCCCTGTCCCTGCAGCATCCTCTCAGCACCGCCGGCTGCTCCTGGTGGATGCCTCATGTGGGTCCCCCCCGGCTGCGCTCGGCAGCTCTCGCTGTCACATCGTGTTATTTGCTCCGTGGGGCCGATGAACCTGCCCCCTTCGGCAAAAATCCCGCTGGCAGCGCAGCTTCACCGGGGTGCAGGAGGGGACGTGGGTGAGGAGACCCCGAGCTTGGCACCGGTCACACAGCGTGGGGCGCCGGGGGTTGGGGAGGGAAGTTATTTGGGGACAGGGAAGCAAAATCCCACCTGAATTTCAAAGGCATCTTCCAACCCCCCCCGGTGGCACCTCCCTCTGCCTCCTTCCCACTACATTTTGGGGGATTTCAGGGGTTTTGGGGCAGGCTGAACCCTTCATCTGGGGCACGGCCACCCCCACCCCCACCCCCCCCAGCTCTGAATTCACCCTCCATTATTTTTGCCTCCTCCTCCTCCCCCTCCCCGCCTCAGCTGCCTGCTGAATGAAGGATGGGTTTTTAAGCCTTTTTTACCCCCAAGGCCTGCAGCGCTGGCTTGGCTGCTATCGCTGGGATAAATGCAGGCTTTTCGGCCTAGAGCAGCATCCGGGGGAGCCGCGGCGCTCCCCCCGCACCGGGTTATCAATCCCCGCTCAGCGCTGCCAGCGCCGGGCTGGGTCCTCTCCACTGGGAGCCCTCTTCTTACCCTCTGGCCACGAGAAAGACCAGCGTGGCTTAATTCCGCGCAGTATCAACACCAAACAGACTCAGCCCCAATGCTACTGGCTCCTCTTAATTCGCCTTTGTGTTCTTCGTTTTCATGAATTTTTAAAAAGTTTCCCCAGCTCTCTCCGTGCCGCCGGGCTGCGGCGGGTTGGGTTTGCTGTGCGTGCCCGCGTGGGGCTCGCGTCCCGCCGCCTCACCTCCTGCTGAAAACAAGGCAACAGCAAGGCATTTGGGCTCTGCTCACCCCATCCCCATGCGGCCGGGAGGTTTTTGGGTGGCTCGAGCACGAAAACCTCGGTGGAAGGGCCCGGGCTGGTATCAGAGCGCAGTGCAGGAGCGGCACGGTGCTCTGGGTGCCAAGGGCAGCACCGTGTCCTCCCCAGCCCCGTAAAAGTAAGGACAGTGCTGTGCCATGGTGGGGAAGGAGATTTTTGGAAAGCAAAATAAAACAATCAGATCCTTCAACAGACTTCAAAAATAACACATTTATTTATTTATTTTGCTCTAGTGCAAATGCAACCTCCATCCATGACTGGGAGCTGGGAGTTGCCTTCCCCCTTCCAGCCCTGCCCACAGAGAGCACTGAAATTAAGGCAGGGTGGAGAAAAGGGGAGATGAGCCCAAAACGGAGCGCCCAGATACGAGTGCAGCCACCCTTTCAGGCTGAGTCTAAGCACAGGTAAGATGGGAACCTGCCTCCAGCCACCCCAGCCTGAGCCTTCCTCCGCTTCCAGCTTCGTGGTGCCGGGGCCAGCAGCACAGGGGTGGAGCAGGGAGGAGACCAGGGGGGTGAGCAATAGCTTGCAATGAGGCTGCAGCACTTCCATGCCCGGGTTTGTGCAGGCGATGCCGTGCTGGTCTCTGTGAGCATCACGGGTGTGCTGGAGCCCATCCTCGGCAGCCCCATCCTGCACGTCAGCAGCACCATCTCCCCCTGTCCCAGCCGAAAGGAGCTGGCAGAGCCTTGCAGCCAGCACCGTGTGGGGCTGGGGAGGTGTTTCTTGGCTGTCCGTGCACAGCCCTCGTTTTAAAGCCCTCAATCAAATGCTCCTAGACAGCGAGCTCGCGTGGCGCTTGGATTATCATCCCCTCAGAGGACTGAAGTGCAGCACCGAGGCTGCTGGGACTCCAACCCGTGGTTGCAGGGCTCGAGATATTTCAGCGCGGCTGCTTAAAGCCACGAAGGCTTCCCCTCCAGCAAGACAGCCACTACATCACACAGGGAACGCGCTCCGAAATAATGATGTACAACTGGCCTTGAGGCACTCTTTGCAGCTTGATTGGCCTCAATGGCAGGAGAATAACCGAGAGTTTATTGCTTCTCTTCCAGTGATCTTTACTCCCAGCTGTTTTCCCAGGGAGGGCTGGATCCCCTACCCCATGCGAGGAGCTGGCGAGGTGCTGAGCACACCCAGGTCCCGGGATGGGGCTCTGCAAATGGGGGGGGGGGGGAGAAGCCCCCAGCCCCTTTTTGAAGGCGGAATGGGTGTGAGCTGCTGGCAATGAGACCCGGTCACCTCCTTGGTCCCTTCTCCTCCTCCCGTGGGTGCAGCGCCCGTCACCACCCAGGCCACCGAGCAAGCTGCTGCCTTGGCTGCTGCAGAGCCCCTGCGACCTCAGCGGTGCCCAAAAGCTGCTTTCTGCCTGCTCAGCTCACTGCTGTCTGTGCAAAAACAGAGCAAGAAAAAAAAAAAAAAAAAAAAAAAGAAAAAAAAAAAAAAAAAAAAAAAGAGCGTTTTCATGCAGAAAGTTGTTGGCAATCCCCAGCTCCTGGTGCAGTTTGCAGAGGGCAGAGGTGAGATCGTTGCAGTTGATTTTTTCCCCCTTTCCTTTTGAGGAGCTGCGCTGCAAATAGCCTGATTTATAAGATTTCTCTATCATTAAAATGTAAATGAAAACAGACACGAAAACAATCTGAATTTCCAGCCGAGTTGCTCTTGCTTAATATTCTACCCTGAAGGGGGATGTGCGGAAGCAACAACATTTCAAAGGGAATCATTAAAGAAGGCAGGCTCAAACTGCGTTTTCATCAGATACCGTGGCAGAGCCGAGTGCTCGGTGCCTTCCCCATCGTGCTGCCGATGAAGAGGAGACGCGGGCAGCGCGACACCTCCGGAGCAGGGGACGTCGGGGGGTCACGATGCTCCGGCACACGTGCACGGGCACTGTCTGCAGCATGATGCACGCGGGAGCCGGCGTCATTGTGTGAATCCTCGCTGGGCTGTGCCCCTTTCTGAGTGCTTCATGGGTTTTTGGCGATGCTCTGGGTGTGCGGAGTTTGGCAGCGCGTCCTGGTGTCTGGGCGGTGCAGGGAGAGCCCCCCTGAGCCTTCCCAAACTTGCCTGCAGACCCCTCACACCCCAAGCTCTCAGCGTTGGTGCTGCTTTGTTTGGTGGCTGAGCAGGAGGCCGAGGGGGCTGTGTTGTGCTGCTGATGTAAATGCGTCGAAAATTAAGTACAAAATATCGGGGAGCAGGGAAACGGTGTGCACCACGGTTCAGCCACGCACCGGAGCGCGCTGGGGTGGCGAAAGGGCTGAGAGCTTTTGTTTGAATCACTAACCCGCTGCTTGCTGCCCTAACGAGCTGAAATGTCAGCCTCGCTGCTGGCTGGGCTGGCACGGAAGAGCTCAGGGTGCTGCTGGTTTATATTTAGCTTCCGCAGAGGTCAGCACCGAGCGGGCGTGCAGCCGCATTGCGAGCCGCAATGCGAGCAGCGCATTGCAGGGCGCCGGACCCTGCCCATCTCCTGCCCGAGGGAGGAAACACGAGGGCTCTCGAGGGGCTGCAGGACGGGCTCAGCACCGCTCCACGCCACTTGCTGTGGTCTGTACGAAAGCGAAGCCTGGCTGGGTAAGGAGCCTTCCCCGCTCAGAGGCACGAGGAGAGGCAGCACCCTGCGGTCAGAGCATCCTGCGGCGATGCTCACCACGCAGCGGTGGGGCACGTCCCCCATCCCCTTACCCCGACTCTTCCTCCCACCCTGGCTCATGCACAGGCACAGGTTGAAGCCCCAGAGCCTGTTCCTTTTTTTCCTTCCCCCTCACGGGGGGCTGCAGATCCGTGCTGCTCCGACAGATAAGGGGCTGCGTGGAGAAGGCTTTTGGCTGCCCAGCTCAGATGCCCTGGGGCAGGACGGCTGAGCCCGCTGGGTGATGCAGGGCAGAGCCGCTCCCCTCTCCTCTCCTCTCTTCTCCTCTCCTCCGGGACCTCCCAGGCAGCGGCAGGTGCTCTGCCACGGCAGCACATATGGATTCTATAAGGGCTGAGCTCATCTCCTGGCCCCGGGGAGGGCGGCGGCGCGGGACGGGGCTGCCGGGTGCGAGGTAAAGCCCTTCCCGCTGCAAAGCCAGCGTGGGAGAGCTGGAAGTCCCCGAGCCACAACAAATGGAAGAGCCCAGGACGCCCTTTCTAGAGTCACTTTTCAGAGTGGAAATACACTGAAAAAAAAAAGGGGGGGGAGCTTTAAGTATGTCCCCGTCTGGCTCTCTGGATGTTAATGGCCCGCGTTGATTAATTTTCTTTTGTACTTTCATGGCATCAGTTATCACATCGTACGATTTTATTTTTAAAGGCCTTTTTTTAAGCCCACAAAACACTGGAAATAGTTAGGACGGATTCAAATTACAAGGTAAAACTTTTCCCTCCAAACCTTCATAAATGCTTGATTTTTTTTTTTAATGCCATTATTTTAACTTTCAAAGAAAGGCACCGTTTGCCAAACCTTGCTTTGCGCAGTAAAATCGGCCCAGTGTTACAGGGCTTTAATATAATAATAACAATAAACTTTCAGAGGAGACCTTAAAAACAAAGGGCCCTGTCTGCTGCGCATGGAAATTCGGGCTCACATGCCCCGAGGTCCATGGCTCATTTTCCCCGCGTGCCGAGGAAGCCGTCACGTGCGAGCCCCGGCTCCAGCCCCACCGGGCGGCCGCATCCAGACCCTGCTGGTGTCACTGGGTTGTGCCACCGGGCTGGGGGGCTTCGAGGCCAGAGCAGCTCTGTGCAGACCCCGAGAGTCACAGCAGCCATCTGCAGGCAATGAATCCGGATCCTTATTTATGGAGGGCTGGAAATCCCTAAGGGTGGAGAAACGCCCGGTGCGGGGTCGGGTTGAGCCCAGCTGTGGCCGGATCCTCACCCACAAGGGGCTGGCACGGGGCTGCGGGGGGATTTCTTTGTGGGGTCACCATCCCCCGGGATGCAGAGCGAGGACGTCACCCTCCGAAGCTGGCACGGGCTCAGCCCCGCAGGTTTTTGCGACTTTGTTTTTCCCCCTGCAGTCGGTGGGGGGGGTTCATTAATTCGCAAATCTCGCTTGGGTATCGGAGCTGGGGGTGGAAAAACTTGGGAAGTGGATTTTGCAAATCACGGCTGGCCATCTACACCCAGCTCCGGGGGCACAGGCACCGGGGCTCCCAGCACTCGGGGAGGAAGCCTCTGGCTGCCGGAGCAGATCCACCCCTTTGATCTGCTCCCACAGTTATTCTTTCATTTCTTGAGCAAATAATCTGGATTTTCACAATATTTACCTTGGAAATAATTATTTGTGTAAAGCATTCGACCAAGACAAACAGAGAATCGCTCGGCTGGCTAAGGAGAGCAGCCGGCCCGAGGTCTCATGTTCCCCTCCATCTCCTGAGCTTCCGTGCCGCGGGCTCGCACAAGCCAGCAGCCAAAAAACGGGCCACGAACCCAGGGGCAGGGGCTGGGGACACAGCTCCTCGTGGCCCCCACTGCCCGGTCGTGACTTAAAGGGTGGAAAAAAGCAGCTGCCCTGCCCCGGAGTCCCCTTCAGGCATTGCCACCTCAGCCCCGAGTGTTTTAAACGGGGCTGTCGCATCCTTCGGTTCCCAGAGGTTCAGCGGCTGTAGAGGAGAAGCAGGAAAGGGGAGAAAAAAAAAAAGGTGAAGGAAGGTTCAAAGGCCTTTTTTTCATCTCTATTTAATCTCTGCAAGGCCCGAGGCAAAGTCACCTTCGGGTCAGCACTCAGGTGTTTTTATCTCCAGCCCCATCAGCGCCGAGCTGCCCCCCCAGCCCCGCCGCTGCCCGCCTGGAGCCAGGCTCGGCGCAGGAGGGGTCAGCTCCAGCCCCGCATCCCACCACGCGCCCGGGTCAGGAGGGGACCGTGCTTCTGCGGAGGAAAAAAGGAATAAACCCACTCGGCCGTTTCACCTGCGAGGTTTTTATTAGGGCGTGCGTAATGCCCGTGGGCTGATATGAGGCAGGCAGCGGGCGCTGAGCGGGAGCAAGAGCGAGCGTGGGGAGGCGTTTCGGAGCAGCCGGGTGCTTGTGGGGATGCTACCGGGCTCCTCCTGCCCCACGGTGGGGACAAGGCGGGCAGCACAGGCTTTTCCAGATGAGAAATTAAAGTGAAATTTAACGGGGAAATTAAATCTGGGCAGGGCAGGAGCACAGCCCACTCCCGACTGCATCCTGACCCCACGGTGTTGCTCCTGCCACACCAGCACCTTGAACAGAAGATGTCATGTAAGCTCTTGAGAAAATACAGCAAGCATGCAGAGCATCTCCTTTTTAATCTCAGTTTAACAAGGCTGTTCTTCACAGTCTCTGTGCAGTCCTCGCTGGATGAAACGCAGCTTAGAAAAAAATACTGTTTGCTTTGAGGTGATAAATTAATACACTCACAAACGACACAACTTTGCGAGCAGCTTCCTGATCATGCACCACGGTGAAGCAGCTCCCACAGCACACGGATGTGCATATCTACAACCTGGTTGTAAAAAAATTGGAATTAACTCTTCTCTAATACTGAATACATTTTTTTTTAAAAAAAAGGACACAGGATTTGAAGCAGTTGAGATTTGGAATTATTTTTAACCATTCTGAGGTCACTTTTCAGGATGATTCTCTCTCTCTCTCTCTCGGTGTCTCTCTGGACCTGGTGCATTAGCTCAGATCATTATCTGCAGGGCTTTAAATGCGCTTCATTAGGCTGGGCACTGGGGCGAGTCCCTAGGGACAGCACGGGACACCTTGCACCAGCACTGCTCAGCGCCACCGGGCTGTTCCGGGTCCGTGATGCAGGATGGAGGTGACACCATGCAAGGAGCCTTGCATGCCGGCGCACGTGCCGAGTGAGGAAGAGGAGAGGTGGGCGAAGAAATGTCCTTTAAAGCTCTGCAAAGAATGGGGTGGCCTCTGCTGCGTGAGCCACGCGACACCCGATGTGGCCCTGCCGCAGACCCCCACTGCGCGCCCTCCTCAGGGTAAATTATTCAGCAATAAAACCTGATGGAGCTGCAGAGCTCCAGAGACGTGGCCAGCAGAACTCCTGGTGTCGAACACTCGCAACAGAGGGCTGCAAGTTGGGCGCAGGAGGTGAGCCTCGCTGCTGGCAGCTCACCAAACCCCGGCGGGGAGCTGGGGCAGCTCTCAGAGACCGGGGGCGGCCGCGGCGGCGGAGCACGGGGCGCCCTGCTGCATGCGGCGGATCAGCTCCTTGCGGTTGTCCAGGATGGTGTCGAAGCTCTCCTGCAGCCGGTTCTGCTGCTCCACCACCTTCTGCTGGAGGCCGTGGATCCAGCGCAGCAGGGCCAGGCGCCGGTACATCACCAGCTGCACGTGGTGCTTCTCCTTCTCCCGCTCCTTGAAGCGCTCCTTGTCCTGGAGGTGCTGCACCGCCTCCGCCAGCACCGGGAACAGGGGCTCGGGCCGGGGCTCGGCCGTGGGGGGGTCCCCAGGGGGGTCCCAGGAGCCACCGCAGGAGCTGTCGGGGCTGTCGATGCTGAGCGCGCTGCTGGCGTAGCCGTTGTCCTCCGCGGGGGATCCCGGGGGCTCGCCACCCGCCGCCCCCTCAACCTCCGCTCCCTCTGGGGGGCTGCGCTCGCCCTCCTCGGGGGGACGCGTTGCGCTCGGGGGGGCGTCCCTGAGCCTGCCCTGAGCCGTCTGTCTCCGCGTTAATAACAGCAGATTATCAGACGGATTTGGCGTGTTTTCGCCCCCCTCGGCCTCGCCGCTGCCCAGCTCCGGCCGGCTCCAGTTCTGGTTGCTGTCGCACACCTCCCCGGAGAAGTTGCAGTTGGGGTCGGGGCTGCAGCCCCCAGCCTCCGGGAAGGCTGTGCCCAACGTGGGGCCCCCCGGGAACGGGGAATTCGATGGGGCATCGGGCGGGCAGACGGCAAACATCTCGCCGGGCTCCTGCCTGCAAGAGAGAGCAGGGCACCAGGCTGGTGACAAAGGGGGGCTCGCAACGCGCACGGGGGGCTGTGGGATAAGGGGCTTGGGAGGTTTGGGGTGCTGGGGGTCAGGGCACGCTGTGAGCTGTGACAAGTGGGTGAAGGGCTGGCACCGCCGGGACCAGCTGAACAAGGAGACAAACGCCCCCTTACTTCATTTGCCTCATTTAAAGCTGCTAAGGCTGAACTCCTGCCCCAGGGTTTTGAGGTGCCTCTGGGCTGGGAACCCCAAACGGCCCGGGGCCAGGAGGGGCACGGCTGGGGCAGGCACCCTGCCTGGGGCCACATTTTTGTGGCTTCCACATTTTTGTGGGGCCACATTTTTGTGGCAAGGGTCGGGGGGCACCGCGGGGCGCGGGCACGCCAGCCAGTGCCTGTGTCTGCCAATTAATTAGTGCCGTGCCGGTGGAGGTTTGATGGAAGGAGCTGCGGCTCCCGCAGCAGCACGGTTTATTTAAGGGGTCACACTGGGGGGGATCCGGGCACAGGCTGCTGACCCCCGGGGTTGGGTTTGGGGCCACATTTGGGCTCTGGAAGCACCCACAGCAACGCGGCTGGGGGTGGAGGGGACAGAAGAAGGAAGGTGACCCCGGTGCTTCTCGCCAGGCCGTCGGCAGTGGGACACGATCCTTCCTGCCAGCAGCCACCGGGGGTCCCGGGGGTCCTGGCTCCAGCCCGGGGAACCAGAGGGGGGCTTTGCCACGGTCTGCGGCACCTCCGTGGGTCCCAAACACACGTGGGGAAGATGATGGTGTGGGGTGGCCCGGTGGGGATCCCCCCAAAGTCCTGCAGAACCCCCCCCCCAGTCCTGAGTCCCCCCCGAGTCCTGCAGGGTCCCCACCGGTCCCGTGCCGCCCCCCCGGTCCTTCTGCAGCACCCCCGGTCCTGCTCCCCCCCGAAGGTCCTGCGGGCACCCCCAAGTCGTGCAGCCCCCCCTCGGTCCTACCGCATCCCCCCGGTCCTGCAGACCTCCCCCTAGTCCTGTGCCCCCCCCCCGGTCCTGCATCGCCCCCCGGTCCTGCATCGCCCCCCGGTCCTGCATCCCGTGCCCCCGGTCCTGCCGCCTCCCTCCCCATCCTGCATCCCCCCCCCCGGTCCTGCCGTCCCCTCCCGGTCCTGCAGCCTCCCCTCCGTTCCCGAGCACCCCCCCCCGGCCCTGCCGCCCCCTCCCTGCTCATACCGGTGCCCCCCGGTTCCCCCCTCCCCGGAGCAGGCAGCGCTCACCGGCAGCCCCGGGCCCGCAGCTCCGCCGCCGCCGCCGCCGGGGGGGGGGGAACGGAAGCGGGGAGGTGCCGCGGCCCCGCACTTCCGACGGCGCCCCGGGTCCGCCGCCCCGCTTAAACGGGACCGGGGGGATCGCACCGAGCACTGAAGGGGGTGTGAGGGCTCCTGAGGGGGTCCTGGGGGTCGTGGGGGGGCGGCAGCTGGACGTGGTCCCCGCCCACGCGTGGCCGTGGGGGCCCACGGGAGGGGAGAGATGCTCGCGGGGTGGGACGGAAAGGGGGTGTGGGCGCGGGGGTGCAGCCCCCCCCCCCCTACACACACACACCGTGGGCAGTGGGGTCCTGGGGATGCAGCCCCCCAACACACAGCCCCGTGGGCAGTGGGGTCACGGTGGTGCAGCCCCATTCTGTGGGCAGTGGGGTTGGGGGATGCAGCCCCCTCCCACACCCCCTGTGGGCAGTGGGGTCATGGGGATGCAGCCCCCACACACACACCGTAGGCAGTGGGGTCACAGGGACGCAGACCCCCCTCCGTGGACATTGGGTCTGGGGATGCGGCCACCCCCATACCCCCTGTGGGGAGTGGGGTCATGGAGATACAATTGTGTCCCCCCCATCCCGGTGGGCAGTGGGTTTGGGGATGCAGCCCCCACACGCACCCTATGGGCAGTGGGGTCTTGGCGGTCCCCGTGGGTGCAGCCACAGAGGGAGTTGGTCACGCCTGGGACACGATGGCTCCATCTCAGCCCCATTCCCGGGGGTCCCGTGAGGCTCAGCAGGGCCCCTGGGGGTGTGAGGGGGGCAGTGGGAGCCCCGGCTCTCAATGGGGCCGTTGTTGCCCCTCGCCACATCAGACGGCTCCCACGGGGGCCTGGGGGGTCACATGAAGCGCTGCGGGCGACCGGGGGATAAAGATGCTTTGTGGGGCCGGGGTGTGTGGCTGGGGAGAGTGGGGGGAGACAGAGAGGCCCCCCCCAGGACGGGCGCTTCTGCTGGCTTCGTCTGGACGTGGCCCTCACCAGCGTCCCACAGTGGTGCTGGGGGACACGGGGTGGGAGCACAGCGGGGGCTCCGCAGCCCAAGCCCACCCCATTGCGGAGGTTTGGGGCAGGGGAATATCACCGATAAGTGATGGGTACGTCCTGGTAACCCCCCACCTGCCCCACAGGCCGACAGCCAGGCCCTGCTCCTGGCTGCTTCAGCCCAGGAGGCTTCAAGGAGAAATCGGTGGGACTGGGAGCTACAACCTGGGCTGCTTGGGCTGTGTCTCCTAGGAAAGCCCGAGATTAAAGAAAGAAACATTCCCGTCCCACAGGAAAGGCAGAAACCGGCTCAGATGCTTCTGTGAATGGGCAGGAAAGGAAAAACAAAACAGGGCGAACAATGGGCTCTGCTCTGCTGTGAGCCCAGCGTTTGTTTGTTAGCATGGGTTTGTGTTTCACTCCCTTTAGGGGCCCAAAGTCAAAGCAAAGCAAAATATTCTCCACGGAGAGAGCAGAGAGGAAAACAGCCCCGGGCTGGGGACCTTCTCCTGCAGCTGGGTTGAAGGAGGCACATCAGAAGCCGACATCACGGGTTTGGGTTTCAACAAGCAGAGGAAGGCTCCCAGTGCTGCTGGGCGACCAGGGTGCTGCCCCGCTCCGTCCCCTGCCTGTGGGGTCCCATGGGGCCGGTTGGTGCCAGCACCCACTGCTGCTGGCCCAGCTTCACTTGAGCTGCTCGAGCCTCTCTGCATTTGGGGGGTTTTCTCCCCCCCATTTGGGGTTTTTCCACCCCCCAGTGCTGGCGGCCACATGGGCAGGATCGGTGCCAGGCTCACGGAGGGAGCCGGAAGGGGAGCTCGCAGTTGTCCATCCCATTCGGTTGGGGTTTGCAGTGGTGCAGATCCCCCGGCCCTGGGATTATCTCTATCTGATGAGGCTGGAGCGGATTTGCTGTTTGCAATGAAAACAGCTCGGTCGCACGGGGAACCCAGCCTTCCCCTCAGTCCCAGCTGTCCACGCAGACGGAGCGAAGCCCAAACCGTCTGCGTTCGGCACGAGCCCGCCAGAGCCACAGCAGGTCCCAGCACAGCCCTGATCCGGAGCCAGCCTCGTCGAGGAGGCAGCAGAAACCGTGGGCGAGTGGTGCTGAGCCACGAGCAGGGCAGCGGTGATGGGGGAGCTGCTTTGGGACACCCCACAGCATGGCACTGCTGTCACCAGGGAGCCCAGCTCCTGGTGAAGGAGAGGGGACACGGGGACATGGGGACAGGGGGTGATGGGGACACAGGGTGATGGGGACATGGGGTGATGGGGACATGGGGTAATGAGGACACGGGGTGATGGGGACATGGGGTGATGGGGACATGGGGTGATGGGGACATGGGGCTGTGCTGGGCTCTCCTGGGGCAGGAGGAAAACGAGGGCTTGCAGGCGGAGCAGGGCTTAGTGATGGATTTCAGAGCTGTCTTCCACTCCTCTCCCCCCAGTTTGTTCCAGAAACAAATTAAAAGCTCTCCCTTCAGGAAATTAAAAACCATTTTAAATGACTGAGTGTAAGATCTGGTGTGTCGGGGTTTCAGGGCTGGATAGCTTGGGCAAGAGGGAGGCCATGCACCTCGGGGTTCAGGGGCAGAAGGGCAGTGTTGACCCGCAAAGCAGCTCCAGAAGCTCCTGAGACCATATTTCTCCACCAAAGCAGGTTCAGACACCCAGGCCCTTCCCTGACCTGCACCCAGACACAGCAGGCAGACATCCCACACCCAGCTTTTGGGATCCTCCACAACCACAGGGCTGCGGCTGATCCCCTACATCAGCACAGCCCCAGCACCCCGGGGACACGATGGAGCAGGACCTGCAGCTGGGAAGCAAAGCTCCAAGCACGGCCACGTCCATGGGACGGGGATGCAAAGAGGGAGGAGAAAGAGCTTTGGGGGGTTTTGGGGGCTGCTGGGGGGCACGGGGCCAGGCAAGAGCCAGCCTGGCTGCTCCCGGTGTGCAACACGTGCCACACGTGTGTGCTCCGTGCCCGTTGCGTGCTCCCCGCGTGCTCTCTGCGTGCGCTCGGGCTGGGAGAGCGGCTGAGCGCCGGTGCACGGGGGGGGGGGGGGGGGGGGGCTAGGTGCAAGGGGGGGGCGCGTGGGCTGGAGCCTGCAGCCCGAGGAGGAAATTAAACATGTTTTTTTGGGAGATTTCCACATTCTTCCCATCGATTCCCATCTCCCACCCTCTCCTGCAGCGATGGCTGCGGTGGGGCCTTGCTTTGCCACGCAGCCGGCCTGGGAATGGGTTTGGTTGGGGGTCAGCAGTGGCCAAGAGCACCCAGGCACCAGCCCGCCCGGGACACGGAGCACCCATGGGGCCAGCACCCCGCTGCTGGGACCCCAGCACTGAGAATTTGTCCCGAAAGAGTTAAAAGCGGAACATTGCAAAAAAAGAAGAAGGAAAAAAAAAAAAAAGAATTACAAAAGAAAAAAGTGCCCTGAACCACATGCGACCTAACCTCCCCAGCGGCTCATCTGAGTTTAATAACGGAGGGGGGAAATCTCCCAAAAAGCTCTCAGAGAAATTAAAGTAAACAACGTCCTGACCTCCACCCCGCGCTGCCCCGCCACTGACTCGGCTCGGCTGATGCGGCCACAGCCAGGCTGGCACGCGGGGTAATTGTAACCACCTTTGGGTACCGACCGGAGGGCAGCGGGGCCCGGGGGGGGGACGCAGCACCCGGGGGGACACTGCTGGGGATGCGGGGCCAGGAGTTTTCACGCAGGGCTGTCGGGGTGAAACAGTGGCAAAACAGCGTCAGGAGCACCCATGGGTGCTGCCGCGTCGGGCCAGATGGGGTGGAGCAGGGAAGGTCTGGTCCTGCTGGTGGAGGGAGGAGGAGGAGGAGGATGTTACAGAGGGTTTGGCTTCTTGGCCTCAGCAGACTTAAAAACAAGGCTCTTGTTTTCATGGATCCTGGTCATTTTTGTAGGCTGAGGGAAAGAAAAGTGGCTCCAGGCTGTGGAGAGGTGGTGCAGGCAAAGCTGCTGGCCCCAGGGGAGAAAATGGGAGCTGTGTCACTGCCATGTCCCCATCCCTGTCCCCATCCCTGCCAGCAGTGCCCTTGCACACTGCATCCCATCTTTCCGTCTGCATTTCCCAGCGGCTTCCCAGGGGCAGCACCACTCGAGGAAGGGAAAGGAGGGTGAGGGGGCTCAGCCCCGCCAGCCCCAGCCCCCACGCTGGTCCCACCGCCGCCTGCCATCTACCTGTAAAACGAGTTATGTTTCAATCAGCAGCAAAGGCAGGGACAGATGCGCTGTATTTGGTGAAAAATGCCAGGAATCTGCAGCCAGATTGGATTTCACAAGAGCTGGGATTCCCGCGGAGGCCAAAGCGTTTCCACGGGACTCGAGGTCAGACCTCGCTGCCCCCCAGGGCCAGGGACAAGGCACCAGCGATGGGGACACCGGCTCTGCCCCGGGACATGAAGCCCCCGCGGGACAGACGTCCCCTCCCAACCGCCCTTCTCCAGGGAGAGGAGCCTCCTTCATCTTTGCTTTCATAACTCACAAAAAAAGAAAAAAAAAGGGTTTTATCTGGATTCGAGGAGATGTGCTGTGCCAAGAGAACAGAGCCGGTGTCCTCCAGCCGTTTCCTCTGCGGTTTATCCGCTGCTTAGCTACAAAAGGGGAATATTGACGCCGACTCCACCCCTTCCATTAGACCAGGACCCAAAAATCACCATTTCCTCTGGGCCTGTGAATCACTAATAAACTCCAGACAGAAAGGTCTGATTAGGAAATTGTTTGGGAAATTGAAAGGAAGTGGGAGGGCCGGGCGCTCGCGGCAGCTCCGGGGGCTTTGCTGCCGGTGTCACCTCCCCGTGCTGTGGGATGGGTCCTGCCACGGTCCCAGCGTCTGCCCCGGGTGCTCGACGCATCCCCGAACCCAGCCCGGTGGCTGCTATTCTGCAGCAGCTGGAAAATGCTGAGCTGGCAGGAAAAAAAAAGATTTCAGGTGAAAATGCTCAGAGGCACGTAGCAGGGACCAAGCAGGGACGTGTCACCCCAGGGGATGCCGGCGCTGACACTCGCTCTGCCTGTTGTGGGCACATCCTGCTCATCCCAGCGCATCCCCGGTGCCTGCTCCAGGGCGATGCCAGCTGCTGCTCCGCGCCCCAGCAGCAGCTGAATTTCAGCAGCTCATGGATTTTCCCGTCTGTGCAGATTTGGGGGATGAAAATCGCTGTGCACATCTATTTTTTTCTCTCTTTGATCGCTGTCCATCAGCTGAGCCGAGGCAGCGGAGCTAAATGAAATCTCCCCATTGCTCGGTATCTGCGGCTGGGCGTTTGCCAGCCCCTGAGCATGAAACCCTTGGCTCGTGCCCAAGCCCCCTGTGTCCCTGGGCTGTCTCCTGCCCGAGCCAGAGCTGGCCACCAGCTCCCTGCAGCCCAGGAGACGGGCACTCAGTGCAGCAGAGCTCTCAGCTCGCAGATAATACAACAAAGGCAGCCACCATGCTCTCAGGGAAGGTTTGGGGACACGCAACAACCCTTACAGAGATGCTATTGCCGGTGCCTGTGCCGGTGCATGGGGCGTGATGCCGGTGCTCTCTCAGGGATCAGCCCCAGCAGCGTTTTTTCTTCTGGTGCCGGTCTCCAGCACTGCCCGTAGCGTATCCCCAACCTCCCCGCAGGATGGGGACCCGCCGCTCTTCCCATTTGGCACGCACCCTGCAGATGAAACGTTCACCGCACGACAGTTCCTTGTGACCTCTCGGCTGCTGCACACTTTTCCTGAAATAGAAAGGCTCGACATTTGGACCTCATAATGCAGAAAAACTTCAGGATTTTGAAATTTCAGTCTTGGAAACCAATCTGATACATTCCATAAATGCTTTAATTTATCCCTTTGTCACAACATTTAATAAAAGGTTTAGTTTCAGCTGCCCTGTTTTGATTAATAACTGTAACAGATTCTAACCTGAAGGAATTGTACTATATTGCACCCATGGAAATTAAATGTTTGATTGCACATAATCAGAATTTTCTGATGTGGAAACTGCTCCGCTGCAGAACTTTGAACGAGCTCTAATCAAAAGACACTTTGTGTGTTGGTTGATTTTTTTTTTGTCAGCTTCCCCTTCACCTATAACAAGCCACGACATCTGTTAAAATTCAAGCAGAGCAAAACAGCCTGGGCTGGCTGGAAAAATTAAAATTTTGAGTGCAAAATGAAACGAGCGCCCACGTTGCGGCCAGGTGGGCGAACGGCAGCAGGCCCTGCACCAGGCGTCGATGTGGTCGGTGTGGGATGTGAGTGCAGGGTCCTGGGGTGCTGAGGTCCTGGGGTGCTGGGGTGCCAAGTTCCTGGGGTGCTGGAGTTCTGTGGTGTCAGGGTCCTGGGGTGCTGGGGTCTTGGGTTGCTGGGGTCCTGCAGTGCCAGATTCCTGCAGTGCTGGGGTCCTGCGGTGCCAGGGTCCCATGGTGCAGGGATCCTGCAGTGCCAGGGAGCAAGCTGTTCGGCTTCTCTGGCCCACGAGGGACACAAACCCTGGCTGCAAAAGGAGATCCCAGCCCAGCAGAGGGGCAGGAGCGGGGCTGGAGCATCTCCTGCATGGGTGCCCCCTGGGTGGGGGACAGGAGGGTAGGGAACAGAGTCTGTGCCATTGCGGTGCCTCTCCATCATTCAGAGCTGCGGGCACGCCGCTCACAGCAGCCGTGGTGCTCGCAGGGTGCCGTGGTCCCTCGCCTGCCACCCGCTGCACCCTTGCCCCCAGGAGCAACGTCCCGCACCAGCCGCGCTTCGTCCCCCTGCAGACCCAGAGCCGGTGCTTTGCGGGTTGCTGTCAGCAGCCGCGTGGTGGAAATTGCGTGGCTTGTCTCTTTGCAGGGAGCAGGAAAGCTCCCGCTGTTTTAAAAGCAGGTTTTATGTTCCTCGAGGCTGCGCGGGGCTGTTTATACGTCCTCACCCTGCAAAAGCCGCTGCCTCTCCCCTCTCGGCCCCAGCAGGCAGGGTTTATGGCTGGGCTTTGCACGAGGGGGGAGTAGAGCACCGTGCCGATGGCCCCGGCAGCAACCTGCAGATTGTGGGACCCAGTTTGGGTCCAGAACACCTCGATGCCACGGCTTTTGCTTCGAGCTTTAGGTTGAGACGAGCATGCGGGAGCTGAGAACAGGGCTGGGCAGTGCCACGGGGCAGGGGCAGGGCTGTGCCCTGGAGCGCGGCGGTGGCAGCTCCGCGGCACCGCAGGGAACTCCTTGTGCGCGTGTTGGAGCCGTGGTGCCTCCGGGAGGAAAGGCCTTTCCAGCCTTTCTGATCCAAGGGGAAGTTTGCATTACGGTTGAAATCCGTTACTCTTTAATAAAAAGCTGTAATTCTGGAGCTTGGTTTGCTTTCCTCTTTCCTCCTTTTCCATGGCAGGGACTTAATGTTGCCTAAGCCACGAAGAAAGGCACAGGGGTGAAAAGCAAGGGGGACAAACAAAAACCCACCGGCATTTGGGAACAGAAGCACTTCTGGGCAGCAGCTGCTGCTCCTTGGTGCTCGCCCCGGCCGCGTTGGGGCTCTGCAGCGGCCCCAGTGGTGCCGCAGGTGCCCTCGTGCCAGGCTGGGTGAGGGGGCACATTTTCCATGTCGGAAACCCGAGCTTCCAGCAATTACAGCGGCATTCCAGGACCGACTCCTGCTTCCTGGCGGGTCCCTTCCCATCAGCTTGTTTGGGTCACGGCGAAACGGATCCCGGCGAGAGGCTCTCCTGGCTGGAACCGCTTGGAAAATTCTCTCTGCATGGGTGAAATTCCCTCTGCTACCAGAGGTTATTATCTTCATACAGGAACCAACAATATCCTTTCATTTAGACGCTAATTTGAACAATGTGCGCTGGCCGGGGGAGGAAGGGCACTCGCTGCTCGGGAGCCTTTGAAAAATCCAGGCGGGAGCCAAAAGGAGAGCAAAAACAAAACCCCGCAGCAACACAAACTGCTCGGCGGTGCTGGGCTGGTGTGGAGCTGCGGGGGTCCCAGCCGCCCACGGGACCCCCGTCAGCCCTGGGCGCGAGGCAGAGGTGAGCAGCGCCACAGCGGGCAGGGGGAAGGAGCTGCCCTGGGGCTCCCGGCCCCGCAGCAGGTTGGCACCTGGGGCCCTCGGTGCTGCTCCACTCCAGCACCTGGAGGGTCCTTGATCATTGCTGCTGCACCTCCATGGCTCATGGTGAGAGCGGGGAGGGGGAAACTGTCCCCTTCCCCAGGGCAAGGATGCGATGGGACCCCCTGGGACATCCGTCACAGGGATGCGCCTCGGGGACTCTCACTTCCCAGCCCGTGTTGGGGGAAAATTGTGCTCAGACTGCCCTGGAGAAGAGAGCTCGGTCCGTGGGGTGAGAGAGCTTTGCCCACAGGGACATCGCCTTCCCTGCTGAACCACGGTGTTCGGGCTTGTAATTACCGTCTCCGTACGGCCGGAGGGTGCAGCAAAACACTCTCAGACTCGCCGTATCACCCAGCTCACACTCGGCACCATAAAAAGCGGCCGGGTGTAATTGATAACTGCAAAGCCATTTTAATTTCCATTCCCAGGAGCGGACAAGACGAGTGTGGCGGGGTGGATGGAGCACACGCCGGTGGCGATCGCGTCCCGCATGGTTCTGCTGTGGTCTAGGGGAAGGTCCCAGCCCCGAGCCATCCCCACATCATGCACAGGATGTGGCATCAGCCCCTGATCCCTCCTGGGCAAACCTCACCAGGTCTCTCAGGGGGGACAGAGGTGATTTCTGCTGCCTTTGCTTCTAACGTGGGCTCCTTCTGACCACTCACACCCGCGTGGGGAGCGCAGGCGTGTTCCCCAGTGGGGATATCAGTTGGAGCATCATCTAATTGATTACGTGGCAGTCGCTCCTGGTGCAAAGGGAAGCCCCCTCCTCACTCTCGGTGAATTAATTCAGCCTGTGCTGCTCTCTGTGCTCAATTAATCTCGTTGAAGCGGTACAGTTTTAGCTTGCACTTCACAGGATACTCAGGAGGCTCTGCCTGAGGAGACGGGAGGCGCCTTAATGATGGGGTGCTGGCTGCAGCAGGAGAGGGGACACCCCCGTTCCCCATTTCTGGCCTTGAACCTGTGCAGGATCAGCCCCCGGGTGCCGTCCCCATGGTGGGCCTGGGCCACCAGTGGCAACACTGGGGCCAGGATCGGTTCCCCGGCCAGATCCAGCTCCTGGGCTGTCCCCAGCCCTGCACCAAGACAAAGCAGCTCGGCCCTGCAGCCCCAGGCCCCCCGGCAGCTGGCGCGGGGACGTAATCCCACAAAGTCCTGCTCCGGGGGGACCAGGGGGAGAGTTGGGGGCACGCCGCCGCTCGCTGCCCCCGTCTATCCCCCCGCTATTGACCGCCTAAACAGTTCTTTGGTGATTACAATGTAAATATAGCTTTTCATGGAGTTAAGGCCTTTCATGGGATCCGCACACACTTAACCACTTAACCCCGGCGACAAAAAGAGCAGTGAATTAGCTGTTTAGAGGCTGCTCGTGCAGAAAAGCCGGCCCTGAATAGGATTTGGGGATCTCTGTGTATCAATTGCTATGCTCCAGAGGCCGTCAATGGGGCTTTTGGCGTTCGAGCATGTGCCAAGGGGGTTGCGTGGATATGGATGGAGTGTCCAGAAAAAAAATAAATAAGGAGGGGTGGGAAGAAAAAAAGCAGCTGCTTCTCTTTAATAAAACAATGATTTATTCATAGCTGCTCGGGGAAGGGGCGGGGGGGGGCATGGGGAAGTGCCAAAGCAGTGCCGTCCCTGCTCAGTGCCCAGGCTGCAGAATGGGAGGAACAGGGATCCCCAGGGCACCCTGAATGCCCCCCCAGTCCCACAGCACCCTGTGTGCCCCCCGGCACAGCCCATGGGGCAGAGCTAGGCCCTGCTGTGACCCCACCATGGTGTCTGGGGGGGTCCCTGCATCTCCATTCCCTCACTGGGGGTGCATGATCTGGGGGGGCCCTCTGCTCTTCCCTCCTCACAGGCACCTCAGCAGAGCCGGGTGGCAGCCAGTGCCCTCCTGGCACCCAGGGGCAGGATGATGATGGGGAACGGCCCTTTCGGGGTGCCCGTTTCCCCTTGGGGGCTGTGGCTGCCCCACCACCCTGTCCTGCTCTGCAGCACCTTCACCCGCTGCGGGGTCGCATACTGCACCTTCCCAGACGAGGCACTTGGGCAGTGGCACAGAGGAAGGCAGGCAGCACTCTGGGGTCCCTACACAGATGAGAAGCTCTGTTGGGTTATTTTTTTTCCCTTAAATTCCCTTCCATTCCTTTCCCTGTGCTTTTCCCACCCCGATGCCTGGTGCCACGGCCGGACTCGGCTCACAGCCAGGCCAGGAGCGGCGTTTGGGCTCCCACAGGGGGGATGCGGGGACATTTTGGGTGGCACCCAGCACTCAGCCCAGCCCCGATCACCACAGTTGTGCCTGCTACCACCACCGGGGTGGGCACGTGGTCCCGGGGGGTCCCTGCACCCCCGTCGGGTGCTGGCCGGCGGTCACGAGGCGGCGGCCCGGGGCACGGGGCTCGCGCCCTCCCTGCTGCTGAACAAGAGGAGCCTTTCATGGAGAAGGAGAGCAGGGAGGGACAGGGAGAGGGGGGAGAAAACTCAGAGAAGAACCAAAGCAAAATGTCTGGAAGGAGGAGATGGAGATGGGCAAACCTGGGCCACAGCAGGGGAGCGGGGGGGCCACAGGGATGAAAAGTGAGGGGTGTGGATGTGGGCATCCCCCTCACACTGAGGCCTGCGGGGTACTGCCAGGGTTGTGCTCAGGGAGATGGGGAACGGCTCCTGCAGCCAACCCCCCCCCCCCCCCGGGAAGGGTCTGGCTGCCCCAGCCTAGGGTTTTTGGGGTCCCCAGGGCCCCCAGTGTGGCCCACACCCACTCAGCATCGCCCCACTGCTGCTGGAGAAGTGACAGCGGCTTTGCCCCGAGACAGGAGCGGGTCCCTGCCCTCCTGGTCCAGCCTGGGAAAAAGCTGGGCCACAAATGGGATTTGATTGAAGTCTCCATCCCACAGCTTACGAGGAGCAGATAAAGTCGGGCTGCGGCCCTATTTTTAGGCCCATGCAGATGGAAGGATAAAAGGGGGAGCGGGGGGGGGGGAGGAAGGGTATGAATGGGAAGGAAAGACAAACAAACGCCAAGCAGATGTTGTGAGTGGAGCCGCTCCCCTCACAGGGTACGTGGGGCTCTGCCGGCCTCGACCCCTGAGCTGGGGGCTGTGGGGCCAGGGTGGCCGACAGCAATCAGCCCCGTGCCCTCGTTAGTGGCACCACAAAGTCTCTGGGTGTGAAACTGCGATCAGCAGGGGGGGCGGGCAGCTAGGTGCCATGGTCAGCACGGTGTGCTTGGCGTGGCAGGGCTCTGGGATCTGAGCTGCACCCACAGCCGTGCGGCTGGGTCCTTCCTCACTGCCTGATGGGTTCCCGAGGTCTTGCTGGACCGTGGTGATCACCAGCACCACAAATGGCTCACAGCAAAGTTGGGTTTGGCATCTCCAGTTTCCAACAAATAGCATTTAGGGCCTTGGTGTTTCTACCCCAGTTCCTCCAGCCCCGCTGTTGCCCTCTGCAGATGTTTGGGGTCTTGGCCGATGGCGTTGACCCCACTGAAGCTTTTCACCTCTTCTTCTCCCTTTCCAGCAGTGGGGAGGTGGACAGGAGGCCACGGCGAGCTGTTCCCAGGGCTCCTCTGCCGCCCCGCCGCGAGGAACGACACCTTCGGGTGTGTTATCATACTTTTGGGCTCATGTCATGCCGGCTCCAAGGATCACACGCGCTCAGCAAATGGGGAGGTAGAGCAAAGGCTACCAAAATAAGGCCAGATCCGTCTGTGATATCATCCCCCGGAAGCCTTGCTCAGAGCTTCACGTTGAGAGCATTGCCCTCACGTCATGCAAAATGGGGAACACATGTCAGACATAATTGCCTGTTGCTTTAATTATCATCTCCTTTGCATCGGTTGATTTTGGTTTTGCATTGCCTTTGTCTGGCGTGGCTGGGGACTCAGCTTCCCGTCTCGCCGACCCGGGGTGTGCATCCTGAGTGAGATGCTGGCTGTGGTTGGGGCACAGACACATGTCCTGCGTGGGCACCTCAGGAATCAGCCCACAGACCGCAGCAGAAGCCTCCCAAGGTGTCTGTACCCATGTCCCACCATGGATCAGGGCTGGGACTACGTCCCTGTACACAGGATCCCCCGCCTGCCCCACTGCTGCCTTGCCCCAAGAGCTTTTCCTCTCCAAGACGAGGCACCAGGGCTCACTTGTTGAGCCACCAAGACAAGGATGTAGATCCTGGGGTGCTGGGTTGGTGCTGACATAAAGGCACAAAGTCTGCTCCGAGCAGCTGGCACCAGCAGGACACGGTGCTGGGGATGTGTCCCCACTGCCCACCCCTCCTGCCCTGCAAAGAGAGAGGAACCCCAGGGGAATTGGTGACATCTCATCCACACTGTGCCTCTCTGCTGCACTGAAAAATGAGGAAAAATCCACTCCTGTCTCTAACTGGGGATCGCCTCACCTCGCTGGGCTGGGAGGCAGAAGCGAAGGAAGGAAGAAAGGAAAAGCCGTTTTTTTCTGATCTGGTGTTTAATTGTGAAAGGTCGGGGGTTTTCAAAGCCCCCCTTCAGGCTTGATGTAAAATAGGAATGTGGAAATACCACCTATTAATATCCTGAGCAGCCGGGGAGGTGGCGTTAGCGCCTCAGCCATTAATTACACTTCCTGCACAGAAATCAGTCTCCACTGACCGTGGGGGCTGGAAATGAGGCACCAGGGAAAGACGTTGCACAGGGGACACAGTGCCCATGGCAGGGACGCTGTGAGGCCAAGGAGAGAAGCAGGGACTGCCCATGGGACACCAGGCACTGGGAACATTTTCCCTCTGAGGGTCTTCCCATAAATTACAGCCTGAAAGGTGCCCGGTGGTCCTAGGGGCTCCCCAGTGTCTCCTGTGCTGCGAGGACACAGGTGAAGGACTCACGTATCGCCCTCCGAGGGGGACAAGCCTCTCTGATACCCATCCTTCATCACCACATGCACGAACATCATCAAATATTGAAAATCAATGGGGCACCGTAGGGGAAGCAGCACAGAGCATGTTGCATGAAAACAGCCTTGAGGAACAGGGAAAAAAATATCAGCTAAAAATAAAATTAATCTCTTGCGAAGCGGTGAGATTCGCTCCTCGCCCCTCTCCCATGCAGAACAATCTTTTATGTCATTTTCTTTAATTACTGCTGGTTCAGGCCTCTGCTTTCTGGAGAAGCATAGCTGGAGTTGGCCATAAATTGGGCTTCTGGATGATACGAGAGAAAATAACAGCCCACTAGGACCCAACATCTGTCCACACAGAGCACACGCAGTGTTATAATTACTATTAACGACTAATAGTTAATGTAGAACAAAAGTTTTGCCCAATAAACCTGGCCCTGCCGCAAGTCCCCGGGCTGTTTCCCCAGCAGCCCCTGCACACCCTGAGAGCTCCCCGGGGCTCTGCAGGGCCCGGAGCCCACGGCCTGGGCCCCCTGGGTGCCCGGGTCTGTGACCAAGAGATAATTTGGGAACCCTGTCCTGCTGCCCCAGCCAGCAGCTCCCTCACTCCTCTCTTTTCTGTTTCCCCAGCCCCACTTTCCACCCCACTCCTAGAGGAGTCTTGCTTTCTTTTACTCTATTCTTACATCGCACTGCCTCATTTCTTAAATTATCTCCGCAGTTTCAGTCAGACTCTGGCCATTCCTGCCCCCCTTCTATGTCTGCTGCTCTATTTTCTGCTTCCTAACGGTGTGGAATCTGAAGGAAAAGAGATGCTGCTCTCATTGCCTGCCCCCTCCCCCCAAAAAAAGCACACACAAAAATTGTTTTCTTGGGCCCCAAACTGTGCTCCATTCACCCCTCCTGGAGAAAGGGCCCGCGAGGCAGCTAATGGGAGCGCTGAAATCCAGCAGGGGAAGATAATTGTGACACGGGTGTTTGAGAAGGCCCTGTCCCCATCCACACTTGTGCGGGTGCCCGGGGCTCTTTTTGGCCTTTAACCCTCGTATTGGGTCTGGGACAACTGGTTACAGACCCAGGACAGACGAGGTTCGGAAGCTCGTGTGATAAGCACCCAGAAAACATGCAGCACGCTTCTCTTCACGTGTCCACTCTGACATAATTTTTCACACGTTGGAAATACAGATGATTTTAGCCTGGGTCCATCTGGTTTCCCAAATAACCTGTCTGTTTGATAAATAACATAAATTAAATTAGACAAGACAAACAAATAGTTTTTTTCCTCTCTCCCTTTCAGTCTCTTGGCAAAAAGAAAAAAAAAAAAAAGGCAAAGAAAACATAATTCAGTGACTGCCTCGAGCCCCCGAGGAGCTGCGCGGTGGTGAAAGCTATGATTATAAACGTGTCTGCAATGTTAACCTTTAACACAGACCAAAGACCATTCCTTCCCCTGATTATAAGTTCTTTTTTTAATTTCTTCTCTGTCATTTAGGTTCCTAGCAGCTCGTTCCCCTGCAAACTCAGCAGGCAACACCAGTACTTAGCAGCGCTCCTCTCCTCGAGGCTCCCAAGTGCACTGTAGGGGCAGGCCAAATCCCAAAGGTTTTATTCCTCCCGTCCTTTTGTGGGTAAGGGAAACTGAGGCATGGAGATTTGCAGGTATTGCAGCTACATAACTAGGATGAAAATCCTCTGTCCTACCACGGCACTGGCTCTAAGAGGCCTTGCCTCTCAGGCATCAACAAAACCAGCCCCCACAAACCCTGGCTCTGAGCAGTAACTGCTGGGAATTAGCCCAAGGGACGACGAGATTGGAAAAGTGAGGAGCCAAGTGTCGGACACGTCGCTGCCGTGCCCCGGGGCTGCGGGCAGGACTCATTCCCACCCGCACCTCCTCACACTGACCGTCAGCCATATCCCCAGCGGTCACGTCCCCGTCGCCACCAGGCTGGCCAGGCCGGGACAGCTCCCAGCGCTTCCAGCAAGAGGGGGAGATTTTCTCTCCACGTTAGCACAACCGCAGAGTGTCAGTGCCAAGAGGGGCGAGCTGAATCGATACTTGAAAATGAGAAGCCGAGGCTGAGCGAATGTGCCAGACGGGTGGTGGAGGCCTGCCCAGGGAAGGCTGGACACAGGGCAAGGGTGCGAGGACGGTGAGAGCACTGCTAGGTCTCCCTCCTATCGCTGCCTCCTCCAAACACACTGCATAGAAGATAATTCCTGCACGAGGCATTTCTTGAGCGTCTCACAGCAGTTAACAGCAGGATTTAACAAACCCTAAACTCCTGAAAAGGCTTTTGGGGGGGGAACGTTTGCTCCGAAAAGCAATTGCCAGAAACCTTCCCATTTAATGTGTTCCAGCGTGTAAGCTCTTCAGGCCCCGTTGGATTTTTCTGCTTAGGAGCTGAGCTCAGGAACAAGCAAAACGGCTTTCGGCTGGCTCTCAGCTCTGTTCTGAGGGGAGGAAAAACCAAATGCCAGCTTTGTGGCTGCCACACGCCAAGCAGAGGCTGGTAAGACCCCTGTGGCACAGCCAGCCCTCTGAAAGTGTTCCTCCTCAACCCTGCTCTCCAAGCTACTGCCTTCTGATGCAAAAACGTAGCAATTATAGGTCTAATTAGGGAAGAGGCTAATTTAATTCTTTGCAATGCTGTAGAGCACAGAAAAGTGTAACAATTTCCCTTTGAGTCAGAGTATGGTTTAAGCTTTAATCATATTTCCTTCCCCCGGGTTAGGGGAAGAGCATTCTCTTGCTGCTCTCTAGTGGCAGGCATAACGGCAGAGTTAATAAAAGGTGCCGAATTTTGCAGCTTTGAATGTTTCTGTCCAGTAAAGCTGCTGAATTAGTACAACCTAGAAACCAGTGCAAAGGGAATTGGCTGCATATTAGGAAATCTTCATTTATGCTGATCTTTAAAGGACATCTGATAAAAGACCTTTCTTCCTACATTCTCTTCCCTAAATAGCATTTTCAAACCCCAGCCCTAAAATCCAGATGTACTAATTATAAGAATTGCTAGAATGACCTGAAACAGGCTTGATTTGTCCAACTATTACATTTTGCAAAAGCTTCCACAGATGTGTGCACTGTTAGAGCAACTTGTTCCATTCACACGCACCTGTTTTTTTTATTTATCTATTTTCTTCAGCAAAATGCTCGTGCAGCCCTTCCAACCCTATTTTCATATCTGCACTTTTTGTCTGAGTTTGAGGGAGGGCACAGCTCTGGCCCTTGTGTGCATTTATCTCAACTTTAGCCCACTCTGTTCAGTCCCAGCAGAGTGAAATGCTGCCATCACAGCTGTAAACAAATGGATTTATTTTGAAATTTAAAGCAGCCAGGGAGGCTTCAGCTGGGAGAGCTACTTCTGCCCACAGAGGATTACAGAAATCAAGCTACTGCATCTGCGTAGCCAGGAGCAGTGTGGCCAAGTGGAATGAACGCCATCCTTACTCTACACATGAAGTAAAATAAGAATTTGAAATACTTGAAAATATATATATTTTAAGAGGCTGGATTGAGATGCCACATCCAGCCTACCACTTCAAATCCTATAACGAGTGGCAGCAAGCATGCCTCAAAGCCACTGATAAAGCAAGTTTTGTTTAGGAACTAACAAAAGCAGAACTATTGAAGCAATAGAGAGAAATGTGTTCTTAGGACTAAGAACTTTATACAAATTGAGCCCAAATAGAAGACTTGAGAATTTACACTCCAATAAACACCAGGGGGTTGTTCTGCTGTATTCCAGTATTAATGCAGCTGCTCCTGGTAAAGGGAGCAGTCAGGGCTACAAAAGCACAGGGGGAAGCAGATAGATGAACATAAAAAAAAAAACACACACACAACTGAGTGAAATCCTGTAAATTAATTCCAACTGCCTCCAAAATTAAAAACATGTTTTATTGTAAAATTGCACTCCAACTGGTACCATAATTCTTTATAAACATTATATACAGTAAAATATTTTACATGTAGCACACCAGGCATCCAGGCGTATGCTTACAGCATTACAAAATTTACAGTTCACAATTTTTCTCTGACAGTGTGGGCAACCTAAGTACATGACATTAAGTTTTAGAAAGATGTTTAATTGCACTACCATAACAGTGTCTATTTTACACACATTCAACATATAATCAGAAATGCTGTATATTGTGTCTCACGTTTCTTTCACACTGTTTTGAACAGCTGTGAATAATGGTTATTGCCTACTTTCCTCATTCTACAGAAGGCCTTCCATTTCTCGCTGTTCAGAAGTAGATGATTTGTCACGGATAAGCACAGCTTGGATGAAAACAAGGGGGCAGATAATTTACTAGAGTTTTCACTTGGGCAAAACAAACAAACAAAGAAAAGACCCTGCACACATTCTTTTCCTCTCCCGTATCTGTTACTCACATTCTTCTCTCTCCACTCACACGTTCACGTGCATGTGTATTAATACAAATTTTAAAAACAAAAAGGAAAAAGGGAAATAAATCCTTACTATACTGCCTTATAAAGGGCTGGAGACTTTTTAAAAACCATATATTACAAATGTACATTAGAGCTTCTGAAGTTATGAAGCTAATAAATGCTTAACATTAAAAACAACACTGAAGGGATCCACAGCCACCTTAGTACTGCAAGTGTAAACAACATACATCCTGCCATAGTTAATACTGCTTTCCTCTTACCTAAACCTGCAGGAATAGATTTTTCATCTGTGCTTTAAGCTAACCATAGCATTTCTGAGTTGCATCTGTCACATGAATGGTGTTTTCAGATGGAACTGATACCACTGAAACACAAGATTTTATGAGCATGGCAGATAGTAGTGTAAATTTCCTTAATGCTTGGGAGAGACAAAGTTAGCATTCCAAACCAAGCATGGACTTTGTACTCTCGTCATGGAGCATCAAGTAAAACAAGAGGAATAAACTAGACCATTGCTTGGAAATTACTGGAACTTGAGAAGAAAGCTGGAGCAGGAAGGACAATGTACAGCAATTTGCAATTTGTTTACCTTCCTGATGATTGCTGGCCAAGATTTGCAAATCAAACTGCTACTGACAGAGATGAGAAATAAATTCTGGCCCTAAACAAAAAATTTCAGCTCTCCAAGAACTGGAATATGCTTCGACTTTGACTTGTGTCCTCTGTGCTGTCAATCCTGGGACGTTTGGCCAGAGATGTTATTACTGCAGTAGGACCTCTTTTCTTCACCTGCAGAGGAACAGGTGGAATTAGAACACACAAAATCTCCAAGATTAAATTCTGAATAATTACAGTTATTTGCTGTGAGATCACATGTGTGTACAACAGGAAACTCTAGGGTATTTAAAACAGCAATGCTCTTAACTTGGCAATGTTTGGTGTCTTTATGTCAAAATTAGCAGCATATTCCCACAAAAATCTTTACCTGCTGTTTTGATTTCTCCTTTGCTTCTTCATTCTTGTCTGGGGAAAGCGTGTGAAAGACAAAATTCCTTGAATTTCGAGGCACATTTGGATTAAGATCTGACATTGCTGCTAGCTTCTGAAGGACAGCTTTAGGTCTGTTCAAGAGAGACCCATTTTTTATCTGTAGAATAAAGAAATGCTGCATTAAAACATTCACACACACAAAAAAAAAGAGAGCTGTTTTAGTAGGTTACTCTTAATAGAAAAGACTACTCCCCACCAACCTGTTGCTTGCTAACAGTATTTCATCACTATCATACAGATCAGACACGGCCAGAATCTAGGGTCAGCTGACTTGGAGGTGTTCTAGAGATGCAGTTTTGAAATGTCAGAACCATTACCTGGATGTCACTGGCAGGTCTGAATGTTTCAAACGGGTTCCTGGGTAATAGTTTTGTGTCTTGTACCACTGCTGCTGGGCTTGCTAGCAAATACAAATAAGAGATTGTCAGTTTCCGAACTTAGTTTGGAAGAATAAAACTTTATATCGAACTGAGGAACTTGGAATTGACAACAGACAGTAAATACTGCAGAAAAAAAATGCATTAAATTATACTGTGAGCTGTACAACTCATAGTACTTATTGCCAGAACAATCTATCATTTTGAAGGGAAAAATTGGCTTAGAAAGAAGCTTTGCACACTTGGACTCGTGCTTTTACTACAATCAGGGAAAACCTAAATTTATTTTCACTACCTTACACAGCTTTTCCTTAAGTCCTCATCTTTCCTTAAGATATTTGGAAAAACTGCTAGGCAGCATGTCTAGTCGACCTAAAGTCGACTTCTCCACAGGTTAAAGTCAAGCAAATGAAGAGCAAAAGACTAAACAATGATGTAGAGGAATTTATTTCCACTCTACAGCAACTGTTTTCAAGAAGTAACACACTATTTTATTAATTATACAAACAGTTATCAAACTTAAGGCACTGAAAATGCAAAGCTGCATTATCTTTATCTTTTCAAGTCCTAGAAGTCATGCTCTTGGACTGGTGTTAAGAAAACTACTTACTGGAGTTTGCTGATCCACGTCCCTGTTCACCGGAGACTAGCTAACGATGACTAGAAGTTAAAATTTCCCTCTCTTTGACTATCATTTAAATAATAATAATAAAAAAGGCAAGCCTACCTTTCTTCTGTAGGGACTTAGCAGTTACTTTTTTTGCTAGTTTCATGAATTGGCTGTCTTCACCAATGTCTTCCTCCTCCTCCTGCTCTATATTTTTTTCCTTCTGTAGCACAGAGAAGATACGAGCTTTTTCAATTTTACAAAATATTAAGAACAAACACTTCACTCAGTAATTTACATAGACCAAATCCTTCCATTTTGTAAATTTATATATTCATTTTTATTTACTTTCTACCATAAAAGTTTATTGCATTATTGGTTTTTTTAAAGTATTTTGTAATTTTCAATCTATTAAGGGGCAACAAGCTTCTAACACCACACTCAGCTGACAGAAACCCAGGTTTTACAAGATCTGATATTAAGACAGTCGTGCTCCTGGCATAAGAAAAAGTATTCTGATTTTGAAGCTGACTTGTTTGAGAACAAAGTTGTTTTGTCTGTCCCTTCTGAATTAGTTTTTCTGTGTATAATACTTGTGGAAGAGAAAGAGCACAATTCACGATGAAAAACAAAGATTATCTGTCAGTGTTATTTTTTTTCCAGACTTTAACTTGAGGAAGTAGCAATTTCTCATCCAGCAATTTCACTTTTGGAAATGATACAGAGAAGAACTGAACAAAATGCCTTTCTAGAAGCTAACTACTACCTGCTCACGAAGCCACTGTTCTCGTTCAAATCGTTCTTTCCTCCATTTCACTTCGGTTTCATCAAACTGTTCATTTTCATCATCATTATCTGAATCCCTCTGAAACAAGTCAATCTGTGAAGCATCATCTAGACAAAGAGAAAAAAATAGTTAGCTATCAAAATTAAAAGGAGGCATGTACAAACTAGTACAAGATAAAAAAATAATATAAAAACATTTCTGGAAGACTTTGTTTTCTTCTGAAAGAGTGAGTCCTACTTTCTAAATACATACATCATCTCTCCAATCTTTCATCCCCCATCTACTACAAACGGATCTGAAAGGCACCTATGTTTTTCCATCTGAATTTCCTCATTCTGCCAGGGCCATCGCTGTGCAGGTCACCATCGATGAGGTACCTCTCTTGGTACATGCGTAACTGACGCTTGTCATCATCAAGCACTGCCTTCCTATTAACACAAGAGAAAAGGAGAGGGTTAATCTAGGTTATACCTGAGAGCCATGACCTCACGCACACAAATATACACCAATACCGCCACTGACATGTGTAATTTCTGTACTTGATTTCCTAATTCTGCTTCACTTGGGAGCTCCTCGTCAATAATCTCTTCTTCATATTCATCCAGCTCTTCGCCATCATATTCGTCCTCGCTTCCCACATCACTCCCTGACAGCTCTGCTTCATCTTCCATGAAATCCTGCAGTTTTCTATCAAAGAACATTAGAAGAGTTTAGTTTGGTAGACCAATGACCACCACAGGAGTCTCCTGAAAACAAGGTCTATCTTTTGATGCAAGACTGGCAAGTATTCTGAAAAAGTGATGACTCATCTTTAGTTTTCAAAAGGGCTAAGACTTGCATTCTTGCACATTTGCATATACAGCCTGCCAACACATAACCCCAAACGACTGCCATCCACCAGATTCTTCATCAGTTGCCTGCCAAACGTGATGACAACGATAACTGCCAACCAGATGTCTTCCCTACTAGGGCAAATAAAGACTTGAACACATGAAGAATGACAGCAATACCCCTGCACCCCCAATCTGCTGAAAAAAATAATAAGTAAATAAAAATGCCACATTGCTTTCTTTCTGGCCTTTTGATTTCCATCTGTAATCCTCTCTAACCAACCAGCAACATAGTTAACTCATGCAATATGACAGCACCAAAGCGAAAAAACAATTACCAGAGCCAAAAAACACATTCATATAAACATCTTGATACTAACAGCATCTGAGCGAGTAGTGCTGGGGAAAAAATAACTATAGACTGAATTTCTGGTGCTATGATGTTCTAAACTTTCTGGCAATTAAGATATAAAATACACACAGACTTACAGTTTTTTTTTCAAGCCCTGCCTATGTCTCAGCAGTTGTTCTTCTTCATCACTTGTTTCTGCTTCTTCAGCATCGCTGTCTCTGCTTTTTTCATCCTGTCAAAGAGAAAGTTTTCAGAAATTAAGGATTTTACGAAGCAAACCACTTTCACAATGACAGCTTATTCTGTCTTTCAGTCAAACACAGACTAAAACATCACAGATTTTTTGAAGGATTTGGTATGCTAAGACTCTTTATCCAGTATATCACAATATTATGTAGACATTTTAAATGATCTAAATTGCTCTCAAAAATGTTTCAGTACTTGTTTTGGAAGAAATGGTACTCTGTATTGACAGACACATTAAAAATTTAGTAGATGAATTGAGTTCCCATGGTCAGAATTCACTAGCATTTTACTTTATCAGTTCATACCTCTTCACTATCAAAGGCGTTGTCATCTGTTAAAAGTTGAAAATCACCAAGTACTTCTTGCTCTTCATCCTCCTCCTCCCTATGGAAAAAATGAATCAAAAGAAATACACGTTCTCATTTGACACCTGGTGAAGTCATTCCACAACTCAAAGCTAGACTTCAGCTGTTACTTTTGGTGATCTCAGGTTCTAGAGAGAATAATCTAGAACTGTTCAAAGAACTAGCACCTACATGTCATGTAGCTGACAAAATATGTATTTCCCTTCACAGTAGCTGTGGAAAACAGCATGTGCTGCTGATTTAAAGAGAAACCCTTCAACAACTTATTATATTCCTCTTCTTTGCCTCCAGAACAGACTATATTTTTGACTGCACCATTTTGAATTGACGTCAAACAAGAAAACACATCATTAGTGAAATGAGACAACTACCACCATAAGCTTTTGTACGTTTCTGAAGAGTAATGCTAACCTGTCTGTGGGAAAAGAGCCTGAACAAAGCGCTAGTGCTTCTGCCATTGGATCTTCTATGTCACTGTCTTTTTCCGCCTTGGAAGATGCTGATGAAGCCCATGTTGGAGAACCTGCTACAAAAAGTAATAAGATAACTCGTTAGACAGATACCTGTTAACTTGTATTAACTCTCAGAACATTCCACATTCTGCATTGGTGACCAGAACTAAAACATATGTTAGTGTGAAGCTTATAAACCAAGTCACCAGCAAAGCTGGGAGTAGAATTCATGACATACTCTGAGACACAAATTTTCCTGAGCAGAGATTGAGCAGTTCTTCCATGGGCTGCTTTTTATTGCTGCTGGTATTTGGCACATTCTCAGCTTGACTGCTGAACTGTCCAGAACACAAGTCCAACAATTCATCCATGTTTGCATCCATTGCGTTCTCATCCATACTAGCTAGAGTGAGCTGATGCTTTGAGGACTGGTATTTATTCCTGTGTTGTCCAACATTCAAGAACCTGAAATAAAGTCCATAATTAGAAAAACCTTGCTGTTCTATACGTCCCACTTCTGTTAAAGGACACAAAATGTTATTCTTTACACCTGTAACTTACCCATCTGCATCAAGCAGCTGGCTCTGAGTGTCATCTTCCAGAGAAAATTGAAATTGTGACTCTCCAGCCCCTGGAAATAAACTTTTGGGTTCAGGAGAAGCATTATACAGGTCCTGGGAGTCTTCTATGGGAAGAGAGGGTTCAGACATCTTTCCTGAGCTCTATGCAAAGAAAGGTAAAAATATACAAGTTATTTACTCTGCAACCTTAGAACTTAGAAGTGAGACTTGGATAAAACATTTAATCTCTTTTAAACGATAAACACCATGCAGACTAAAAAGAAGTTAAAGTATTTCCACATCGCTCTGATAAACCTTAAGTTCACTGATGTCAAATGTTGTGCAGTCCATGTGAGCACACTTAAGAACATGACAACATGCATATTTCAGAAATCAAAACCAGATTATAGCATCTTTTCTTTGATGTTGTAAAAGTTTTTATAATGACTTCTCAATTTAAAATATACATTCCAATGTCAAGACAGTTTAAGCTCCAGGGACAGTTTGCTTTTCTGAAATCTTACTCATATAAAAGCACTTGACTCAACGTCTTCATCAGTTGTTATTTTTTGATATACGTGACAGTCATAAGATACAGTTATTCACTATCCATCGTGTTAACGTATGACAGAAAAAGGAGTAGGAATCTTACCTTGGAAGCAGAGCTGATAAAGCTTGTTTTGAAAAAGCCTGGGGAAGGTGACCTGAAACCTCCTGCTGCAGATAAAAAGGTCCCTCCACGCGACATCTGTTTGTTACAGGGCTGATATGATGGAATCATTGAGCCAATCAACTCAAAGCTGCTGTTATGGCTATTCTCTTTTGCTGGTGTTGGTAGAGAAAAGGAATCATCATCTTCTGAAAAGAAGGGAAATACTTAAATGTAATGCTTGTTTTCTTTTTTTTTTTTGTAATCCAGCAAAACCTCAAGATACTATTTTGCAGCATAGATACCTTGCTAAAAATCCATCATTTTGCACTTATGTTAGATTTTGGTTTTCCTAAAGGATTCAGGAAATTCATTTTTAACAGTGCAACACATTGATTTCTGTTTCTGTGTTCTTCCCCAGTATAATTTTGAACTTTATTTTCCTCTAGCTTTTTCAAGATCTCCTAAATTTTCAGGAGTCTTAACTTTCATACTGTTTAAATATACAAGTGATGAAATAACAAAACTATCAAATACCAAAATAGAAACTTCTACATGTGCCATGTGGAAAAAAACCAAAACTGCTAGTTTCAATAGCAGTTCTACTTTACCTAACTTGGTAGATCCCTTGTCTGCAGCTTCTTCATTTTCAAGTTTCTCTTCAGGAAGAGAGTATCTGCAATTAAATAAAAGGTATTTGCTAGTATAGATTATAACTAATTGAAAAAAAGATGTATCAAAATATTCACCATGTATATTAATAAAATTTAAAATTACTCAGGCACCATTTTTGAAGTTTTGTTTATTTACCCCATTTTGGAGGAGCTGTCCTTAAAAAGCATCAACGTAGACTCTGTTGAAGCTGGTTTAGGAACAGAAGCACAGTGCACAGTTTGCTCCACCTTTTCTCCATCGACTGATTCTTTGTCAGTTTCTTTATCACCATCTTCAACATGTTTCTCTTCTGAATCATCATCATCTTCCTCTGCCTCATCAAGCAGATATTCCCGAGCCTGAAAAGCAGCCGCAAATACATCAGATATGTATGCTGGCCACTGCTTTGATCTGTCACCTTCTTTGTGTGCTTTTTTTGAGAAAATATTTTAACATATGGAGGACAAAACTGAATTACATTGTCGGTTCCTCCATGTCCCTGTTTTACTTTAAGACATCTCGTATAGAGGTGCTTTGAACAGCCATGCTGTTCTGACCCTTTTTAAGAAACAAAAAACTGTGGCAAACTCCGTACCAGATTGGGAAGGTGCTATCAATTAGGTATGCGTACATCCCATAGAAATTGTCCCCTGGTAGGAATGAGCCAAGGAGATGTTTAATATCTATTTCCTGGTGGCACAAGAATCTTTTATATACTTATACCTGGTTTTAATGCTGTTTAGGCAAAAAAAAATACAAATATATTCAGTTTTAAATACTACTAAACCCCTGAACAAGATAACTGTAGCATTTGTTTTTTTAATTTTTAAGAATTACTAGCAGTTTCTCAATATTAATAGCATATAAAAGTTTAATTGCATTGTGGAAAGGCAGCAGAATCGAGAAGCTGAGTTATGTAAAATGTTGCATACAAACCTCATGACTGCCTTCTTCTTCTTCAGACTCGGACTCATCTGTCATCTCTTCCTCCTCCTCCTCCTCTTCTTCCAGCATGTCCTCATTATCCAGTTTAAACAATGCTTGCCGTTTCTGGCGTTCCTCAATCCTGCGGAGCTTCATGGCCTCCTGGAGTTTAGCCTTCAGCACTTGTAGCTTTTCACCTGGACAGAAATGAATAAATTAATATATTTAGATGTACTACAAAGAATCTGTAACTTCATTGCCTTAAAGTAGCCAACCTAATGCTGTTACACACATAAAAAGGGAATAAAGAATGTTTTTAAGTGTTTTTATGAATTGATCTGCCAGCTGGAAGAGCTAGGGAGTTAGTTTCCACGAGTTCAATTTTGAGAAGCGACACAATCTCATGAATTATCAAGAATCCTCATTAGCTATAAATGCCACGGGCACAGCCCCCTGCATAAGAATAGGCTCTGTCTTTCCACTGGGTCTTTTGGGAGCAACAGCTTCCAGTTGCCATGGGCAGATGTGCTACAGCACATGAAATAATTAAGAGCAGCTAAAAATAATGCATGCCCATAGGATCAGCCAGATGATCTATTTCTTTTAACGGATACCACGTGAGAGTCATGTTCTACATGTATTTTTGCTTGCAAATCTATACACTTTTAGGAGGAAATGCTTTATAAAATTAAGGAAGCACGAGAGATCTACCAAATAAGAATAGTTCTTCACACTGAGTCTGAGAGTTACATTTAGAGGGGCTATTGGAAAATAACGTGAATACATATTTCATATAAAACGTTGGTAAGGATGGAGAGAAAACTGAGCCACTAACAAAAATCTAACTGTGGTAACCTGATCTACACTGGCTAGTGCTATTTACGAGGTCTAATCAAGAGTTTTTCTGAAAACAGAGATATCCATTAGGAAAATCTAAACAAATTAATTCTGCAAATAAAGATTCATTCATCTGCATTTCATGGGGCAGCACTAGGAGCCAGGGAAACAGGAGAGGAAAAAAAGGGAAAAAAAAAAAGAAAGCAATTTCCAAATTAAGCATCATTACTTCTCCCAGACCAACCTGGCTTTGTGTGCACTGTTTCATCCAGGCTCTCTGAAACTAACACTGCCGGCACCACGTCTGCTTTTAGCTCCTCTTTCCCTTCAGACGTTGTCTCCTTACGAATAATGTTGATATTTACGGTCCGTTCGACTTTGGATTTTGATGTTTGAAGAGTGTGCTTCAAGAAACGAGCCTTCAAGGCTTCTAATTCTTTAAATACATATTAATTAAATGCAAATTAAATCAATTTAATAGTATTTAAAATCATCAAGCACTACATTTGTATCAAGACGATTGCGAATTCTTTAAGGAAGTTAATTAAAAACCCTAAACCTTTAACATTTTTATATATGTAAAACAATTCCATTTGACTAATAACACATCACAGAATATTTTTGCTGCAACTTGTAATGGATTGATGTTAGTTAATACTAAAAGACCTTACGATTGGCTATGAATTATCCGCAAGACCTTAAAATTCACTTCCACTCTACCCTTCCAGCCACCAGACAGCAAAATCAGTGGTAAGCACTATGAAACACAAGGCAGTTTTGTTTCTGGATAAATACTGCCTGCCTGGTTTTGGATCACTTTGAAGAAGTGCTCCCATGTGCTTTCAGTACAAGCATAATTCACTACAGCAGAAAGGAACTGAAATCGCTCTACATTAGTTAGCACTAAGCATTCCTTAAAGCTTTTAAACATTAAGGAGTCAGAACTGCCTTTTATGCAGTTGAAAGGAAACGCACACTAACATTAAGCAAAAAATCTGTACTGGTCAGAAAGCGTGCCTGACCTGCTCTATCACCTGAATGTTTCCCAAAGATTTTCCAATTAAATTCAGTTTTACTCTGGGGTAGAGTTAACAAGATGACAACAATAACAATTATACCTTTATTTGAATCGGATTCATCGAGGTTTATGAAGGATTCACTGTCAGAGCAGATTCTTGGCTTGATGGTCAAGTCTATTCCCAGTTCACGAAGTTTATCCAGTTTGGACCTCTTCACTTTTTCAGGTTGTGCCACCAATCCAGGCCCCACTTGTCGATTGCTTTCTAAGCCTGGTGCTGTTTCATGTCTTTGCTCAAGGGCATCGCTTCCAACTGCTAGGGGAATTTCATTCTCTTTTTGCTCACTGCCGTCAGCGCTTAGGAAGTTAGAGTGCTGTTGTTCTTCTGCATTACTCACAGTAGTTATAACAGTACGAGAATCATCATCGTTCTCTCGGGGTTTTTCAGTACAGTCTTCTGTCAAGTTCTCCCCTGCATCAGGGAGAGGTTTGTTCACAGCAGTATCTCTGCCAAGGCTTGTTTCTGGTTCATTAGTTGCTGATTGACCACCTCCTATTTGCCCATCTTTGCAATCTGCACTTAAGGTCTTAGTGCCGGCAGGTTCTTCGTTCAGGGTGAGCTGGTATTTATTGGACCTAGTGAAGGCAGAAAGAATTAAATAATCTGTGCCTATTCTGAGGGGGGAGAAGAGGCTGTGAACAAGGACAGAAAGAAATAATTTTCTAGTTCTTCTCATTAACGTGTAGGAAGAAGAGGACAAAAGGGCATATTACTTCATCTGGGGTTGCTCCTAGGTCCTGTCTACCCCAATGGTATGCCAGTGTCAAAACTGCAATATTGCCGTCTGTCAGTGTGACATGCCTTAAATTTCAAGGCATTTATGATATTAAAACAGTTTAAGAAAGAGCAGTAGTTTCTCATTAGGACTTTCCAGCCAAAGCAACAGTTAAAATTAACCTGGAAACATTACGTGGCTGTACACAAAGCAGGTGCGTGCACATGATACAGGTCCTATAGCACACCTACTACAAAGTTTGGCTATCCCAAAAAGCAAAGCAGGGATATCCTCAACATTTATGAAAATACACGAGGAAAGTTCAAGTCCTTACTTCAGCAATGCCATGGCATTTCCTTCACACATTGGTCGAGGTCGACGCTTGAAGAATTCATGAATGCTTTTGGCCTCAGGCACGTGGTACGGGAGAGAGACAGATGATTCTACCACAGAAACAAGGTGGAGGAAAAATTAAAAAGTCATCTAAAACATTTATTTCTTGTTTCTGAAATTCAAAGAATTGAAATAGCAAGTATTTTGCAGTAAAGACATTTGTCCAGGCAGAAAGTTCACAGTTAAAACCCGAATACAATGAACACTGCTGTTTGGGAAGCATTTTAACACCAGGTCTTGAAGACGAAGTTTACAACATGTCCATGGATTCGTTAGGAAATGAACTGTGGTGTTAGTATCAGAATGGCACAACCACTTTCAATTTTATTACATGCCTACAAAACATTCCAAATATTCCATGAACTTTGCACAACTCACTAAGGGGAAGTTTACAGGATAAAGGGAGATACCGTGTTTGCAAGAGGATTTGCCACCCCTTTGTTACAAAGATACCTTTCAACAGGTGCATTATTAAAAACGGTCTTGTACCCTTCAACCCTCAGTAATTCATGCTAGGCAAGAGAAGGATCTAGCCTTTCAGATAAAATTCTTTCAATTTCTCCCCCAAATTTCTTAATAGTTTATACCCCTCTACATACAAAAAAATGTTTTACCTCTAATAAGGCGCTGGGTCTCACTGTGTAACTGTTTAATGGCTTCTTTACTTAACCTTGCTGCTTTCCGCTCCTTAACGAAAGAGAAGTCAGAAAGCAAAATATGGGACTCTGTACTTTGTAAATAGCCTCCCCCTCCCCCTTTCAAGTAAAAATAAGTCAACATAAAGCAACCAGTTGAAAATGAAAAGCAGCAAACCAACAAAATCATAGGGCATTGTTGAAAAGACAAGTTAATTCCAAAAAAGGGCTTTATAATTATACGCTATAACAAACAAGAGAAGCATACTTCACCTTCCTTTTTGGTTCTTTTGATATATGATCCTCATCTGCAGCATCAGATACATGCTTGTAGGCTTCACCCTTGGAAAACCAATAAGAGATTCATTTATTTGACTAGATATAGAGATACTAGAAAGGGCAAACAAGTCAAGAGTCAAAACAATTGTACAGAATCACAGCTGGTCACCTAAACCATCGAAACAGGATCTACAAGTATCCTTATAAACCAAGACAAATCCTGTCTAATACTTATGCTAGATTTGCAAAGCTTCTCTGCAGCATTATCTTTACAGCTTTCCAGAACAACATTCCTCCATCTTTAAGAACAAAAAGCAGAGGACTGGTTTACCCTGTGCCAGAACAGCAGACTTGCCAAATAGTTTAATACATGCTCAAATAGAACGCTTCCCACTAATACCTTGTGTTTCTTTATTTTGTCTTTCACTGCCGCCCGTATCGATTCTATTGATTCTTCATCCTCTGGGAGCGAAGCATCTTCCTCTTCTAGGCCATTATCGAAAAGTTCTTTGTCATCAAGAAGACATCCACTGTCATTAAAAGGATACGTCTCACCGCCACCCACCTGCGTGCCATAAGAATAAAGTATTTATGCAACTTGTTTTGGAAGATCAAATTCATTTCTTTGAAATTAATTTAAGATTGCTGTCAAAACATCTTGATAAAAGAAATTAGAATAGGTGCATGGCATCTTTAATATAATGGCTCAGACAGAATAAATTTACACTTGAAATATATATATTGTATAAATAGCAACCTCACAAGCAGCTGTTTATTCAAAGAATTTAAATTTGAAGGTAACTCAAAGTTTTCACCAGAAACTAGCACAGCAGTGTAGCAAAAAGCAGAAACACTGAACAAAGCACTTTGCGCACAGAACAAGCCCATGATGAGCTAGAAACAAAACTCAAAGATTTCCTGTCTGGCTTCACGTGCACTAATGCGAAGTCATCAGGCGTTAGGGTTTGTACTAGCAGGTGAAACTGGCAGACTTGCAGGCTGTACAACAGTAACACGGACACAAGTGATGCTGAAGCATTGAAACAAAACAATCAAACTAAGTTATAAACTTAACTTAGTGGAGAAAGCATCTGAGAATTTCTGCCAAAAACAAATACCTCTGCTCTAGGCTTCTTTTCTTTTTTCAGCTGTTTGATGGACGCAATTCTTCCCTCCCTCTCCTTCTCCTTTCTTCTAGATCTTACTACAGTTTTTTTAGTCGTCTGTTCTTCAAAATTGTTTTCACGTTTTCTGTATTTTTTCCCAGATTTCATTGGTCTCTCCTCTTCCAACTCTTTCTCAGGCCAGACAGTCCTTCTGCTTGTTTCAAGGTTTTCCATTTGCAAATGGTCTCCAGTGTCACTGTCATCACTATCCAGCAGAACCTGGCGAATCCGACGAGATTTTTTGTTCTTCTGGACAAGAATGTTCTCCTTTTCCTCTCCACTTTCTATGTCTCCACCCAGAGCATCATTCTGCACAGGAAAGCCACCATCCTCTCCATCTTCACTTTCACTGTCCTGAAGCACCTTCTTGCTTTTTGCTTTTTTACTCACAAAAATCTCTTCCTCCGAATCTGAGGGATTATATTAAAATAAAATAAGTGATGCATGCTATGGAAAGGTAAATTTCACAAGTTCATTAACAAGTAGCCTGTTAAATTTCACAGATGTCAACAACTACAGCTAATCAGTGTGAAATCGAGTTTTCAAAATCCACGTCTCCCCATAGCGTAGCAGATAATTGATCCAAATTGATGTTACAGGTTTCAAGTGTTTGTTAAAGAAAAGGCAGAATGGAAAATCCTTCACTGATATATTAGTGGGTTGAAGTAATAATTAAACCACAGTAAGTACGTACGTAGATTAAGCAAATTGTAGATTTGGTAGATTAAGAAAATCATAAAAAGAAAGGAAATAAGCAAATAAAACACATCTGATTTACCATAGCCTTTTCTGTTTTTTAGGAGGATTTTGAGCTTTCTGCCCAGATTCCAAGCCACAAAAGAGGGCATTTAGTATTTATAGAGGTCAGCCAATCTCAGCTACCTAAAAAGCTATTTGTAGGAAAGGACTATTGAAGACGACAGCCCGCAGGCCCAGCTCCCCACACCTCACAGACCTCCGTCCCCGACAGCTGCTGTCCCGGCGGGGAGGAGCCGTGGCGAGGCCGTCTCGCAGCTGCCCTGCCCGCTGTCTGAGTCGCTGTCATGGCTCTTCTGCACGCCCGAGCTGGGACCTTGGAGCTGCAAGCACAAAGCACAAGGCACCTTCCCGTAACACCACCGGCGCCGTCTGTGCTGCGGCGCCTCACGGAGCCCGACCTCGCCCAGCCCCTGCGCAGGACGCCCCCCACACAGATACCGTGATATTTTCACACTTAATTTACACTTTATGAAGGAAGAACACGCCCCAACAACCTTTATTGGTATTTAAACATGCTTTAAGTGAGCTCGCGCGTAGGAAAAAATAAAGAAAAGCCCCTGCTGGAGCAGCCCCGCGGCCACAGCGGGCGCCGAGCACCAACGACGGGCTACCCTCAAAGGGGCCGCCCCCGACGGCCCCGGCCCGCGCGCTCCCGGCATGCACCGCGGCCGCCCCAGCTCGCTACCGCCTTCCCAGGGCGCCCCGCGGCCCCGCCCCTCCGCGCGTACGCCCGCAGAGATAGGCCGAGCTCAAGCTTCCCAGCACGTCCCGCGGGCGGCGAGGCGGAAGTGAGGATACCGCCGCCGCGGGGCGTGCTGGGAAGTGTAGTTTCCGCCGAGCAGGGAGGGAAGGAGGGAAGCGGGCGCAGTGTCGCCGAGCAGCCAAGGGGGCGCCGCCGCCTCGCTCACCGCCCTGCCAGGCCCTCCGCCGAGCCGCGCCCGCGGGAGCCCCGTGCCTGCCTCCAGTCGGCGGCGAGAAACGGTGAGACTCACCTCAGCGGGAGCCGCTGCCGCCTCCGCCATGGCCCGGGCCGCGTAAGAAACCGCTTCGAGTCTTCGCGCGCTGCCCTAGCTCCGCCCACCGCTGAAGCCAACCAATCACAACTCAGCACCTCCCTAAAGGCCCCTCCTCTCCCGGCGTTTTATTGGGGGATTTTCTCTGGGTCGTCCCGCCCCTTCGGGAGGAATTGGCCAATCAACGGCCGTTCGGCGGGGCCCGGCCGGGGAGGGCGGGGCGGGGCGGGGCGGGCGCTGCCTGAGGGGAGGGCGGCGGGAGTGGGCTGGGGGCTCCCCCTCACCTCAGGCCGGGGCTGCTGCCATTTCCCCACGGGAGGGGCTGGGGTCGGTGTTAAGCTGAGTCCCCCCACGCTCGGGAAGCCTCCCCAGAGCCCTAGGAAGCCATAGAAAGGCGCCGAGCGGTTTGATCTGGTTTAAGACCGTTTTGATCTGGTTTAGGTGGCCGCCAGATGCCTATCGGCCTTCCTTCCTTCCCCAGAAATGGCAATTTTGAGAGGTTTGCAGCTTCCTGGTGGAGGCAGGGCAGCAAGCACGAGGAGAAGCATTAGGGGTTGTGCCCTGAGATATTTAAATACTGATAGTAAAGATACTCAGCGTTTGGATTCCAGTTTTCAACCAGCTTTGTAGAACATATTTTTTTTTCTTCCAAATCAAGCAGTCATTTACTGTCTGTCCATGAAAGCAAAGCCTATAAATAAATAAATAAATATAATAATAAAAAAAAATCTGAAGTGTTTGGTACCAGTCACGGTTCTGTGGGGGATGCAGAACAGATGGGCTAATCTACTATGATGGTTCCCATATACCCAACAAATCTTGGAACGGAGGAAGTGAGAAAAGCAAATGTCCGTGAAACTTACCGCAAACATCACAATATAGGGCTGGTTTCTTGGAACAGGAGTTAGTCATGAGACATGGATGCTGGCACTACAAAAATACCATTGATCAATATGATTAAGATACTATCAAACTACTAGGTAGACAAGTCAGAGAAAAACAGGAAAAATAAGGCCTGACTTAAGTAACAAAGCTACCTGCTTAAACAAAACAACAACAAAATAAATTTGTGAATAAACAAAACCTTGGATTTTTTTTAGAATGTTGTGCAAATGTCAACAAAAATACTTGGCTAGTATTTAAGGCAGTCTGTCCCTTTCCTGCAAAACACTCTATCTCTGAAAAACACTGTGTTCTTCACTAAAAAAGCGCAGGCTGGGCAGCCCTTTGCTTCCTGATGCTGTTTTGTAATTGGTAGCTGACAATGCAAATTAAGGGTGGTCACATTACACAGTGAATTCCTAGAATGTGAGGATCTTTCTAGGTAGACTGTCAGTAAAAAATATTACTGCGGAGTTCATTGTGCTTACTCAAGACAGTAATCCCATTGCTCTGTTATGGTTTTGAGATCTTGTAAGAAAAAGGTTGCATGGGGAAAGTGTTATGCCATAGAATTTGGATTTTAGCACCTGGATGCACAAAGCTTTTATCGCTAGCTTTTAGAGAGTTTTAATTTCATGTAAAAGAGGTGAAATACTTGGATCTGAAAAGGGGTTTTTAGTTGCTCATACTGCAGTATGCTCCACAGGTTCATGGAAATAGTACATGCTTAGATAAAACGCGCTGGTATTTCATACTATTATTTATTCACAATATAAAGCAGGTAACTGAATTTGTAACTTAAATAATAGTAATAATAATAATAAATATCTACCTGCTGTGTTAGGTCACCTCTGATTCCTCTCATTCAGAGTTCTGTTGCTCACACCTGGTGCAGAAAGGCAGCCGTACAGAATTGGTAACTTGGTGAACATTTGTCATTAAGGAGACTCTAAACTATAGTGTGGTGGTTTTTTTTTTAAAAGCACTAGATAAGGTACCATTTTATAAGATTCATATTTTTGAAAGGCAGTTTGTGAGTCTATTTTTTACTAAATAATATATTCCTTCCACACCTTCTAAAGGGAGATATTTAGAAACGTCTTCAGAACTAAAGCTATTGGAACTTTTTCTGTCATAACCAGATTCGGCCTCACCACTGGAAACACGTAGGTGTTTTCAGTATAAGGGTGGAATAACACAGAAATAATGCTCTGGCTACTTTGCAGTCAGGATGCCTCAGCATGTTTGTAATATTTATCAGGTTAATTGCTTTGCTGACTTTTTTGAATTTATAATGCATTAAGTATAGTCTTGACTAGCCCTGCTCAGTATCCTGCAGGACCAAGCCTTAGTATTGTGGATTTATTGAGGCAGAGATTCTGTCTTCATCTTTTTTAAGTACTATTTGTACTTAGATATGCTGAATAATAGCATGGAAACATTGCCAGACATCATGGTAATTTTGTGACTGGTCTTGTAATACTGGTGTTTCCCTTAAGTATTTATTAACTGATGTAAGGCACTTTTACGAGAATATCAGACTACATTTTATTTTAAAAATAGGTTTTTGATGTTTCAACTTGTAGGAAAGGTCTTGGAAAATACCAACCCTGCAGGTTCAAAAAAAGCAAATATGATGGACTCGGCATTTATTATTTATCGAATGTTTTGACTTCTGACCTTCTTGTGAGTCAGCTGAGAATTGAGAAAGGAGGGGGATGCGTGCCGGAGCAGCTCACCGTGAGGGCAAGGTGAAGTGAGGCGGCCAGGCCGCAGTGAGGTACGGGGTCGTCCTGGCGTGCACCCTGGGAGCCTGACACCCCAAATCCTGGTGGCATCGTCCTGTTCCCTACTGCTGCTGCCTTCCAGGCCCCCTGAGTGATATCCCAGCTCTGTTCCTGATCCCCACACCAAGTGTGAGGTGCCGGGTGGCCATCACTCCTAATGAAGCCATGGTGAGGGAGATGCACTCATCACTGGGACTTTCCTCCCTCACAGCATCCCTCAGATCCCAGCTCCAGCTCTGAGGCGTTTGGGTTTCCAGAGGCACACGGGGTCTGACTGCAGTTGGTTTTGGGGATGTAACAGGTTGTTTTGGCACCATCTTACGTTTCCAGAAGCTGATGGGGGCTGACAGTAGCTGTTTTTGGGGGTGTGACCAGTTGAGTTGGCACCGCCTTATGTTTCCAGCGGCTCATGGGGGCTGACAGCGGCTGGTTTTGGGGGCTGGTAGTGGTTGTTTTTGGGGTGTCACGGGTTGGTTTGGCTCTGTCATATTTCCAGCAGCTCACGGGGGCTGACAGCGGCTGTTTTTAGGCGTGTCACGGGTTGCTTTGGCACCGCCTTATGTTTCCAGCAGCTCACGGGGGTTGTCAGCGGCTGTTTTGGGGGTCATCACAGCTGGCTTTAACACCGACGGTCCCGCGGGGGGGGGGGGAGGGGGAAGGGGCTGAGGCTCGGAGGTGCCCCCAACCTCTCTCTCCAGCCGGCGGGGCCGCGCACGGGGCCGCGCACCGCCCCGCCGCCTCCACCTGTTGCCGGGCCGGCGGCGAAAGGGTGCGAGGCGGCGTGCGCGCCCCCGCCGGCAGGGGGCGGTGCGCGTGCGCGAGCCGGCGGCGCCGGGCAGCGTGGAGGGGCCTCTCCTTCCTCCCCCCCCCTCCTCCTCCTCCTCCTCACCCGGTGCTGGCGGCAGCAGGGGCGCGCTCGGACTCGGGCTCGGCGCCCGCGATCCCCCCTCTGAGCCGTCGCCACCGCTCGGGGAAGCGGAGCGCTGCCCGCCGCGCCCCTTCCTCCTCCTCCTCCTCCTCCTCCTCCTCTTCCTCCTCCTCCTCCTCCTCCTCCTCCTCCCCCCCCTCGTCCCCCTCGTCCGGCCCCGCCGCTGCTGCTCCCCCCCGCCCCGGTTCCCCGCCGGGCCCCCCCCGGAGCCAATATTCCCGAGATCAAGCGTTACGCCGCGGCGGCGGGGCCCGGGGCCGGAGGAGGCGGCGGCGGTGGCAGCGGCGGGGCCGGGGGGGACCGCAGCGAGGCCGCCGCCACCGCCGCCATGGAAGCATTGGGACCCGGTGAGAGCCGCGGGGTGTGTGGGGAGGGGGCGGGCAGGGCCTGGAGGCACTGAGGGGGAGGAAGAGGAGGAGGAGGAGGAAGGCCTCGGGCCCGGCCGGGCGGCACCAGCTGAGGCCTGGGGCGGGCAGCGCCTCCCGCCGGGGCCCGCGGCGAGGCCTCCGGGGGCGGCCGTGAGGGGCCGGGGGCGGCCAGCGAGGAGGGGCTCGGCCGCCCCGGCCGGCTTCGGAGCCCCCAGCGGCACCGGCTGCCGGCTCCCGGGGAAGTTTTTTGGGGGGGGCTGCCCGGTGGTGAGACCTCCGAGGGTGACAGGACGGGGCCCCGGGGTGGACAGGCCTCGGCTGTCAGTGGGGTAGGGGCTGCATGGAGGGGGGTCGCAGGGTTTGGGGGTGTCACAGGGCTTAGGGGACAGCACAGGGCTTGGGGGGGATGTGGCAAGGCTTTGGGGGCACGGGGACACTCTCACTGCACCCAAATCCCTTAAGCCCTACGGTCCGATTTTTGACATCTGGTCACTGAAGAGTCTTAAGGTGATGCCTTCTGAAAGCGTGCACGTTGGCTGTTATTTTTTTTAACAAAGTTTGGCTAAATGTTGGGATTATTCCGTGCGTGGTGTTTTCTTACTGGTATCTCATTCCTTAATTATTCTTCTGTGAAATGACTGCAAGACGTGTTTCTCAACCCAAGTGGTCTGTGCGTGTTGTTGATAAAGATCTTCAAGCTGTTGGTGTAATTGAAGTGCTGTTAATTTTAGTAGAATAGGAAATGCTTATTGACAGAAAGGTGTGATTCCAGAAGAATCCAGATTCTAAAGCAGTTAGTGGAGGGCTTGTTTTGATTCTGTTGTGTAGATATATGATGTAGCCTGTCCTCTCTAACTCCCAACTTCAGCAGCAGATCCTCTTTTGGCTTTGTAAAAGTACTTCCTGTCTGAAGTAACTCAGCTGACGGTTCAGAGAACCTAAACGATGGAAGAAATTAAGAGAAACAGTGAGTATAATCCTAGTCAGGCTGACCAGGCAAAAATCCCGGTAAAATTGCTGTGACTTGCAAGGAAGCCTGGCTTCAAAGGGGGAAGCAGCTTTTAACTTATTCTCTAGAATCTTTTGAGAAATAACTTTAGAAAGGTGAAAACGTAAGTGCTGTCTCCTTACATCAAAGCTGACCTAGGTCAGCATTGCCATGCCTGCCTGCAGAAGTTGTCAATAGCGAGGCAGGAAAATGAGTAAATATAGTTGTCATTTAATCTCTTGTGGGAGGTCAGTGCTTGCACTTACTTCAGGCTAATTAGCACAGGATTAATGGATCATCTCTTTCGTATCCAAATAAGCACAGCAAACTTTGATTGCCCTTGATGATTCACGCTTGTCAAGATAGCTGTAGCTTTTTTTAAGTACTAACTGTACCCTACAACTGGTTTAACTGCGGCGTTGGGAGCTCCTGGACTGATCGCGATTACTCATGCGGGTGCAGAGCCAGCGATGTGTCGTGTGGGATGTCTGTGGCCCAAGCAGCCACAGTGCTGCTGCAGCTTGACGTGTCAAGTGGGCTATGGCTGCTTACGTGCTCTAAGTATTACTTCTGCTTAAATATTCGAGGGTTAGTACCCTCAAATCGGTAGTTTTAATGTAGTAGCCATTAGATGGCTTGGAAGGCTCCTTTGATTCAGTCTTGGGATTAGTTTAGGGTTGTGTTAGGATTATTGCTGCACGCTGAAGTGTGCTCAAATATGAGCTTCATCCTCCAGTTTATACTTTTTTTTGTTTGTATAAACTTTTGAGCCTTTGATTTCAATAGATACTGTCAGGTTGACACAGCTTTACAATACTGAATTTGCTCTAAGTTTTATTATTACCTTATTATTACATTCCTCTATTGTAAAACTTTTTTTCCCCTCTTGTTTGCTGCTCTAGAACAGAGGAAAGAAACATTGAATGCACTAAACATTGGCAGATAGAGACAAAACCCATGGAAATTTACTAACTCCATTTGCTTTATATGCAGTTTCAACTGAGGCTGTGACAAATTTAACAACAACAACAAAATGATCTTGTTAACATGGTATCTCAGATTTTAACACTTTGAGGAACTGAACTAAAGACTTAACTGGTGACGAGCTCGCATGTGAATACTTCGTTAAGATTCTCCAAATTTCCTCCTTGGAACTTTTTCTGAAGCTATTACTTCTGTCCAAATAAATTACCTTCTCCACATCTGTCAGGAGTCTGTACCCGTCTTTATGCTTGTTCCCTTACTCTTCCTTTTAGAAGAAAGCCCAAACCATTTGTCATTCCCTTCTTAGTGTTGGAACTTGAAATTGGCTGGAGTCATGCTCCAGGGGAGAAGCATCCCACTGAAGTATCCCACTGTTAACAAAAGCGGTGTGTTCGTGATGTAAAGGAAACGACAAAACTGTTTTAGTCTGGATCCAATATGGGAATATGTTTGAAGTTTAGTTCAGAATAAAAATTCCAGTTCCCCATTTCTAGATTACACCAATTTTCAGGCAGAAGTTGCGTTATTTCCTGAGCATGCCAAGAGTGGCAATCATTAACATCTGAACTTCAAGCCAGTAATGGCAAGGTGTGGCTAAGGTGGCTATTGGTTTGTTCTAGAAATGGAGGTAGGAATGCCTTTACGTTTACATTATATAAAGATGCATAGTATGTAAATGTTTGTAGGCCATCTCAGGGCTCAGTCATAAGCCATAGTTATGAAAAGTGTCTCTAAAATTCAGAGAAGGGGTCATGGCTTTAACCTATATATGCTGTAGGGAGCACGTTTTCCACCTGGAAGTTCAGAGCTGCTGGGAACTCCATCTGCAAGCCCAGGAAGCTACTGCAGATTTCTTTCTGCCCTGCCAGGAACACTTTCCAGCTAAACACACCTGAAAGGATGCTGCACTGAATGCTGAGTTATTTTTCTTACATATTTCTTTGACTTCCGTAGGGCCTCCGGCGAGCCTTTTCCAGCCACCCCGTCGCCCAGGCCTGGGAACTGTTGGGAAGCCCATCCGCCTTCTGGCCAACCACTTCCAGGTTCAGATCCCGAAGATTGACGTTTATCACTATGATGTAGATATTAAACCAGAAAAACGGCCCCGAAGAGTGAACAGGTATGAGTTAAGAGTAGTAATACTTCAAAATACATCTATTTTTTAAAGTGTTTATGGTTCGGTTTAGGAGGACTGTATGTCCTAAACATTCATCAGCTACAGAAGTGTTTGCATCGTGGTTAGCAGTTGTCCTATTGTTCAGCGAGCTGTAATACAACATTCTCTTTCTTCTTATTAAGATATTTTGCAAGTGGGTAGTTAGGAAAAGCACTCAGCCTTGAACTACAGCAGTTTTTATTTTCTAGTCTGCAAGTGAACGTGCTTGATAACTGTTCCAGTCTATTATACAAAGATGTCTGTTAGTAGCTGCGGGGAAGGGATCCTGTTTGCAGTGTTTTAGGTGTTCAGATGTGGATGTTCTGTCGGTAGAATCAAGCTCCAGAGCACCCCAGCTCACCACAAGGTAGAAGCTTTTATTTGCTCCTGTATTTGAACAGTTAATTTGGATTCCACTGGCCATACTGAGTGTATTTCTGCTGACAGTAATGAGAGTTTGGACACCTACCTTGCATGTAGCCGCCTTTATGTTGAAATTTAAGTGTCTTAATCTGGAGGTGACTGTTCTTGGTTTCTGCTGAGGACCTGTGTATGTTCTAGTGTGCTGTTGTTTCGCCTACCCTGCTCTGATAACAAAATTTTTAAAAAATATATTTCAAACTGCCTAAAATCACTGCTGGGTTTTCCTGTTCTCCAACATAACTTGATGCCTCCCTCTGCAGAGAGGTGGTGGATACCATGGTGAGGCACTTCAAAATGCAAATATTTGGTGATCGGCAGCCTGGCTACGATGGGAAGCGGAACATGTACACTGCACACCCCTTACCCATCGGCCGTGACAGAGTAAGTGCTACTATAAGCAGCTCTAAATTTCAGTGGAAAACTATTACAGTGTCATTTGAAAAGCATTTTTATTGACAAAAGCCCAAGATATTATCACATCTTTTAGTATAGTCTTGGAAATTACAGGCAGTGTCTGTAATTTAGGTGCTTTTAGTTGCCTTACTGAAGTTTATCATCTTTGGGTTTCTAATGGCCATCTTTTCACTTCGTGAACTTGTCAGTGATGCTCTGAATAATGTATTGTGCACTTTCAACTGCAAATAGACTTTTTTTGCTCTGATGCAAATTTCCATTTTCTCTGTTCTAACCCTAGTTCTCTCGTTAAACGATACAGTAGTTGTTAGATGACAAATAGCTGCTTTGCTTTGGCTGCACTGTTGAACTATGTCCTCCTGTTCATAAGAACTGTGCTAAGAGGACTGTGAAGAACGAAATCAGCTGCACTGGCCCTTAGTGTGCCGTGCCATGCTCACAACACCCAGGCTCTGACAGATTGAGATCTGTATTAACCAGTCCTGATGTAAAACTTAAATAACTCCCATCTACTCTTCTCCCCAGGGATCTGGTTATTGCTGATACAGTGCCATGAGGAATACATGAGTTTCCATTTACCCTTTTGGCTGGGTGTGTGAGAAGAATTTCAAGTTCTGTGCTAGAACTCCGAAATTTGTGTATCCCCGTGATTCTTCTTTTTGACCAGAAATTGTTTTTTCTTGCCTTCCTGTTAGGGACACAAAATATCTTGCTATTAACTAGTTGCCACTTAAAATAAATAAATAAAAATAATAGTTTCGATGTCACCATCCTCACCATACTAATTATCACGTACAATCTAGACTTCAAGATACCTCAGTGCAGTTACTGCGGTTTCTTCAGATGAATGAATTACAAGCTTTCCAAATTTTAAGGAAACTGATTGTAATAGTCTAAGCAAATTACACAAACCAATCAGCAAAAATAAATAATCAAAGGATACTTTAGAGGAAAAAAAGTAATCTTGGTTAGTGTCATGGTAGTCTGCAGTCCTTAACAAAAGTTTTCGCCTAATTTTATGTGTAAGGTGGATATGGAGGTGACGCTTCCAGGGGAGGGGAAGGACCAGACCTTTAAAGTATCCATTCAGTGGGTATCAGTCGTCAGCCTTCAGCTGCTGCTGGAAGCTCTGGCAGGGCACTTGAATGAAGTTCCTGAAGATTCCGTACAGGCACTCGATGTAATCACACGGCACCTTCCCTCCATGAGGTGAGTACTTCCAGTGTCTTCCTAACTGGCTCAATCTTGCATCTGTCTTATGTTTGTATTATTTACTACTTGCTGCTGTTCTACTGCTATTACACCTTCCTACTGCAGAGGAGTTGAGGGATGTTGTTGTGTAATTCAATGCCTGCATTACAAATTTGCACTAGAATAGGGAAATTTGATCTCAACTCGGGACTTGTACCTGCTGGTCATGTTTCCAACTGGAATTTGCTGTAGCCTTTCCAACTGCTCTGCCGGTAAAGGCTTTGTATGCTTGCCATGAGTTTGTTCTAACAGTCACAGCATACTATAGAAGTGCATTTTAAACATACGACTTTAAAAAGTCCATCAGAAAGCAATGATCAGATTTATCAATTTTCTTACATTTTTTTCAGGTATACTCCTGTGGGTCGCTCCTTTTTCTCCCCCCCTGAAGGCTATTACCACCCTCTGGGTGGTGGTAGGGAGGTCTGGTTTGGTTTCCACCAGTCCGTCAGGCCTGCCATGTGGAACATGATGCTCAACATTGATGGTATGTAGGAAATTCTGTCTCACTAAAGTAACAGAGTCTTCGCTGCTTCTGAATTAAATGTTCAATTTGTTTTTTTATTCTTTCAATTTGTTTTTTTATTCTTAGTGTCAGCAACTGCTTTCTATCGTGCCCAGCCTATCATTGAGTTCATGTGTGAGGTCTTGGACATTCAGAACATCAATGAACAAACCAAGCCTCTTACAGACTCCCAACGTGTCAAGTTTACCAAAGAAATCAGAGGTAAAAGCTTGTTCTAAAGCATCGCTGCATCAAAAATCTGTAAACTTGTCAATACTACATTGTAGTGAAAATTCGCAAGGCAATTGGTCTTTTCCTTTTTACTGTTTTCTTTCTCAAAAGTGACTCCTGTGTCTGATTTTATTTAGGTGACTTTTATTTGGGGTTTTCAGGTCTAAAAGTAGAGGTTACTCACTGCGGCCAGATGAAGAGAAAATACCGAGTTTGCAATGTTACTCGGCGACCGGCCAGTCATCAGACGTATGTATACGAGTGCTTGTTGACAATTTTTAAGATCTTGGACCTTTTAAGTAAAGTATTTTTGTTAGAAAAGTCAATTCCAGAGGTGAAGCAGCTATGTGGCTTTGAAAGAGTATCCACTCTTAGTGGACCAGAGGAATAACGTGGGTTTTGACAATTGCTTTATTTCAACACAACAGAATTGAAGCTATATCCTGACTTCTTAATCTGGTTATTGAAGGTGGTAATTGTTAAAACAGCTTTGATATATTCAGCATATTGTCTATAAAATCTTTTTACAAACAAGAAATCCAGCAGCTAAGGAAAACAGATGTTTTAAGCATTTCTACTCTGGAATAGATTTTCCACATTGCTTTTTCCTTTTTTATATAAAAAATAAAAATAAAAAAGCTTAACCAGAACAAATGTCCTTTATAGGTTTCCTCTGCAGCTGGAAAATGGGCAGGCTATGGAGTGTACAGTAGCTCAATATTTTAAGCAGAAGTACAGTCTGCAGCTAAAATATCCTCATCTTCCCTGTCTCCAAGTAGGACAGGAACAGAAACACACATATTTGCCACTTGAGGTAAGAATCTAACTTTCTCCTGGGTTGTGGTATATCCTTTGTATCCTTTGTGGTATATCCTTTGTATCCTTTGTGGTATATCCTTTGTTAAATGGTGTCATGCCACTTCTCACTGTTCCGTGTAGGTGTGTAACATAGTGGCAGGCCAGAGATGTATCAAGAAGCTAACGGACAATCAGACATCGACTATGATAAAAGCAACTGCGAGATCTGCACCAGACCGACAGGAAGAAATCAGCAGACTAGTGAGCATTTTCCCCAGCTAAACAATCTGCATTTGTCACTTAATACGGCTCTTCCAGAAGAGCGTGTGTCATGATAACCAGAATAACCGAAAATTGTGAAAGTTCAAGAATCTGACTTGTTTAAAACAAATCCTTTTAAACAGGAAAAGCCATTAATTGCAAGGAGCACAGAGTCACCCAAAGCATTAGGTGTAGTTACATAAAATATCTTCTTATCACCAGGTAAAAAGTAACAGCATGGTTGGTGGACCTGATCCATACCTGAAGGAGTTTGGTATTGTCGTCCATAACGAAATGACAGAGTTGACGGGCAGAGTTTTGCCAGCACCAATGCTGCAATACGGAGGCAGGGTGAGTTTTCTGTGTCTGGTAATAATATCTTGTTCTGGGGTTATTTAAATTCATGGTGTTCTGTATATCTTCTCATAAAGCATGCTTTTGTTTGAGCACTGGTTGGCTGTAGTCAAAACCAGGCAGCATTTTATTTTTAATTTCCCTTTGTTTTTGACCTAGAACAAGACTGTGGCCACACCAAACCAAGGCGTGTGGGACATGAGAGGGAAACAGTTCTATGCTGGCATTGAGATTAAAGTTTGGGCTGTCGCCTGTTTTGCTCCTCAAAAACAATGCAGGGAAGACTTACTAAAGTAAGTATTTTTAATATTTATTAATAGTACCCATTTCAGGAATTATTTTCTTCTTATCTCTGAATGGTGGTATGCAGCATAAGCTGACTAATGCATCTAATAGTAAAAAGAGGAAACCGCAGTTCCGTGACTTAAATATTTGCACCTTGGGAAGAGACTACAACAAAGTTTATAGCCTAATTGGCTGGCTAGGAAAAGTATCAATTCCCTTATCACTGAGGCTGTGCTTCCTGCTGTGGAGGCTGCAATCAGCTTGAATTCTGCTGTTTTTTACAAATAATTGATGGTCTTTTATTCCAAAATCTAAACTTTTTTTTTTTTTTTTAACCTTTACTGCCTCCCAGACAACATACACCACTCCCTCTTTCCTTCCACCACCCTCCTTCAAATTACTTTGCGGAGTCCTAAATATTTAGTGCTGTTTGAACCACTGACATGTGCAGTAAAAATCACGGTGGCAGTAAAATTCAGATAAGTTCACCGGATGATAGAAATTTAGCAGCACATCAGAGTTAGTTTGGGAATCTGCCTCAAAAATATTCAACTTAAATGCGTGGTTGTTTTCCCAAAGCTTCTGCAATTACAGGAACAGAGGCTTATGAAACTTTTCCTCATAAAAGATTAAAATCATATTAGTGAATTTCTTACCGTGATAGGATAGCTTAATGGAGCAGTGTAGCGTCGAGTTGGTAGGGTTGTGAAATAGCTGAAACAGCTTAGATCTTGTTGATAGAATTAACAGGAAAGCGAAACACAGTGAGAAGGTGAGGTTGCTTCCATTTATATTTCATTTACAGGAGTTTCACTGACCAGCTGCGCAAGATCTCCAAGGATGCAGGGATGCCGATCCAAGGCCAGCCCTGTTTCTGCAAATACGCCCAGGGTGCAGACAGCGTGGAGCCCATGTTTAAACACTTAAAACTGACTTACGTTGGTCTGCAGCTGATCGTGGTGATTCTACCTGGCAAGACACCTGTGTATGGTATGGAGAAAAGGCTATGAAATGTAAAGTAGTTTTACAGCAAGTGGGCATCTTACTATGCCCTTCATTGGTAGGAAGGGAACAGAGTAGGCAGCGTCTTCAGTTTAAGAAGTGGTTTGGGTTATTTTTGTTGCTTTTTTTGTTGCCTTTTTTACATTTTTTTTAGTTCGGTTTGTCAGGTCTCATTGGAAAACTTGTGCATCCCAAAGAGCAGGCTGAGCCTTTGTCAGTGAACCTTTAAGGATTTGAATTAGCATAGCATTTGAGAAAAATAAGAGAAAGCAGATGGAATTACTGACTGTTCAGGTAATTGGAACCACTGTCTTATTTTTCTGTCACAGCTGAAGTAAAGCGGGTTGGTGACACACTTCTTGGCATGGCCACTCAGTGTGTTCAGGTAAAGAATGTGGTGAAAACATCCCCGCAAACACTGTCCAACCTGTGTCTGAAGATAAACGCAAAGCTTGGAGGAATCAACAATGTGCTTGTACCTCATCAAAGGTAAGGTTACATCTAAAGCTCTCCTTGAAGTCTGGATTGTCAAGCAAAATGACGTTATTTTGTTTTGCTAATTAAAATTGTACCTTGCAAAATATTAAGTGTGTTAGAAATACCCACAGACTAACGTGGACAGAGGAAGGTGCTTCTGTGTTAAGAATCTGCCTTGTAAGACTTGTGCTAAGCAATCTCTTTAGTGTTAGAGGAGTCCAGCAGTGTGTGTAAGAAAACAAGCTCATAAAGGTGTTTTTTTTTTTTATGTCTTATCTCTTTTGGTCCTTTTCCTACTTTGGGGTTCAGTCTGTCTACCTTTTTCTGTTGCCATCTCCTTAAGCATACTGTATTTCCTTCCACACTGAAAGAAAAGGAGTGAGACTGAGTGACTTGTGATAAATACTTGTAAGTTTATCTAACTTTGCTTCTTTTCTGCTTTCTGTTCTGTCTGGAGCTTGAGGTAGAGATCTTTTTAAAGATTCAGGCATGGTTTTAGGGCTCTTGAATGGTTTGAATATACTTTCCTTAGCTGTCTTTTTTTTTTCTTTTCCTACCCTCCTTCCTCATTCCACTTCTGTTCATTATTATTTAATACACTTTAATCTTATTAAACAGGCCCTCAGTGTTCCAGCAGCCAGTGATCTTTCTGGGAGCAGATGTCACCCACCCTCCTGCCGGGGATGGAAAGAAGCCTTCTATTGCTGCTGTGGTAGGCAGCATGGACGGGCACCCCAGCCGCTACTGTGCTACAGTGCGTGTGCAGACCTCCCGTCAGGAGACCTCGCAGGAACTGCTGTACAGTCAGGAGGTGATACAGGACCTGACTAACATGGTGCGAGAACTGTTGATCCAGTTTTACAAATCCACTCGGTTCAAGCCCACAAGGATCATTTACTACAGAGGGGGAGTATCAGAAGGGCAGATGAAACAGGTACCATCTAATGATCTCTTGTTGCTTATGAAAAGGGATTGGCACTTATTTTCAATTAAATATGGATTGCATTTGTTCAAGGGGACAATTTGCAGTTTCACTGAGTTTTTCTGGGCAGACTCAAGGTACAGTTATCCTGTTTGATTGTGCTCCTTATTAAGTGACACTTACACCTGGAAAGAATAATACTGTATGCACTGAGTTCTGCACCTAATAATTAAATCCTCTACTTCTAGGTAGCATGGCCAGAGCTCATAGCAATCCGGAAGGCCTGTATTAGTTTGGAAGAAGACTATAGACCAGGAATAACCTACATTGTTGTGCAGAAAAGGCATCACACCAGACTATTCTGTGCTGACAAAACCGAAAGGGCAAGTAACGTCGGGTATTTAAGCAAGGAGTCAATGGCGATGGGAACGTAGCTGGTTTGGGGTGGAATCCATTTTACCCATTGGAACTGAACTAATCTATACAAACGGTAGGAGTTCTGTGATGGAACAGGCTCTCTGTAAGACCAAAATAGCCAGTTCCTCCCCTTTTTTTATGGCTCTACATCAGGCAGTCGGATGGAACAGCTTGTTCCCAGCCCCTTTTGGAATGAGCATAACTCTGTATCCCTGGATTTGTGTATCTGGAGCTGTAACCTCATTTTTTTTTATAGTCGGAGATTCTCAACACATGCTAGTTGTTCAGTAGTTGCCTGTTCTGTTCACAGGCATCAATAATATTTGCCTACGTCACAAATCCATAGGCCAACTAAAGAACTTGTTTTAGGATAGTTCTTGATCACAGGTTTGCTAGAAATAAACATCTCGGGTGTGATTGCAAACAAGGGTGTGAAATCTATTTCAGAAAGCCTACATTTTTTCCATATTCTGAATTACTTATATAGGCTTTATCCTGCTCTGCAATTATAATGGTGCTGGCAGGAGCTTTATTTTTCTCTGATTATGTACCAACTAGATTTGGTGAAGTTTCTAACCGTGAACTTGCAGAGAACACTTTCATTCCTCCTATGTAAATTACCTTTTTTTTTTTTTTCCACATTTTTGAGCAGTAAATTCTCAAGCAACCTTAAGTAGAACCTGTCTGAGGAGGTATTTTGGGGTCGCTTCTAAAGAAAAACAAACACGGGCTAATAATAAACTTTCCACATCAGGTGGGTAAGAGTGGCAACGTACCGGCAGGCACTACTGTGGACAGCACGATCACGCATCCTTCTGAATTTGACTTTTACCTCTGTAGCCACGCAGGAATTCAGGTAACGTTTCGGCTCTGCTGTGCTCAGGCTGTGGGACTAAATCCTTATTGTTGTCCTGATGAGTAATGTTGCTTCTATTTATGGTTTGGCAGACTTAGAGTTAGTTGCATAAGTTCAGTGCCTGTTTGCCACTCACTCTTCAGCATACTGATAGAGGGTACAGCCTTCAGTACCACCTCTGTTTTTGTTGATGCTGTCCAGCTGAATGCTCCTCTGTTCTCCGCAGGGAACCAGCCGGCCCTCCCACTATCAGGTCTTGTGGGATGACAACTGTTTCACTGCAGACGAGCTACAGCTGCTGACCTACCAGCTGTGTCACACGTATGTCCGGTGTACACGATCAGTCTCTATCCCAGCTCCTGCGTACTACGCCAGGCTGGTAGCGTTTAGGGCCAGATACCATCTTGTGGACAAGGATCACGACAGGTAAGGAACTGTGCCTCGCTGTCTTGATAGCCAGATAATGAACTGGAATTCTGGGCTCGTTGGCCCAATTGTTCATGGCTCTCTGTGTGTGTCTGCCGTTTTACAGCGCTGAAGGCAGCCACGTGTCAGGACAGAGCAATGGCCGTGATCCTCAGGCTCTGGCAAAGGCAGTGCAGATCCACCACGATACTCAACATACAATGTATTTTGCTTGAGAGCATCTGGGAAGATGTGGCAAAACCAACAACTCGTGCAGTCCTGAAATGTTGTCAATGCCTACTGCTATAGCTAGGGCCCGGTTTATTTCAGACTGCCCACTACCAGCAGCTCTGGACAGTCGCACTGAATCTGTACTTCACAGCAATGTCTGATGCACCAACACAATTGAGCCATTCGTTTCATTATTTTGTGTAATAGGAATTCATAGACTGTCTTTTCTGATGCATTGGACTGAATTTTTACCTCAAAGCGCAAAAAGGCCGATCATCCTGAAATTTTTAAAGGACTTGGCATGAAAGGTTTCTATTGAATATTTTGCTAGCTACGGTTTTTAAGTTACCTTCTCATCCCATTAGTTTATCATGACGACTGATCCCCCGTCTTCATGCACTGCTTAGTGAGTATGCATATTATGGCAAAATGTTTTACTCCAGTTAAATGTAATTGTTCTATTGTGTGGGGCCATAGATTTTTTAATGGAGATTTTAGACTTCACTACTGTAAATGCCTTTTGACAAACATAACTTTCACAGGTATTGCAGTTTTTTGTCGGTTTTACTAATTATCTTTTTAATCTCTGCAGACTTGGGCTGCAAAGCAATTGCACTATACGGTGAGTTCAAATATAGGTGGTTCTTGTTCTGTGAATGTGTAACATAACCAGATAGTGATGCCTGTCGGTAGGTTTTAATTATAATGGTTACAAATAATACTGCCATGGTATCATAAGAAATACCGAACCATCATTTTCCCCCTCTAAAAATGATTTTAAAAATACAAAAAAAAATACAAAAAAAAAATTAGCTTTTAGGTATTTTGCAAACTTTTACAAAAGTGCCCACTTTATGCTGCTGTGTGGTTTGATAAATCTAAGTGATTTTAAAACTTTTTTCTCATAGAAGGGTTAACTTTGGCAATAAATCTTTGTTTTTTAAGCCCCCCTAACAGTGTAATTTTCTAGCTGAGGGTTGTGCATGAGTTTAACCAACATTCTCGTGTCGTTTTCTGAACACACAATTTGGCAGTTCTGAAACTAATTAGGAAAGACACACTTCCATGCTTTTTTTAAGAATTATTTTTAACTGTTTTATATTCACTGTTGGTGTCCTGTCTACAACTTTTTTTATAAGCTTGGAAACTGGGTGTTACATGTAGGAAAGGCTTGCCAATCTGTACAGTCTAAATGTATTGTGTGACAGGCAACCTGAGGACTTGTACCAGCATTTTAAACTTTTTCCCTGGGAATCTAGGTTGCACACACAACTGCATTCAACAGCATGTTTAACCAATGTAAGTCTAATATACTGATTCTGTCCCAGCCTGTAGAAATCAAGGTTTTTTTGATCTGCTTGGCTTTTTTTCAGCTGCAATGTGTAATAAAGAAGAGGGGCTTGGTTTCACTCTCGGAATCCACAACCATAGTACATGAAGACTAGATTCCTTTTAGTGTTAACGTGAGTTAGCGCAGATTAAAAGCTTATTCCTAAACTGAGTAGAAGTAACACCACTACTTTGATAACAGAAGCTTGTGAAGTCCAACGATTGCACTGTGGTCTCTGATACTCGTGTGGGGTTTGCTGCTAAGTTGTCTGCTGTTCCAAAGCTTAGGAACCAGCCCCCTCAATCTTTCAGCAATAGGAAATGCTGTTTCCTTCAGTCTTTAAGCTTGTAAATAAATTAAAGTTTACATTTCTAAATGCTGTTTTTTTCAGTTGTACCAGAGTACACTGAAGTTAGTCTTCAAACAGTTTTATAACCTTTCAAATAGGATGTCTCATTAAATTAAGTTGAAACTTTTTTTTTCTTTTCTGTTCTAAATGGGGCTGAAGCAAACTCTGCTCCTGGCACGTATAGTGGACGAGTTTAGATTGAAAAAAGATTCCTTTTATTATTTTTTTTTTTAATTTTTATTTTTAAAGAATACCTCACTTGTGTAATAAAATCAGGACATGTGGGTGGGAGACTGACCGCTGCTTCAGCTAGATGGCTGCTTTCTCAGTACTCGTTCAGGGAGAATACAAAACCCCCTTTTTAGAATGAACTCTGACTGACCCAACACACATGGAGAACTTTGGCACCTTGAAAAGAAACTGAGCACCCTTTTTTAAGTTATAGGATCAAAGATCACTGTTTGAGTTTGTGCACTAGGCAAGAATGTGACTGGTTTAATCAAGGGTGCATAACAAATACTTAGTTTTATCACCGGTTAGTTAGTTGTCCAGTGCCAAGCACTCCTAGTTCAGATTGAGTGAAGTGAGAGCCTCTCTTTTGTTTGCCTGTGACTGGACTGAATATTTAACCTCAGACTGTGTGGATTGTTGGATCTCAGCTAGCCCTGGGAAGCATGGCGAGAACCCTAACTCAATCCTGTGTTAGAACACCACTGTTTAAAAAATAATAATGTAAAAAAAACCACTGCTAAGGGTGCAGTGCTGTCACTTGGAGAGAAGAGTGTTTAAATTCAGGACTGTTGCTCGGTGGTAACTGTAAGATCCAAGTTTTGGCAATAGCGTCCTCTGAGGGTCTGCGAGCTGAGTCAGGAGGTTGGGCTTGACGATCTGAATTAACCCCTTGGGACTGACTGAATCGTTATGCATGTGTCAATCAATGGGAAGATGTGCATTCTGTAGATGTAGTTCTTAGGGTGTTTTTGGTTTGTTCTTTTTTTTTTTTTTTTTTTTTTTTATAAATAAAGCCTGTTGGCCACTGTTTAGCTACGTGGTGTGAAAGATTTTAAATGTAGCAAAGTTTAAAGAGTTGGGGAAGGGGGTGGTTGACACTTTAAAAAAAATAAAAATAAAAAGGGGTGGGGGGGAGGCGGGTGGGCAGAAACCCCATTTCCAAACCAGTTCTGCTTGCTTTGTGACCAGCTGAATTCTGAACAAGCTCTGGCAATCACTAGTTAGCCTGTCTCAAACATTTGAACAGCCTGGCTTATTTATTCTTGTTGTGAGTACCACAGTTTAGTGTAGTGCCTGTAGCTGCATCCAAAGGGCATAAGAGGTTGTGATATACAGGCAAATTTGCTTCATGCAGTACGTCTCTTGCTCCAGACACAAGTGTCAGAGTTATTTAACCTATATCAACAGCTTTGCTCTTCAAATGGGTAAAGGCACATTTGTTCAGATACGGTGTTTAACGAAACCTACCCCCCAAACTACCTTTGTGGATGTGCTGTAGGATTTTTCTTGCTCAATAGCAAGGGAGTAACTCTGCTTTCATTTTAAGAAGGCAGGGTTTGGAGGGCATTGTATCAATACTGTTTCAACTACAAGGTTTTTTCCTTGTGCATTTGAGGAAAGATCTTGTAATATCACTTACAGATTTTCTTATACCTTGCTATTGACATTTTCATATTTCTATGTCTAGAGGCTGAAACTTCAATGTAAAATGTTTGCATTTGTTCATTTTGACTTACGATGTAACTTTTGTTTCTATATTGTTAGACTTGTAATGTTTAAAATTGTATTTTATTAAATTTGGACTGGATGTATGTCTATAGCAATACGAGGTACTCTTTCTAAACTGTTATGGGTGGGTTAGCAGCCCCACGTTGCGATAAGATGCTGGTTGTGTACAATTTGCAATGTATTTTTTTTTAGCCTGCAGGGATATTTTGTGTTCATGTGTCCAAAAATAATAATAATAAAAAAGGCATTCTTGTGCCAAATGTTGTTTTTCCTTGTTGATGTCTAATAAATGCAATGTACAGAGTGAGCAACCACTACTGTTGCCTGTAAACGAATGTCTTAAATAATTTAACGTTGAATTAAAACTTGTACGCATTGTGTAACCTGTGGAACTTGTTACCACAAGATACTTATTTCTGATGTGCAAGGATTTAGAAAGCGATAGAAATATACAATGGGTAACAGCTCTAGTAACACTAAAAGGAGGATTTTAATGACCTGTTTTCAGAGTCTGTGCTAAGCATAGAGATGTTCAGAATGGATGTATATATATATTTTTTTTAACGTTCTCAGAAATAACATAGCAACATCTAGAGAAAATGCAGTGTCAACAGACGCTGTATCTACCCGGAGAAGTGATTCTACAGCAGAGAGTCCCAAATTAATAAACGAAAGAGCTGTTTGCTTATTCATCTCTTCTATTTTCAGGTGAGGGTTTGTTGTTTCCTCAGAAAACTGTACTTCGCTAAAAATATTACAGTAAGGACAAAAAAAGCTTTCGGACGAGGACAAAACATGACAGCTATAAATGAACTGGGGACACATGATTGCTTAAAATAACCTTCATCTTCAGCAAATCAGTACATCCGCTTTCCTTTTTTTTTCTCATTTTTGCAGTGGAGGTTCGTTGGGTTTGGGAACTGAGATTGTTCGCCTGCAGGCAAGCCTAAGCTCAAAAGCAGAGGATAACTTTCCCCTAGTGCCTTTCCAAAATGATTCAAAGGTAAAGATCACTTGGATCAAATCCTAGGAAACCTAGGGCTGATGAAGTTTGGAGCTACAACATGCTTTTAAGTAAACATATGCTTTAACTTGGAAGGAAGTATGTCACGGAAATACCCAACAGAGCAGAGAAAGAATTAAAAAGCTGAGGAGACATTTGGTAGTAGAATCTCTGTGCTTATCCAGGGTGCAGGGCTCAGAGAGGCACCTCTGTGCCCAGACCAGAGAGGTTTAACTGACTGTAGAAATGTGGAAGGAAGAGGAAGCAGAGAGGGGCAATGACCTCGTTCCAGGGTTCACGAGGTCTTTCTTGTCTGCTGCCTCAGCTGGTCAGTAAGATGCCTTAACGAGTGGTGGTTTGATTTATGCCATGCCTTGGTGTAAATTCTGCTCAGGTATTCTGTAAGTTGTGGCGTGAATCATAGTGTGCGAACTCTACCTTGTGTTCTCTGCTGCAGGGTCACTGGATTCCCAACTCAGCAGGCTGGATTTGTAAACGCAGGGCTTGACAGATGGCTTCCGAGTTGTAGTGGTAACTGGCTCCGTTTTGAATTCAGGTGCTTTTACTGAACTCTGCAGGAGCGTTGGCTGTACGGGCAAGGCAGATGGGTGAGCCAATGGCTGTGGCTGTCCGACGTTCTTGCAGGAAACGCCTGTCTGATGCAGGTAAGCAGCACCCTGCTGTGGGATGACACACGTTTCTCAGCAGCCGCTGCTGGATGTGAACGCTAGGTGTTGCAGGCTTCCAGGCTCACGCTTTGCCATGTTCAGCCCCAGCGGCCAGCCGGGTTTCAGCACACAGACATGCGCAAAAAGCAACTGCCCACTAACTTCGGCTCCCATCACATGAATTGTGGATGTGAGCAGCTCCTGTTCGTGACAGCAGGAGTTTCCCTTGCTTGGTCCTGTTAGTGAGAAATGAAAACACCTCTTTTTAATACTTTGAATATTTGTGTCTTTCTTCCATTACCTCATACAATTAAAACTAGGATTTAAAACCCAATCACGTTTTGCATTGTCTTGAAACAATGCTGCTGAGGTTTCATACTTTATAATAAAGTCATGCCATACAAACAGTCTTTTCACTCTTGCACACTATTTGGGGAGAGTAAGTCTAACACATGGTTAAAAAGGGGTTGCTCTTGTGTCTCTAATTTCACTTGTTCTTAGGTAGAGCAGGACTGAGAAAGGGGGCTGATCACTTGCTGGTGTGACCTCACCAATCCTGTTCAATGGCCAGTAAGGCTCAGACCAGAGCATCCTGTAAAATAAAAACTGCTAAGAAATGAACGCATGCCCCTGTTCTTTATTCTTCAATCCAGCAACAAGAAATTAGTCCTTAAAAAAGAAAAACCTCCCATGCCAAAGGCATCTCGCCATAAACCCACAAGGAGCTAATGACTGCCCTAGCACTGCAGGACCTCAGCTACTAAGGAATTTATTTCTTAATTGTGTACTCTATTCAACAGCCTAAGGACAGTGCTGTGAAGCATCTGACAGCTGTGGTCCCTTCCTGTGGAGCATGCTTGGCCTGTGGGTCCTGAGAAGTTCCTTGAGGTTAGAGGTTTCAGCCCCCATCCACCTGTTTCATTTTCTGTTAAATTCTGTTCTGCAGAAGAGGGTGGCTGCGGAGGACAGCTGGGTAGCCCACTTTTGTCCTGAGGAGGGGATGAAGATGGTGGGCTCCCGCCCCTGGAGCTGAGCAGGGGCTGCTGATGTTGGTCATGATGGAATGAGACGAGATGAAAAACCTATGCAGGAGCAGCGAGCGCTCTGTGCCTGGCTGAGACCACGGGGCTGAGGGCCTACACCTCACTCGGAGCTGCTAGAGGCCATTCCGGCTCAAGAGAACTCATTAATACCATTTTAATTGCTAGCTCTGCGTGGCTCACAGCATATTTAAAACCCTTTTAGATCCTGGTAATGAGACAGACCTAACCACGAGCACACCCCCATTATCCCAGCACCCCAATACCGCACACCACGACTTTCCCGTCCCCGTGGGGATCCCCCCCCTCCCCGTCGCCCCTTCAGGGGTCTCCGATCCTCTTCCCCGCGTGTCCCCCCCCTCACAAACACCCCCGGGTGGGGGGGGAGCGGTCGGCCCGGCCCGGCCCAAAATGGCGGCGGCGGCGGGGCCGGCGGGCGCCGCCTTTGTTGGGCGCGGGGCCGGGCGGCGGCGCGTGCGCGCTGGGTGGCGGCGTGAGGCGGCGGCGGTGCGGCACCGGCCCCGGCCCCGAGCCCCGGCCTCTGCCCGGCCCTGCCCGCGGCCCCCGGCTCGGAGCGGAGCCCCGCGTGGATGGGATGGAAGCGGGACCCTCGGGAGCAGGTCGGTGGTGAGGCGGAAGGTGGTGGGGGGGGGACGCCGCCGCAACCGGGAGGTGTTGTCCCAGCTCCCCCCCGGGGGCTGCGGGTGTGAGACCGGGGAGCCTGCGAGGGGGCGAGCTGAGGGGCGAAGGGGCTGTGTGGGGCTGCCCTGGGGTTCTGTGGGGCTGTCCTCGGGGTTGTGGGGTTGCCCTGCGGCTGTGTGGGGTTGCCCCGGGGGTTTTGGGGCAACCCCGGGGGGTGCCCGCTGCCCACGGAGCAGCAGCACCGCGTGTGTGTGGGTGTGCGTGCCCCCTACCCCATCCCTCAGCTCCCCGTCGCCCCCCGTGCAGCTTTATGGGGCCGGAGCTGAGCTCCGGAGTCTCCCCAGGTTCCAAGCCGGGGCTCCCGGCCTCCGCCTCGAGCTCCCCGCGGCCCCCCGGGGCTCCCCGGGCTCACGCAGGGGGCCGCGGCGGTCCCAGATGCTCCGGTGCCAGCCGTGAGCCCCACAGGCGCCCGCTGCGCCACCGGGATGGGTTTTGGCTACCTCAACGCGGGAGGGGAGCAGGCGATGAGGGGCCCTGGCCTTGCGCGGGGCATCGTGCCGGCGAGTTCGGTGCCCGCCGTAACGTGCTGCGGTTCCGATATAAAACCACCGTGTAGCTAAAATCAAGCCGTGTCCTTTTTTAACACGTTTAATTGAAGCCTAGCGTGGAGATACCTACTCGTCTACGTTACCTTTTGGCTGCCGGAGCGGCGTTTGGTGCTGATTTGTTGCCCTCCTACAGACCGTGATTTAGCGAGCAGTGAGGGGCTGGCACAGCGTGGCCGGGGCGATAGTGCCCCTGCACCCCGGCTCCAGCTGGGAAACGCCGATAGCACGGCTCACGCCCTGACACACACATTACCAGGCTTCAATAATTTAGTTAAGGTGCTTTAAAACCTCTCAGAGGGGCTGGGAAGGATGGGGACGTGCCGGGGTTCAGGCCCAGCTGATGTCTCTGCATTGGGGCTGTGCTGGGAACGAAGCCCTGATGCCCCTTTGTTGGGAGTTTGCCCTTTTCTTCCCCAAATCTGCCTGGGGGAAGCCGGCTTCGTCAAGGCTCTTGTATTGGGACCGCGCCGCCGGGGTCACCCTGTGTGCCAGGAAATGTTTGTCCTGTGTCAGCAGGATGAGCGCCGTGCCTCCCGCCTGCCTCGAGCAGCCCCTTCCCCTGCCGACGGTCCCGTCGGTGTGGTGCGGGCCTTGTGTTTGGGCTTTAATAAGGCCAGAGCTGTAACCTGTCAGGATAATAAAGCACACGGGGGAAAAAAAAAACACGCTCGGATGTGCTGAACATGAAAATGTCTGGAAAGGCAGCAGAGGGGAACCTGGGAAATTTTCAGACGTACAGGCAGCTGCTGGGGGAGGAACATGCGTGCGGTGGTTTTAAAAGCTAAACTTGGTTTTCCCCCAACTTTTAGTTTTCTTTATCCTTTGCAAACTTCCTAAATGCTGTTAATCTTAACAGTTGTCTTCCTGTGCTAAACCCTGCAAAAAACCCGAAGCTGTTCTGTCTGTTGGATCTCTTTATCTTCAGGAAACATGAAATCACACGTGCGTGTTTCTAGGATGGGATTAGAGCAAGAAACAAAGCCAGGAGAAGCACCTTGCCTCGAGACGTAGCATGTACGATTTCTCTTTAAACTCTTTCTGTAGTCTATCTCTAAACCCAGCGAAGAACGAACTGGAGACTAATTATTAAGATGGCAGACATTGAAAGGAAGACAAATTGGGGCAGAAAAGCGCTGCTTTTTTCAGCAGCATGGTGTTGAGATCTGTAGCAGGGGTTTTAAGCTCTTTTAGGGGAAGCTCCTGGACTGCAGGGTCCGTGGGGCTGCCCCACAGCAGGACGTGCCCTCTTGCGTGGCCGCAGCGGAACGTGAAGGCAAAGCTGTCCTTGCCTTTGTCCTGTCTCTTTATCAGGAGCCGGAGGCTTTCTTTGTCTGCTGCTCACAGATGTGCACTTTCTTCGCTTGTGCTTGGAAAGTCTACACCAGCGCATGTGAAACCCTCCTGGAAGCGGCCAGAGATGTTATCTGCTGCCCTTTCTAGGCGCTGTTAGCGGAGACCCCGGGCTTGTGGTCGGTGATGAAAGGGACTGGACGAGCAGCCCGCGTGGAGGAGGAGAGCCTGGGGAGCGGTGCTGGCTGCCAGGCGCTGGCCCCTCTCCGCTCGAGAGACAAATACGTGTGTTTGGCCTGGGGACTCCAGGAGAAATACCTCTATTGCCAGAAATCTGGGCTCTGCCGAGCGCTGTAGCGCTTCCTCCGTGTGGCAGAGGGACAAGCCCGCCTGCTGGGCTGCACTTGGGTTTGGGGACTTTGGTTGACTCGCTGGGACTTTGGTTTTCCCACTGACGGCTGCCGTGGTTTGCTCAGAGGCACCGAAAGGTGGGCGTGCGGGGCTGGGGGGCTGGTTCGGCGGCACAACCCTTGTGGGTCAGCTCAAGCCAGCGAGGCGCTGGGCTGTGTCTGTGCTGCTGGACCCCTGCGCCGTGCTGCTGGCCCCAGAAAGCCAGAATTTGGTTCACAATCCTCATTAACAGCAGCGTGGAGAGAAACAACCTCACCTGTTAATGGTGGTTGTGATGGATTTGCGGTAGCACCAGTGGGTTCCCTGGCAGATCCAGCCAGGCACAGGTATGAAACCCCTCTCCGGCTGTGCTGGAAGCCGGGGATTTCACCAGCATCCCGCTGAGGGGCTGCAGTACGTGCTCTTCAAATCCAGCCAGGATCCGAGATCTTCCCAGCCCTGTTTCCTTTATCTGGGGTTGTGTGGGCATCTCAGGTGACGGGACTCCTAGAAAATAAAGTCACATAGGCTTCGTTAAGTGGTAGTCATTGAAATGCAGCTTTGGGTTGAGCAAGGAAGGCACACCGTGTGGGCTGGGCTCCTTTTCCCCAAGCTGCAGGGCTGCACAGCCCTCGGCTGGCGCAGGGCAGAACCGCGGCCACCCGGCGCTGGGGAGATTTTTAACCCGAGGCTTTCAGGTTCATCACCTGCGATCTCCAAGCTGGGGTCTGGCGGGGCGTAACGATGCCCTCGGCAGAGCGAGGTGCTCGGTGCAGGGGGTACAAAGAAGTAAGCTGCTTTCCAAAGCAAACACCAGAGGAAAAGAGATCAGAAACAGCTTCGGGGTATTTCTGGGACGCAGCCACCGCAACGCAGGCCAGGAGCGGCACCTGGCCGGGGGCAGGTCGGGGTCCCCCTTTGGAAGATGGGCTTTGGGGCTCAGGGACGGGTTTAAGGCTGCGAGTCCGTGAGTCCAGCGGGAGCCCTCTGCTTGCCGTGTGCTCATGTTCTAATTATACCCGGCGTGGCGGCACTAACCTGGCCGGGCGCAGGGTGCGGATGGCTCTGGGTGTGCAGAGATACAGAGAGCGACTTCTGCACTCCGGGCTCTGTGTGATCGTGTCTTACACGAGCAGCTTAGGGCTGCTGCTTCTGGAGGTGCTAACTTGGGAAATTGGGGGTGTGCGTGCGTGTCAGAAGAGGGTAGATGGAGAAAACCTGGCTTTTGGAGGAACGCTACCAGCGGAGGAGCGGGGATCCTTTAAAATCGGACATGGAAAGGGAAAGAAAAGCCTGAAGCACCCAGAAATCCCTTTTTTTGCGTGTCTGTACCATTTCCAGAAATGAAAAGTCTCGTTTCCAGCTGGCTATTCCAGGGTAGCAGCTAATGAATTTCGTTTCTTGGAGCCCATCCTGCTGCGCGGGGCAGAGGGAGGCAGCGGGGAGAACAGGTGCCGGAGCCGCGCTGCGCTCGCGGACGTGCGGCGGGTGCAGATGGGGCCGCACATCTGCGGGGACAAGCGGGACGGGGCTGCCCGGGGCCTCTGGCGGGGACAGCGTGGCTCCTTGGCCTGGGGACACCAGGAGGAACGTCCCCAAGCCCTGTGGATGGCGTTTCTCGTACGTATTGCTCAGGTCCGTGCAAGGCAGGAAAGCCAGCTCTGTCCCTGCTCCGTCTGCCCGCTGCAGTTGACTTTCTTGGTGGCTGCTTTGCCTCCTGACGGGAACTTTCCCTTCTCGGGGTGATGTGGGGGCTTGGTTTAGGGTTTATTCAGGGCGAGGATGGGCCACGCCGCGTGTCCGAGGCATGTCCCTGCATACACCCCGCAACCTTGCTCGCTCTCCTTGGATTCCTGGCTCCATTTTTGTGGTGTGGGTGCATGGAGAAGGGGCCGTGGGGAAGGGGCCATGGGGAAGGGGCCGTCCCAGACCCTCTGCGGTGATAAAACTCCCTTTTGTCTCAGCCCCATTCTCCCGGCCTCTCCTCTGAATGCGGCGGTGGAGAGGATTTAAATGACATGGTAATTTCATGCCTTTCCACCGGCGGCTTCGCCCCGGCGCGGGCAGCTGTTGGTCAGTGGGTCGTGTTCGCCAGCTGTTACAATAAATAACAGAAACGAAGCCAATTCCAGCACAAATCACCCCAAACCGAGCAGTTTCACCTTGCAGGCTCTGCCCTCGCCGGTCCCGGCCCAGCGGTGCCGAGGGGGCTCCCGCCACGCCGCCGCCGCGTCCCTGGGGCACGGCTTTTGTGTGCCCAAGTCTGTGATTCCTCCCAGGCTGCTGAATTTATAATGGCAGGCAGATTTTATCCCGCTCACTGCCTGCATTGTGCGGCACCAACAACGCTCGCCCTCCAGCCCCTGGCCCTGGGCGCGCTCATTTACATGACAAAGTGGGAGTCTGGGCGGCTTTGCCATGGAGAGTTGAGGTATGCAGAGGAACCCCTCTTGTCTCCGGGCTGTTTGGGTCGCTTTTTTCTTTTTAACCAGGCTCCAAACCAAAGGGGGGACGCCGCTGGCCCCTTTTCTGCTCCCTTTCTGCTGCGTCCTCGTGGCCCGTGGGGAGCAGCTTCTGGGACGAGCGATGGATTTGGGGGGCTCGGGAGGGGTTTGCAGGCAGCACTGAGCACAGCAGGGCAGGGACGTGGCGTGGGGAAGGGTTAGTCCGGTGTATGGGTTCGCCTGAGATTTTGGGGTCTCTCCCATGTGGGTTGAAGGGGCAGGAGCCCAGCTGGAGGGCTCTGGGGCTGCCGGGTGCCTTCGGGTGCCGCACGTCGCCCTCGTCTCCTCCCCTGCCCCGGCTGCCCTGGAGTTACTGCGCTTTAAATAGTCGTGTCCTGGGCAGCGCCGCTGTGCCAGCCGGGAGCTAACGCCGGGAGATAACAGCTTTTTTTAAAGGCTTGGGATCTCAAAGGAATTTGGGAAGGGAAAGCAATTATCGCCGTCCTTTGCTGGCGGGATGAGGCGATAACCCCGATAACCCGGGGCTGCTGCGTGTGGGGGAGCTCCGCGACCCTGTCTGTGAGCCCGGGGCCGCGCTGCTGCGCTCGACTGCTTCAGCTCCTCGTGGTCAAGGACCCCTGCGGCCTGCAGGCACCAAATAAAACCCTCTGGCTCGGTGCAGACCTCAGCTCTTCCATCCCTGCTCCATCTCCATGGAGCATCCCGCTGCCGCCCGGCTCTCGCGGTGCCGCTCTCTCCAGCAAGGATGGCCGGTTAAGTCTCGTTGTGTTTGCAGTATTTCATGGCTTGCCTTGAGCTTCTGAGGGAGCTCTTGCGTTGCTCGAGGCTGACTCCTTAATGTGTGATTCATGGTCTTAATTGTGAGGGTTTGTGTTCCTAAAGCATCTGGAGATGCGCAGGTGGAAGGGTTCGCACGGGAGGGTGTTATTTATGGGCTGACTTGTGCGCTGCTGCACTTCAGGGGCTTTGGGAGGTGTGTTGTATGGCGGTGCCCGGGCTGTCTTGGGAAAGAAAGGTGGAGGCTGCGAGGACGCCACGTGGGGCAGGTGCCCACACGCTCCCGGCAGCTCTGTCTGGATCCCGTTCTGCACCACGCTGCTGCTCCTGCTGTCCCCGGCTCCTCTCCGAGAGCCTCAGTGCCTCCAGGCCTCTCCCCTGCCTCCTCGGGGACGCAGAGCAAGAGGGAGCCACGGACACCAGGAGGTGCCGTCCTGCACACGCACAGCTTCTGGCATCATCTGGATCAGAAGGTCCCGAACAGGAGAGGGAATGACCGAGTGCTGGCCCTGACAGCTGCTGAAAGCAGCGCGGCTCCTGGAGAGGCAGAGGAGAGCTGCGTCCTGCCCGCGCGCTGTGCGAGGGCCCGCGTGGGTTCGTGCTCACAAGGCAGAGCCGGGAAGCGGAGGCTCCAGCAGCGCTGGCAAATACCTCGTTGATTGCTAACGACGATTTAAAAACGCATCAGCTTGCAGCCAGGGAGCTGGTGATTGCCAAGAAATATTCGTCGTGTGGAGACACGAATTACACTGCGAGTAGCTCGTCAGAAAAATCGGTTTCTTAAAACGAGCTCGGCCTTTTGTTTTGGGGACGCTGCGGTGCGTGGCTGCCCTCCCCAGCACAAGGAGCTGCTGGGGCCAGGGAACCGCCGTGCTCCAACCCCGCTGGGATCCCCTGCGGGTGTCCTGAGCCCCTGTCAGCCCCGGAGATCCTCATCGTGCTCGTTTGCTGCTCGAGTCGTCGTGTGGCTGATGCCCTCTGCAACCTGTGGGTGAATGGCAGAGCTGTGGCGCTGGATTTCTGCGGAGCGAGGTTTCTCCATCCCTGTTGTCCCCGTCCATCCCTCTCTCCTCTGTCTGCCTGCAGCCTGGCTTTGGCTCTCAAGGCGTTCAGCACCCTGGTGAGTTTTCACATGGGACAGCTCAGGGCTCCTGGCTCGCTGGCTCAGAAGAAAAAGCAAAAAGCTGGTGGTGCGGCTGGCAGTGGGACGCGATTGCAGGCTTCAAATGAAATCAGCTGGGTCTGTCGGGCACCGCTGCTAGCTAAGACCAAAGGCAGCAGGGGCAAACACGCTCTGCTGCTGGGAGTGCTCTGCTGGTCCTGGTTCTGCATCGCTTCGGAGACCACGGGAGGCTTCACGCCGGTACAGCTGCAGCGTCCCCGGGGTGGCCACCGGGGTCCTGGAGGCATTTCATCCAGGGAAGTCTTGTGGAGGTCAGGTGCAGAACTGAAAAGCAAATCCGAAGTTCAGGTTGCTGGTCTTGTGTCTGCTTCTGATACGTTTAGCTTGGGATTGAAATTGGGATTTAAAAAGAAACTGGAGGGGAGCGAGGGGTGCTAAGAGCGCCATGTGTTCCGGATCCCAAATTGGAGCTGGGTGCAGTTTGGGGGCTGGCTTTGACAGTTGGCCACCCAGATGGAGTGCTCTGAATATCTCGCAGGCTGCGTTCCCTGCACCCGGCCCAGCTGGCTGAAGACCTCGCTAGGTTTCAGAAACAAATAATGCAGACTGGGATAGGTACGGATCAGGGAAGGGCAGGTTGTGTTTAAAAAGCAGCACGGAATGTTTCTTTGGCGATATTTGAAGGTGTCTTTGAGTCCAAAGGTGCTGTCAGTTTAGAAACGCGCTTCGGTCTTACGGTCCTGTGCACCCATCCCTTCATCCTGAACTCCAGAACATCCTTAGTGAGTGTAACAAGCCTTGAGGAAAAACTGGTGCGTTCCTTTTTATGGGTTTGGGAAGAAAAAGCGGGCATTGGGATTATTTTTAGCTACCTCCCATAATCCAGACGAGGTTTGCATCAACATATTTTTCATTTTCTCTGGTTTTTAGCAGCAACTTCCCTGGAGTTCGCCTCCCTCGCCGACCTGACTGCTGTTGAACAGCAGCTGAGAATCACACGCTGGGGAGGGAGGGATAAAAGAAAGTTCAGGTGCTGGGGTTGGGCTGATCTGTGACCTGGAGCTGGAAACGCAGTCATTAACAACCCCTATGAAATCAAAGCAGCGTTATCCTGCAAAATCTAGCCGTTCTGCAGCGCAGGCACAGTAACAGCTAACGGGCTGAGAACAAAGTCCCCCGGGGCCTTGTGACCCAGTGAGGCCGGTGCCTCCGTCCCCCTGCTTGGCGTTGTCAGGATCTGGGCTGGTTTTAGGGCTGTCCTAATCCCAAAGCCTGATGTGGGATGTCCTTGGTGTCACCATCAGGAGGGTCGGCCTGCCCGGCGCTGCAGGATGGGGAGCCTGGGGGCTGCCACCCCGAGGTGCTGTGAGCAAGGAAAACAAGTGGCAGCTCTGGAAGGGCTGGCCTTGATCGAAGTGGATCGTCAGTAATTCAGCCTCTGCCGGATGATCAGGTGAAGGTTGCTGCTGCTGGAGGCCTGCGGAGAGCTCTCGGCTGGGCCGAGGCCGTCCTTGCTTTTAAACCCGAGAGCTGGAGAGTTTCTCGTGCTGTCCTGCTTGTTTACAGATCGCGGCGTTCCTCGTGTGAAACGGGAGGTGAAGTGCAGCTTGGAGGCGGCCTGCTGGCTGCTTTCAAAGCCCTTGTAGCGTAGAAGTGAAGTACAGCAAGTCATTTTGTGTCGGGAGAAGCAAACTTCTCTCACCAGCCTCTGGTCAGAAAATTGAGCTCAGGTGTTAGAGCGTAGCCTGTGCCTGGCCATGGGGCGTGCGATTTGTTCCTCTGTTCCTTCCGAGCTCTGTGCTGCTGCCACGCGTGGCCCTGTTCGAATTACTTTCCCTAATGCAAAGCGGAGATAATTTACCTGCTGGGTAGGTGCTTTGACATCTGAGCAGCAGGAGGAGGCAGGGCAGGAGCAGGGCGCTGGGTGCTGCCGGGTGGCAGCGGGGATGGCTTTGGTGCCCCGGGGGAGCTCCTTCCACCTCCTGCTGTCGTGCTCCCAGCTGCTGCCTCACGCCCTGGGGGTGAGTTGGGGATGTGGTGACCAGAGGGCTGTGGATTTGGTGTCGTCTGAGCGGGTGCTGGAGTTTCTCCCAGCGCTCTTGACCCCTGTTTTGTCTCCCCGCAGCTGCAGGCGCATACCTGCCACCCTTGCAGCAGGTATTTCAAGCGCCGCGTCGGCCCGGGATAGGAACCGTTGGGAAGCCCATCAAGCTCTTAGCCAACTACTTTGAGGTGGACATTCCCAAGATCGATGTGTACCATTATGAAGTGGATATCAAACCCGACAAATGTCCACGCAGAGTCAACAGGTAAGGCAAGTATTAGAGGTTTTGGCACTCGCTTCCCACCTCCGGTTTCCTTGTGGAGACACACAAAGTGCCTTTGTCCCTCTTCACCGGTGGAAATCACCAGGGTGACATTGTCTGTGGCTGCCTTTGCCCTCTCTCTGTGCTGGGGTGGTAAAACAGTGCTGGAAGCGGTGCTGGGGCCCTGCAGGAAGCCGTGCCCGTGCCCAGCACAGGCCCGGAGAGTGCCAGGTGCAGTCGGTTCGTCCTCAGGCCTGTGTGCTTGGAGCCCTTCTGTGCTGGGCTTGCAGCACGGCCCAGCATCCACAGATGGCTGAACCTCGTGAGCTGCGCCTGCACAGCAGCATTTGTTCCTGTTCCCGATAGCTTAGGAGGTCCCGAACCTCACCACAGTCCCCTGCTTCTTCAAAGCCGCCGTGCTGTTTTGGCAACAATCACCTATTTTAAAAATAGCAAGCCCCAGCTCTCGGGCCATTGCCTGCTTTTGATTTATTTTTATTTTGTAGCTTTTTGTTGCTCTTTTCGCTCCCCATCTCCTCCTGCCCCTGGCCTCACCTCGAAGGCCAGCCAGCAGATGCTGGAGCTGCTGTTCCCTGTGCTCTTCGCAGCCCGTGCTCGCAGGAAGCCAGTCCCTCCCTCTCGCCCTCCTGGCAAGCCCGGCGGGTTCGCAGCCAGCTCCAGCGCGCGTGGGGGCACATTGCTGCGTGCTGCGTAAACTTGTTCTGCTGAAACTGATTTAACCAGCCGCGGAGCGAGGCGTGTGGGTGTTCTTGTGGGGGCCCTCTTGCCTGGGAGAGAGCTGGCTCTGCCATCCCTCGGCCCGCAGCACTGCAGCGAGAGCCCTGAGGTGCCCTGGGTGGAGAAGCTCAGGACCTGGCAGGTCACAAAAGGCGTTGGGCTGTGAAGAAGCTGGCAAAACAAACCTTGCTCCTCTCTCCCCTGTGTCCCTCTTTCTTGCCTCTGCTTGTCTGCGTAGGGAGGTCGTGGAGTACATGGTACAACACTTCAAACCTCAGATCTTCGGAGACCGAAAACCAGTCTACGATGGGAAGAAAAACATTTACACGGTCACGGCCTTACCTATTGGAAACGAGAGGGTAAGAGTGGGGCAGGGGACTCTGCAGGCATGCACGATGTGCTGTGCACATGGGAAGAATCAACTAAAAATGACTTGGATCTCCTTGTGCTGTGGCCTTGAAGTCCTGTGGCAGTGCTGTGATCGCTCCCCTTCCCTTCCCAGGTTGACTTTGAGGTGACAATCCCCGGGGAAGGCAAGGACAGGATATTTAAGGTCTCTATCAAGTGGATGGCCATTGTGAGCTGGCGCATGCTCCACGAAGCCTTGGTGAGCGGGCAGATCCCTGTCCCCCTGGAGTCCGTCCAGGCGCTGGATGTTGCGATGAGGCACCTGGCTTCCATGAGGTACCTGCACCTGGGGGGCTGGAGGTGGGCGCTGGGGGAGGCACGACTCTGCTGCGTCCCCCAGGAGCACCAAGCGTGCTGGGGAGGGGCTGTGCTGGGGAGCTGGCTGTCCTTGGCAGGCTGTTGTGGCTGGGACTGCTCTTCAAGGACTCCGGGGAGGCTGCTTTGTCTGGCACTGCCGGTGGTGCTATCGCCGTAAATGCTTCTGCAACAGAAATAAACGGGGGCATGCAGCTGGCAGGGCCAACGGGGCAAGCGATGGCTCTGACGGTCTTGGGGTGCTTCGTGGTCGGTGCCTGTTGTCTGACGTGCTGTCCCCTCGGTTTGCAGGTACACCCCTGTCGGCCGCTCCTTCTTCTCCCCGCCCGAAGGCTACTACCACCCCCTGGGAGGCGGCAGGGAGGTCTGGTTCGGCTTCCACCAGTCCGTCAGGCCTGCCATGTGGAAGATGATGCTCAACATTGATGGTGATGTATTTTTCCTGCCAGCATAAACACTCGTTCTCTCCAGCATGCCCAGCACAGTCACGTTTGCTCACAGAGACCAGCACAAGCCAGGTCCCAGCATCTCTTTGGGCTGGGGGCTTCTCACGTAGGGTCTGTCCAGTGGGAGCCAAATCCCTGGTGCTGAATGTGGTGGAGTGGGGGCCTGCAGTGGGGCTGGATGGGCTCAGGGAGGCTGCATCTGGCCTGCTCTTGGGTTGGGTCCCTGCGTTGGAGGAGAGCAGGGACTCATCGTGGTCTCTGTCCTGCAGTGTCGGCAACGGCCTTCTACAAAGCCCAGCCTGTCATTGAGTTCATGTGCGAGGTGCTGGACATCCGGAACATCGACGAACAACCGAAGCCGCTGACAGACTCGCAGAGAGTGCGGTTCACCAAGGAGATCAAAGGTAGAGTCCTGGGGTGGCACTGGGGGACCCCGTCCCCAGCCTGACGCTGCCACAAACGCTGGCCTGAGCAAATCAGCTTGTCTCCTGCACCCAGCCCCGGCAGCAAGGGAGGGGACACGGGGGCTGTACCTTTAAAATGCCTCCTGGAGCACAGTTGCCTCCCTTGCTGCACTTCACAGGCATCTGCAAGCCTGCCTGCTCTGCAAATGGTTAATTATTTAAGGAAGGTGTTTGCAGCGTCACGGGGAAGTTGGGCAAAAGAGAGTTGCTCCCACGTTTGCCAGTGATTCTGCCATGTCTTTCTGTCTCTCCTCAGGTCTGAAAGTGGAGGTTACCCACTGCGGGCAGATGAAGAGGAAATACCGCGTGTGTAACGTTACCAGGCGGCCGGCCAGCCACCAGACGTAAGGCGGGTGGGAAGATGCCCTTGGAAAAATCTGAGCTGTTCTCCTTTTTAGCAGCTGCTGTTAGTGTTAGAGCTGGAGGGGGAAACTCCCGCCTGTGACAGCGAGAGGCGATGTGTTTGGCGCTCTGCAGCAGCGCTGTGCGCAGCGGCTCACGCCGCGCTGTCATGCGCCGTGAAGACGAGCGGGATGCAGAGGGTGGGAGCGCAGAGGATGCTTTGTCTGGCAGGCAGCACGCTGCAGAGGGCGGGAGCGAACGTGCCAGGAATTGTCCTAGTTTTTACCTCTGAGTTTGGTTTTCTTCTTGCTTAAAATAGACGCTGCCAAAGCAGCGTCTATTGAGGTGAGCTGTACCTCCTCCTGCCCTCATGCTCTCCTCACCCCTGTAAGTGTTCAGGAGCTGCTTGACCTTTGTCTGTAGCTCAGCTCAGCTCCCAAAGAGGGCACCAAGTACAGAAGCCCTTCTGAGTGCCAGTGTGGCTGTATTTATGTACCTGGCAGTGGCATGTGTGGCATGTCCTGTAATAAACATTTACCCTGATTAGCAGGATTAGTGAGGGAGAGCTTTATTTAGGGCCCTCAGTCTCACACTGGGATCAGAGTGTTCCTTCCTTGACTTCTGAAAATGCTGCTCTTCTGCTTTTTATTTTTCTTTGTGGTAGCTCAGGGTGGGAGCCTACCCCTTCCCTTTCTTTCCAGCCAGAGTAAGTAGTGCTTGAGGTGTGGAGGTGTCTGTTCTGAGTAGGTGCATCCTTCGTGTCCTGCCTCTTCCAGGTTTCCCCTGCAGCTGGAGAGCGGTCAGACAGTGGAGTGCACGGTGGCTCAGTACTTTAAGCAGAAATACAACCTGCAGCTGAAATACCCTCACCTACCCTGTCTCCAGGTTGGCCAGGAGCAGAAGCACACGTACCTGCCCTTGGAGGTGAGTGCCAGCTCTGCGCCGTTGGGCGCCCCCCCGGCTTTTGGGCACTGTGAAAAGCAAAGGCAGCGGCCTCTGGCCTTTGGTGGCATGACAATATTCTGCAGCTAATGCATAATGGGTGTTAATTGCCACAGCGTTGAGCTGCAAGAGCTGTTTTTAAGAAGTGAAGGATGAGACTGTGCTGTTAAGATGCCATTCTCCTGCAGCTGCAGGCTCATCTCCTCTGGTTTGGGGCTGGCTGCCGGGTCCGAGTGCTGCACCCACGGGACAGGTTGCCTGTGGTCCTCTGTGCCTCACACATTCCTAACTCGTGGCTGCTTGCTTTCCCCCGCGTGCAGGTGTGTAACATCGTGGCAGGCCAGCGGTGCATCAAGAAGCTCACAGACAATCAAACGTCAACCATGATCAAAGCGACAGCCAGGTCTGCCCCGGACAGGCAGGAGGAAATCAGCCGCCTGGTACGTGCCCCTGCGGCGGGGGGTCCGCGTCGGGCTGGGCTCTGGTGGCAGGCTGGGGCACCGTGGAGCAGTGCCTGGCTCTGGTCCTGCTCCTGAGCTGCCCTGCAGAAGGCAGCTTCGGCCTGTTTAAGAGATGCTGGTGGGATTAATGGCTTGGTTATTCCTCTCCTCTTACCGAATCCCCTGTTGGAGCTGCCTGTAACGGTCGCTTGTACGGGAGAACACAGCTCAAAGTGACCGTGGAAACTCCTGTGCAGCAAATTCAGGTCCTCACGTCGATGGAACCTGACACAAAGGGAGCTGGGACTAAAAATAGAAAAACAAATTAGAGAAATGACTTCAGCTCCAGACATGTGGGGACTGTGCATTATCAGCCTGTGGTGCGGGAACTCTGTGTCTCCAGGTCTGCCTGGGGCGAGCAAGGGAACGATAAACCTGGCTCCAGCAGTGGGTGGACAGGATCTGGTTAATGGCCCTGTTGTTATCCAAACCCATGTCTCTGGGCTTTGGAAACTGGGGACATTTGATATTCCTTCTGGGACACTTGATAACAGAGTCTTGCCAGTCTGAACCTTGCCTTTGAAGCCTTACATCTTAGGAGCAGGCTCTGCTCTTGGCTGCATTGGTCAGTTTGTTCAAAACCAGGTCGCCCCCGGGTCACTTTGGAGGGCAGAATTTGGCCCTTTGTGTTAAATCACTTGCCCTCTCCTTACAACGAGGACTTCAGCACTGTAGAGAAAATATCTTGTGCCCGTGTTTCCCGGTCAGCTGAACGCTGTGTGGGATGAAGCAGCTGGTCTCACTCCCTCCCACTGGCCCTTCCTTCCCTCTGCAGATGAAGAATGCCAGCTACAACCTGGATCCGTATATTCAGGAGTTTGGGATCAAGGTGAAAGATGACATGACGGAGGTGACGGGGAGGGTCCTGCCAGCGCCCATCCTGCAGTACGGAGGCAGGGTAAGCAGGGCTGTGCTGGGGGTGTTCAGACGTGTTGTGCAGAGATTCCTTTGCAGCAGAAAACACAGGTTTTAGTTAAAACTTGTGCTACCTTCAGGTTTGTAGGTTAAAGCTGGATTCTTTTTTATTGGAGTGCCTTGGGTTGGTTTGTTGTGGTTTTTTTTTGTTTGTTTGTTTTGGGTTTTGCGACATGACTCTTCAGAAAGTTGTAGCCAAAAGTGATGCAGTGACCAGAAAGTGGGTGGAAAGAGCGGGATATTTAGAGTCAGCCTTGGTCATCCTTCCACGTGTTTGAGATGTGGCTGGGGTTTGTGCCCACACCCAGAGGGGACACGTGGCTGCCTGGGACTCGCTGCCTCGTGGTGCTGCATGCAAACAGCTCAGGTGTATTTTCCATCACCTCGGAGCAGCGAAGGTCCTGAATTACCCATGGCTGAGTGCCGTGGTAGTCCCTAGAGGTGCGGGGAGCTGCTTTCAGCGAGCCCAGCTCTCGAGGGTGTGCAGCTTCATGACGGGGAGCGCAGACGTAACACGTGCGCTCCCCAGGGGCTGCCGGCGTGGGGCCAGAGCGGGTCCCGCTCCCTGCCTCGTGGGACGTGGCCTCTCAGCGCTCTGACCGTCTGTTTGCCTTGCAGAACCGGGCCATTGCAACTCCCAACCAAGGCGTGTGGGACATGCGAGGGAAGCAGTTCTACAACGGCATTGAGATCAAAGTCTGGGCGATTGCTTGCTTTGCCCCACAGAAGCAGTGTCGAGAAGAGGTGCTGAAGTAAGGAAACGGGCAGCCCGCGAGGGTGGGAAGAGGCAGAGGGAGGAGATGTGTTGGTGTGCAGGGCAGCCACCCTGCTGTTCCCAGCCCCAGGCAGCGCTTCCCTTATCGCTGAGATCAGATCTCTGCGCAGCTCAGCTGCTTGCTGGTACAAATTTGATCCAGGTCCGGACTGGGTGTTCAGTGTTGTTTCTTGTTAGTTTATCCGGAGTGCCTGACTGTTTATCCTGGCTGTAAACAGCCCCTGAGCCATCGCAAAGCCTGCCAGGTTAAAGTTAGCACATCATCACTCTCATCCATGTGGACTGACAGTCAGTCTCTGCAGTCTACCCTTTGCAGCAGGTAGCTGCAGTTTCTTGCTCTGATGCTGTCATAAAGCCAGAGACGCTGCGTTGAGCTCTTCTGATCTGAATTTCCTCCAGGGGAAGCTGGATGGGTTATGAGGATATTTAGTTAAGTTTCTGCAATACCCCGAGAGCTCAAAATTGAGTTGAATTTAGCAAATGAACTTTCTGTCCCGCTTCAGATTTACCTTGGAGTGGTTTCCTTTAAGAGTTTAAGTCAGAAGCAGTCACCTTGGTCTGGGGTGCTGCTGGGGACCCAGGTTTCTCCTGACCAAGGGTGGATGCATCGAGGCGAGCATTTTGTTTGGCTCTTCTGGCTCTGTTTAACACTGTTACGTTTTGGGATGGTTTGGAGCAGCTCAAAGCCTCTACATCTGCAGGAACTGGGTGCAGGTGGGAGTGACACAGCGCTCTTCTTGCCACCCTTTTGGGGTGGGGGAGTGCTCCTGGCAGAGCTGGGAGCCCTGCGCTCTCTGTGGCTCTCCCTGCATCAAATTTATCCTTGGTGACCTAGAGTGCAGCTGAGCTTGTGCACACCAGAGCACGTTGTCTGGTTTGATAAGTGAAGGCTTGCATTAGCTTTGCAGTCACCTAGAAATCAACTGTTCAGGGAACAGGTCTGCTCCTCCTCCTGAAATCGTCCAAATGGGAATAGCTTACAGCTCCTTCAGTCCTCAGGAAAAATCCTTACGGTGGGTAAGAGAGCATTAGGAGAGGACGGCTGGGCTCTCTCGGGGTTGCTGGATGCTGTAAGATTGCAGGCGTGGAGGTGTGATGGGCCCGGCTCTGTCCCGTGCTGCGGTGCAGAGGGGCTGACTTCTCTTTCCTCCCACGTGCAGGAACTTTACGGACCAGCTGCGCAAGATCTCCAAGGATGCAGGGATGCCGATCCAAGGCCAGCCCTGCTTCTGCAAGTACGCCCAGGGTGCAGACAGCGTGGAGCCCATGTTTCGGCACCTCAAGAACACCTATTCAGGGCTTCAGCTCATCATTGTCATCCTGCCGGGGAAAACACCGGTGTACGGTGCGTCTGGGGCAGCGGCAAGCAGGGGGACGAGAAGGGTTTTTGCTCTGGCTCTGCCCTCCCACTTTCTCCCCCTGTTTTTGAGTGTAACGCTGGAAGCTGTGCTTTGCTCATTGCCTGCCTGTTCACGTGCTTCCTCTGCCTGCAGCTGAGGTGAAGCGTGTTGGGGACACTCTCCTGGGAATGGCCACGCAGTGCGTCCAGGTCAAGAACGTGGTGAAAACCTCCCCGCAGACCCTTTCCAACCTCTGCCTCAAGATCAACGTCAAGCTTGGCGGGATCAACAACATCCTCGTGCCTCACCAGCGGTTCGTATAGCTGCTGTCCCAACTTTAGGGCTTGTTTCCAATGTCCCTCGTGGCCTGCCTTCCTTTGGGCTGTCACAGTGCCGTTAGCATGGCATTCCCTGAGGAAGACGGGACCCGTGGGCTGCTCTGTAAAGCAGCTGTCTGAAATGGAGGTTTGCAACCCGTCTCGCCTTGTAATGAGCTCTTGATGTGCCTGTGCCCAAGCTAAATCCCAGAGAATCACAGCGAATCACTATACAATTTGCTCATCTGTGTTGGGCTGAGCTGAGGACCCTGAGATGGCCCCAGAAAGGCTGACTGCTGCTTTCTCTCCTTTCCCACCAGCTCTGCAGTCTTTCAGCAACCGGTGATCTTCCTCGGGGCCGACGTCACTCACCCTCCAGCAGGAGATGGGAAGAAGCCCTCCATAACAGCTGTAAGTCCCTTTCCGAGGCTGGGCTCAGGGTCTGATAGCCCTGAAGGGAGGCAGGAGCTGGAATAGGAATTGTGAGGCCCTGAAGAGGCTGTATCACCATTGTCCCCGTGGTGACACTTCACAGGGCGAAGTAGGGTGCTCTGTAGGGTGCTTGGATCCCAGGCTGGGCAGGTGGGAAACACCTGAAGGTGCTACTGTAGGGGATCCTTCTCACAGGGTTTGCATGGAGTTCTCCCAGGACACAGGCTCTGCCTGGGGCTTCCTGCGGGCCCCAGTCCCCTGCTGCCTCTTCACGGAGGAGCTGTGGTTTTGAGGAGCCACTGGGATCGCTGGCAGCAGCCGGGAGAGCTGGCAACTGCCAGCAGATGGGGCTCGTGATGTGTTGGGCCCCACTGGACAGGGCCTGCAGGGAGCTCGGTGCTGCTGCTCAGCTCCCTGGGGCTGGAGGCGTCAGTGCTGGCTGCACAGCACCTCTGGGAGGCACCTTCCCCGGGAGGGAGAGCAGGGACTGGAGATGGGGAGGAAATGGGGTGAGTTTGCTTATTTACCCCAAGCAAATAACGAGCATCCACGGAGTGATGTGACACTGAGCTGCCGGTGAGGCTGGTGGCAGCTCGCGCCCTTTGGGAGCCTGCAGGACGTTGTCCTTGTGCTTGCTGCAGTGCAGGAGGGTGTCAGGTTCTCACAGCATCTGTTTTAATTAAGCATGTCAGCATTTTCCTATTCGGTTCTTAGCTTTCCAGGACTCATAGCTCAGGTTTTCCATGGCATGCAAATGTCTCTGTAGGAGTGGTTTTTTCTTAATTAAAAGGGGTTGGGAAATGCTTTTGGCTGTTTGCTCATAGGTGTGGGTGGGACAGCACAGTCTGCTTCCTGGCGGCAGTGCTTCCACTCTGAAAACATTTTCTGTGTCTTTCTGTGCAGGACCACTGTGGTTTTGTTTTCCTTTTCTTGATTTTTGTAAAAGCTTTTTCTGAGCTGCAGGGGAGGAGAACAGTATAGACTTCAGGTGGCCTTAATCTCCTTGCTGCATTGTTAATAAGACAACAGGAAAGGATTCATTGCTAGGGCTAAAGGAGACATTTCTGCTGAGCGTTTCAGCTCTGACAGCAGCCCAAAACCTAGAGCTCCTTTCGCTAAGCAAAAGTGAAACCTGTGCTGAGGGTGGGGGCCGTGGGATGGGCTCAGTGCCGCAGAGGATGTGGGGCAGCAGGGCTGCGGTGCCTTCCCTGCTCGGGTAGGCGGGATGCGGGCCACGCAGCAGCGTCCCGCTGGCCTCAGAGCAGTGAAGCTCCCAGGCAGCGTGGCACCAGCGTGGGCCAAAACCCGCCTCGGTGCCGTGACTCACGCTGTGCCCCCACCCCTGCGTCATGGCTGAGCCTGGCTGCCCTCGGCCTCTGCGTCTGACGTCTTTGGGGTCTCCCCTCTGGAGATGAGCTGCCCTTTGTGGAAGGCCAAAGCTTCGAGTGAGGGATGGAGGGAGAAGAGTTGCAGCCCCACTCCCTTTTCACCCCTCTGCTGCTGAGCAGGAGCAGGGACAGAGCAGTAACAGCCCCGTGTGGCTCGGTGGTGCCAGCCCAGCCATCTCACTGGAAATTCACGTAAATGCCCCAAAGGGCACTGCAGAGCACGAAACTGGGATGTGGCTGCCACCAGGGTTGCCCTTTCTGAGCTGCAGTTGTCTTCACGGTATTTGCTGTCCCATCTCCTGATCTGTAAGCTCAAAGTGCTGCCCACGGCCAGCTGTGGGTGTTGGAAGCAGTCAGAGGCTGGGAAAGTCCCACACCTCCCCCGTCCTTCCCCTGGTAACGTGTGCGCCTGGCCTGCCTCTGTCCCTGCAGGTTGTGGGCAGCATGGACGCCCACCCCAGCCGGTACTGTGCCACGGTGCGCGTGCAGCGTCCTCGCCAGGAAATCATCGAGGACCTGTCCTACATGGTGAGGGAGCTCCTCATCCAGTTCTACAAATCCACCCGCTTCAAACCCACCAGGATCATCTTCTACCGTGACGGTGTTCCCGAGGGGCAGCTCCCGCAGGTGAGGACCACTTATATCCCCCTCGGCCAGCTGAGGTGTGCTCTGATTCTTTGCAGCTCTGTGGGGCAGCAGGCCAGCCTGCAGCCAGAGGAGAGGGGCTTTCTAAGGCCCTGAGCTTGCCTCGCTAGCATTTCTGTTGCCTGAAATTGCAGGGTTTTTCTGAAATGCTTTGTGTGTGCTGGTGGTGTTTGGCTGATTTGGCTGGTGGGAGCTGGGCCAAAGCCTTGCAGAGCTGGTGCTGGGCATCTGGCAGTCGCTGAGGACGTGCTTGGCAGCACAAGGGCACCAGGCAGTGGTGCTTCAAAGCATCTCCCGAGGCTAGCTTTGAGCGCTCTCCTCTTTTTCCACTTGTCTGGGGACGTGCAGTGCTGACAAATGCTTGTGGATGACAGTATTGGATCTCTTGGTCCCTGCGCTGCTGCCTAAACCTGCGCTGGCTGCTGTGGCTTCCCTGAGGGTGGGCAGGGACAGCTGGGTGCCGAAACCAGCTACTGCATCCGCTCACCCCACGTGCGTTTGTCCCTCCAGATCCTTCACTATGAGCTCCTAGCGATCCGCGACGCCTGCATCAAACTGGAAAAGGATTACCAGCCTGGCATCACCTACATCGTCGTCCAGAAAAGGCATCACACCCGACTCTTCTGCGCAGACAAGAACGAGAGGGTGAGTGCTAGGGCCAGAGGGGGATGTTTCATCGCCAGCTTTTAGGGAGAGTCGGTCCTGGACTTTACCGAGCAGAAAGCTTGTTGCTGGCAGGCAGAGCACTTTCTTGAATAAAATCTGCTGCTCAATTGACTCCTGTATCCATGTGGATTAGGCTGCTTCTAGAAACCCAGACAGCTGTTTGCTGTTATTATGAGTTACTGGGTGCTGATGATCCTGGTGACTCTCTTGAAATAGCCTCTGTCAGCTTGAAAACATCTGTTGTTTTGGTGATAGCTGTAGCCGCTGACGTTGTGACAGGATGAATAACCCCTTGCTTGCTCACAGCTAGTTCATGTGTGCTTTGTGTGTGCTGTGCAGTAACTCACTGATTGATCTATATTTAGCGTTTAAATCTTGTCTAACCAGACTTCGGCTGTCCCTGAGCATGAAGACTTAATCTTGGGAACTAAGGGCCATTTTTGACCAGGGCGTAAAAGCCCCGGTGTCTTAAGTCAAAGGCTCTAGTGTACTCTGTCTGCAGAGATCCCTGGAGTTTTACTCACTTAATCCTCATTTCTGCAGTGGGATGGGCCGGTGCCCAGCCCTCACCCTGCCTGCTTTCCTTTTTATGTAGTTCGCTGTCTATGTCATGCCTGGTGTTGATGCTTGCAGAAAATGCTGGCAGGCCTGTCGGGGCAGGGAGCAGAGCGGGACGAGCTGCTTCTGTTCCCTCTGAGTGGAGTGGTGCTCTCAAACTGAGATGCTGAGATGGGGGACCCTGTGCTGTGGCCCTAATGCAGAGCAGGTGTTGCAGGCAGTGCTCTGGGCAGCTGGAAATAATCAAATTGTGCAGTGCTTGGATCTCTCTTTCTGTTCCCTGTAGATTGGGAAGAGTGGGAATATCCCAGCCGGAACAACAGTGGATACAAACATCACCCACCCCTTTGAGTTCGACTTCTACTTGTGCAGTCACGCAGGCATTCAGGTACCGTGCTGCAGAGCTGGCCGTTGGGATGCTGCTGTTTTTCTTTGGTTGTTGCCGCAGATTGCATCTCGTGCATCTGACGGGGCCCTCCCTGGAGACACGGGCACTTTGCTGCAAGCTGCCATCGCGGCGGTTTGGGCTGGCAGGTGCCAGGTGGCGCGGCCGCTGCGTTCTGTGGCGTGTGCTCGGTTTCTCTCCTGGAGCCAAGGATCTCTCCTCTGAGAATTTCCTTCTTTGGAGCGGCCAGTTCAGCAGCTTGTCAGCTGGTGCCTGAGCACGCTGGGCTCGCTGGTGCGCCTGGTTGTCAGCAGGGACCTGGTGTCTGGCCGTGGGCGGGAGAGCTGGGGCCAGCCGTCCCTGGAGGAGGCGGCTTGCTTTACAGCTGCCTTTCTTCAGGCAGCCAAGATTAGTCAGAAACCATACAGAAGAAATTGCACTCACTTAATCTACAGCTGTTTCCGCAAGAGAGGCTTTTTGGCATCCTCTCCCGCTGCAAGGCCAGCAGGGAGCTGGCCTGGTTCGGTGGGGAGCTGCGGGGGGAGCTCTGTGTTGGTGCAGTGCGCGATGCTGCGCGGTGTCAGGGGCCTGGGGAAGCGGCACGGAAGCACCAGCAGTGCATGGGCGTAGTTTGCACGTCAGCGCAAAGTGCTTCCCTGCCTCACAGTCACATGTGGGGGCTCTTAAATTAGGGAACCACGGACCTCTCTCCTGCTCGGGCTGTTTTGCTACCTCATTTTGATGGGAAGGAGGGTGATCGGGATACCAGGCAGCTGCCTGCAGGCACTGGCAACACGTTTCATTTCACACCGCTCCCTCTCCTTGGCAGGGTACGAGCCGGCCGTCCCACTACTACGTGCTCTGGGATGACAACCGATTCACGGCGGATGAGCTGCAAATCCTCACGTACCAGCTGTGCCACACGTATGTGCGCTGCACTCGCTCGGTCTCCATCCCGGCCCCGGCGTACTATGCCCGACTGGTGGCGTTCAGAGCGCGGTATCATCTCGTGGACAAGGAGCACGACAGGTGAGCGGGCCGGTCCTGCGGGCTCACGGAGGGCAGACCCTAGGGAGGAGCAGGGGGGCACCAGTGTTCTGCCTTCGTGTCCAAAAGAGCCTGAATCAGAGCACGTCTGCAGACCTGCACATGGCTACATCCTCTTAGGTCCCAGTCTAGGAGGAAATGGGGATCGAGAGGGTTAAATCTTAATCCCATCCTGAGCTCATCCCAGACCTGGAGGAGCATCCCTGGGGTGTTTGAGCATGAGCAGCCACCTCGGGGTGCTGGAATCTCTGCAATGCTGGGCACAGTTCACACTTAGCACGAGGGAGAGGTGCAAACAGTGTCCAGAGCAGCAGGCTCAGATGTCCGAGGGGGTTTCTCAGTGTGCCTTGGGGGGAATATTAAATAATTACACAATGATTTTCTTGCGCTTTCAGTGGCGAGGGCAGCCATATATCTGGACAGAGCAACGGCAGAGACCCCCAGGCCTTGGCGAAGGCTGTGCAGGTTCATCAGGACACTTTACGTACCATGTACTTTGCTTGAAAGCCTAACTTTTGTTACCTCACTCAAGAAAGCTTTCAGATTTGTAGGAGCCATACAAAAAAGGAAGCATTGGGACACCTTGTTTTTTTTTTCCAATGAGAAATCACTGCAGGGCAGGCAGCGTCGATTTGAGGCAGGAGACCAGCACCACGGGACAGAAAGATCCAACACCTTCGTAGGATTGGAAGAGACTGATTATTTTTTTAATTTTTTTCTGGCTTTGCAAAATTTTGACCTGACCAAACACATGAAGGCATTCAAGGAAGGGATAAAACTCCCAGGAGGCGGAAGCAGGTTTTCATTTTTAAGATGCAATACTATAGACTCCTGACTGTGAAATGGCGGATTTGGTCCTCCGTTGCCCACCAGGCGCTGGTAGGTATTTTTTGTGGGGGTTGGGGGGAGGGGATTTTTAGAGCCTTAAAACAGAAGACTAGATTTATAAAACTAATATTTTAGAATATGAGATGCTTTAATGGGTTAAGGGGAAAAAACAACTAGTTTATAGGAGAATTCTAACACTAACAGTTCCCCGCCCCCGAATAATTCCCCCCATATAATGTAAGGCACCCTAGCACTTAGCTCAGAACTGAAAACTGTCTTCCTCGTGTTAAAAGCTAGTTAGCTGCTGCCACTTGAAGCAACAGTCACAGACTTTTCCATGGGTGAGTGCCTTACTATGATGCTGCAAAATTTCAATGTTTTTAATCTTGTAAGGAAAATAGTAATCTCGTCTTGATGGTGGTCCATATTTCCATCGGAAGGAGTTAATTTCTATGGTCCTAAGTTGCAGTTAGTGTTAGATCACAACCTCATGGTGGTTAAACTCCATTGAAAGATGTGCACTTTCATATAGGACACGTTTAATGGCTGCTGACCCATTTTTGTTTCCAATGTACTACTTGTTATTTAAAACTGTTTCTGACAAATGGGGGCATTGTCATCCCATGAGGACAGAAATCGCTATCAATTTTTTTTTTCCTGAATTTCTATGATGGACACCGGGATTTTTTTACTAAACATTATTTTTATATGATACCGAGTCTGTTGCCAAAATACACAAGTCATTAACATGCTCAGAGTTTACATCACCGCACTTCCTGAGGCTGTGCGCTCACGCCAGAGATTTCTCGTTTCCTGTCCGATGAGTGTTACAAACTGCAGTCCGTGCAGCTCCGGGGTACTCCTCAGCACCCATCTCCCTCGCACCATGTGCCTTCGACACATGCCTGCCTGGGCCGGCTGCTTTCGGAAGTACCGCGTACCCCAGCGTCAGCACCTCCAAACTGGCACCGTGTCTGCTGCTAGGTTTTGCTGCTCTTCATGTCACGGTCTCACTGATTTCACGCGCAGGGTTTTTCTTCTGAAAGCACACCACATTTGTTCCTTAGTCAGAATTGCGAAATCCTCATTATTGTCGTGGGGGAAACTCCTACTGATTTGTGTTCTTTACAGGAAAAAAAAAAGCGCCTTTTTTTCCCAACAGTAACATGGTGACTGCTTTTCAGACTCATTTTGCTGCACAGAATGACCATTGTGCACAGCAGGGCAGTAGTAGCAACTCATTACCAGTATCAGGTGGGCCGATTATCAGTTTTTTGATATGAAGGGTGCGCACAACGCTTCCTTCAAGAGGAAGAATTACCTGTGCACTCCTACCGAGCTCTTTCAGGGGAGAGCTCTGTCACCATTTTACTGCCAAGAGCGAACACAATTTCAAAGTAGATCTATCCCAAGCACTGCCCCTTGTCAGTACGTGTGGATAGAAGCACATCTTCTAGTTCTGTACTTTTCGATGTTCAAACTCGCCTTCATGAAAGCTGCCGTAGTCATGTTGGCCCGTTAATCTGTCCTAGCACCAGGAATTCACTCTACCTGTTTTCTTTCTGGGCAACGTATTTGCGAAAAACGAAGACATCACTATGCTATGCAAACTAAGTGCTGAGCCCACTGATGTCACCTTCTGTGAAGATCCTACATTTAGCACAGTTGTATTTTGTCCTCAAGACTACAGTATTTGGCTCATATTCTCCTTTGCACCTTGTGTCAAACTCCCCTGCTGTGTATCTGCAAGGTGGTGGGGAGGAGACCAGGAACTCTTCGTGGTCGGTAGGGTAGCGAACTCTTAGGGAAGCTTTTAGAGAGCAGGGAACGTGTCAACACTAAGTGTCAACATGAGAAGCCTACATTCCTCTACACAAGTGCCTGCATAGTGACACAAATTCAGCACCTCTCCATTTCATCCTCGGAATTCTGGCTTGTGTGCATTGAAAGCAAAATGATCTCAGAGAGGCTGTACCTGCTCACGTTGCGTTAGAAAGCCCCTCGCTAAGAATAAACCTGGGGTTTAGGCCAAGGTTCTCTCTGTAAATCAGTTTGTTCACCAGCATTACAACGGAAAGCACCTGGTCGCTGCTCTGCAGCAAGGGGCAAAGGTATTTTGGTTTCTATTTTTTATTTTAGTGTTTTAGTTGGGTCTAGACTTCTGAAATGTCTTTTAGTAGCTGTGGCATAGCACATGCCATTTTTAACCATTTGAACAGAGATAGCGTGGGCATTTACAGAAACAGCTTGTTGCTCTGTAACAATTTTTTTTTTTAACCTTGAGACTTGAAATGTAAAATGGACCTTTAAGATTTGCACTCATTTGTAAGGTGGCCGTTCATAGAAAACTATGAATGAAGACTTGCTGATGTAGCACCTACTTTTAACAGCAATTTTAACTACACAAAAGCTTCACAGCTTCTGAAACTCTCAGCTGTTGACTTGCAGATCATGTTCTGCCCTTATTTCACCCTCTGCGTTGGGTTTTCATGGTTTTAAATAAATAAATAAATAAAAGCCAAACTAGTAGCTGCTGTGCCCTTTAAGCCCTATTTCCACTTTGAAGAAATGTAGAAGGGGTTTGAGTTACCCGCATGTTTTATATAACGGACTATGCACTGTACCTTCTGCGCGGCTCCAGCATTCGATATTTCTACCCTTTTCGTGTCCAAGATGCAAGTGAAGAACTGCATGTCGAGGTGCTGTGCATTTTGGTACCCCTAGCGGATAGGTGTTAACCCAGCTACATATCAGGACTTGTAGTTAGCCACAACCTCCACGTCAACATCCTGAACGGCTCCCGAGTCTCTGCCTTCTAAGTGCGCACGTGTTCCTCCTGCGACTGGAACCATCGCCAAGTGCATGCAGTCCTGTGGGAAGAGGAATCACTTTCATTTACCTGTCAGTTGTTGAATGCTGTTTGTTTCCCTCATCTCCTATCGGAACGTAACGGGGGCGCGAGGGCAGAGCAGCCCTCGCCCCAGAGCTCCCAGGGCAGGCGGGGGGTTCTGGTGCTTGCAAGCCTCTGACCTGCTGCCTGGTGTCACAAAGCCCAAGTGTTCAGCGTTGCCTCGTGGAAAGTTTTCTTCTTGGAAAATTAGTTAACGAAATAAAAGAATGTCATTCTTTAAGCAAGGGAAGCCAGACAGCTCTGGACAGCAATAAACGAGTGAAATTCATATCTTGCCTGAGTGATTTGCACTTCAATAGTTGTGAAAGAAAATTGATGGGGACTCCAGTGCTTTTGTGTTCAATTCTAGCCCCTTTCGTACCTCCTTTATATGAGCAAGTGTTGAACTGTACATAGAGTGTTGACAAGACACTCTGTTTGGGTTATTTTTCTTGTGTTTGTTTTTCTTTTTTTTGTTTGTTTTTTGTTTTGTTTTTTTTTTTGCTTTAGCTTGAACTCTGTATGGTCCATTTGTTAAATAGACGTGAACAGTTGATGTACAGTACTTACTAAACAAGCAGCAGCACAAAACTTATTTTATTAAGAAAATATGGCTTATATTTTAAAGGTTGAATATCAACTTTTTTTTTTTTTTTTGTATGCGTGGAATTAAGGCTGGTAAAGAGTAACAAAATCCTTGGATTAGGCCAAAAGAAAATACTGTAAGATCGTAACCACCTCTTTATTAAAGAAAATGGTATGATTAAAGAGCTCCAGAACATTGTATTTATATTTGATTTGATTGCTTTTGTGGATTTTTATTTTTTTTATTTTTATTTTTTTGCCTTGGTCCTGATTTTTGCTTGCAACTTTGACTTTGCAGTCCCAAGTGTCTGTTACCCTGTAACTGTTGGCAGAAGACCTAAATAAAAGCAATGTGACTATGTTGGGGTGACACTCCTGAGTCAGATCGCGTGGGGAAGGAAGAAGCTTCCATGCTCAGTCCTGGCAGTTCACTGGAGGAGGGCTTGGGAACGAACAGTGAAATGCTGACTGTAGCTGGATTGCATCAGATGTTGTGGAGGATCCAAAACTCCTCTTTTTCCAGCTTCTTTCTGTTTGATGAGAGAAACACTTAAGCGAACGAGTAATATGCTTAAAACCTCTTGGAATACGATGGGCAATTCCACTTTTCATTAAAATATCATCTGAGAACTGACTTAATTTGAGCTCCTTCGGTTATTAAATGGCACAAGCGTACATCAAAATCTGCCGCCGCTCCAGCTGCCGGGCCGTGCTACCTTAGCGTGACATGAGTGGTTTTGAGACGGGCAATATCAAAGCAAACCTTTCCTCTGGACCTGTCTTGACTCAAACCCAAAACCCACTTTAAAACTGCTGCTTACATTTTTACCTGTACCTTTTGTTCCGCGTTCAAACGGCCCCCTGCTATCTCTGAACTTGTGCACGTTTACACATGGGATTTCCGCTATTTGCAGCCTTTATGTTAGTTTGATCTGCGGAGCGGCCAGCTCCTGCGCTTGTGAGATCGTTTCAGCTTTTTCTGTTTGAATGAGCTGTGGCCAGACATTTCCAGTGGCCGTCTGTGAATCTGCACGTTTCCTGCACGGCTAGGTTTGTGCTCGGAGGGTTATAAAAAGCCCACTGGCTCCGAGATGCTTTAAGGACGGATTTCAGACTCCTTTTGGATTGGGGTTAAGCTTTGATCTCTGTGTTTCTGTGCCTTGTAATACTTCACATTTCTCAGCTTTAGAGTTCCTTGCAGACTCCACGGTCCTCTGCAAACCCAAGCCAAAAGCTTAGGCTTCTGTCTTGGGGTACAAAACTGGAGGTTGTTTGCCATCCACTGAATTCTGTGGATTAGCTGGGGCCCTACCCTACAAGCACATATTGACATACCTTTAGACACTGCATTATTTAGCAGTTGAGCTGTAAGTGTGGATTTTTGAATAATGCTAAGTGATTTTAAGGAGGGGCTTGCTAATGGCATGCATGTATGCAGCTAATAGAGCTTAGGGATATGGTTTAGTGGGGACTATTAGGGTTAGGTTAGAGGTTGGACTCGATGATCTTGAGGTCTCTTCCAACCTATAATTCTGTGATTCTGTGATTCTGTGATTAATTTACTGAAACTGTTAGCATGCAGAACGTATTAAAACCAAACTGAGCATCTCTACAGCTTCTGCACACCTTCAGCTCCTTTTAGTGTTATATCACAAAAACAAAACAAAACAAAAAAAACCTGCTGTATCAGAAAAATCTTCTTTAGCAGCTTCAGGGGGACTGTGTGTGAGAAAGAGAGGTGTAACAAATTTATGCCTTTGTGAAGCTGAGTCCGAAGTCCTGGAAAACAGATCGGGCTCCTTGGTTTCAAATGTTAGGTCAGCATTTGAGCCCCAGCCCTCGGTTCTGATTACAGTGTCCTAAGCTGCAGCATCAGAAGTGCTCGCATAGCTCGGAGGTACCCGCGTTTTGTGGAGGTGTCTGCCTTGGGTATATCTGCTCGATCTCGGGGATCGTGTTTCCCCTTCCCTCTCAGGATTACAATGAAGGAAATATTCTAGTAGCTTACTTTTAATTTTCTTGTTTTTAGAATCTTTACAATGTTAACTTCTCTGATAACTAAATTTACACTTTTAAGACTAATTTAGTTAGCAGTCCCTGGAACAGTAGTTCTTAATAATGTATGTGAAGCCTGGATCTTGAATCTCAAGCTTCTACTCTGCTGCTCCGATGGTGCGGTTCCCCTGCTGCTACCTCCACGGCTGCATAGCTGGGAAATGCCCCTCACCAGCAGGAAAGCTGACATCCTTCCTCCAGAATACGCTGCAGGTTCAAAGACGCTTGGATAGCTTCACTATACACCTCTTATTCATGTATGTTTCTTATCAAAGAAGTATTTTGGGGAAGAGAAAATAGAGATAAGGGTGCCACGGCCTGACCCCACGCTGGAACTGGTACATCTCTGTCACTTTGCCGCACGCACACAATTGTTTTGCTTGTTTCACTCTCTGCGTTTCTGGTGACAGTTTGTGTACCAAAGCTATAACAAAGCGGTACTAAACATTGGTAAAAACACTGCCAAAAACTGAGGAGAGGGCAGACGTACGCTCTGAATTTATGCAGATCTAGTGAATCACAGCCTTTATTCTCCTCAACCCGAGCTACTTAGAGTCTCGTAGCTCCTCTGCAAACTGGAAAAACAAACACAAGCCTGATGTCAATCCTTTGGTTGTTATGGGGATATTGAAGGATAACGTGTGTTTATCAGGTGTTAGTTTTTAGACAGTTGACTGTGCACTTGTGAGATGTCTTTACATGTCAGTCCCCGAGAAAGAAGGCTGCGTGAAAGGCTCGTGGGACAGCTGCCCATCCCCACGTGTACCCTGCAGCTGCCTTTAACTGTGCCTATGGAGCAGTTTTGTGCCTCGTCCTCTGGGTTTGGGCACTGCTCTGGCTTCTCGGGCCCCTTCCAGGCCACTTTTTTGCATTTCTGGATTTTTCAGGATGAAGCCCGGCTGTTCTGGCTGTCCTGGCAGAGCGCACGGGACGTGCTGGAGTCTGCAGAGCTCTGGCCCAGGCTGTTCCACATTCCGCACATGGGAAGTGCTTGCAGCGTGCGGCCTTCTTGGGAGTAACGAAAGATGAGGCTTAGTCCTTTAATGTTCATTTAGTGGGGATTAAAGAGAAATACAGAGTGGCTGAGATTGGAAGGGACCTCCTGAGATCAGCTGGTCCAGCACCCCTGCTCAAGCGGGGTCACCCAGAGCACCTTAAACAGGACGGCACCCAGGCGGGTGTGGAGTATCCACAGAGAAGGAGACCCCACAGCCTCTGGGCAGCCAGTGCTGTCACCATAGTAGTTAAACTCTCCCTCAGACGGCGACGAAACCTCCTGAGGTTTGATTTATACCCATTGCCCCTTGTCCTATCGCTGCCCACCACGAAGGACCTCTCCGAAAAAGTTTAAATTATTGGCCCCATCCTCTCCACATGGTCCCCTTGGGTACATATGACCTATGGAGAGGCTGGTGAGATGGAGGCTGGTGGGATGGAGGCTGGTGTCACCCCCATCCCTCTCTCCTCCATGCCCAAAGAAACCGATGTGGAACCCGTTTGGACCCGGGCTGCACCCCCCGAGGCACTGGAGCCTCTCGAGCGGCTGCCGGGGGGCTCGCAGGGTGCAGGAGGGTCAACGGGAGGAGACGGAGCCGCCTCAGGGCCCCTCAAGGGACAACGAGCAGGGACGGGGCCGCCTCAGGGCCCCCCGCCCCGGCCCCATCCCGCCGTCGCCTAGCAACCGCCCCCTCCTCCCCCGCCACTTCCGCACCCCATCCCCCGCCAGGAAGGGGCCGGGCGGTAGAGGCGGGACTTCCGGCGGCGGGGGCGCGCGGGGCCGAGCGGAGCCGAGCGGCGGCGGCGGCGGCGGCGACAGGCGCGAGCCCGGGGGGCTGCGGGGGCGGCCACGCAACTTCCGGCGGGGCGGGGCCGGGCGGGGCGGGGCGGGGAGGGGGGGGGCCGGGCCGCGGCCTGCGGCCTCCGCCGAGCGGGTGGGCCTCCGCCGGGAGGGAACGGGACGGGACGGGACGGGAGGCCGGGCATCCGCCGCCGGGCCGCTGCCGCCGTCGCCCAGCATCGCCCCGGGGCCTCCCGAGCCCGCAGCCCCCAGCGGCTGCGCCCAGCTCCATGCATGGAAATCGGCAGCGCAGGTGAGGGGCACCGGGGGGTGGGGCACCGGGACCTGAGGGGGGCACCGAGCCTGGTGGGGGGGCACCGGGCCCGGTAGGGGGGCAGTAGGGACCCCCCCCTGTAGTCTCCCGGTGGTTTCGCGGCACCCGGGGAGCCCCTGGGGGGGGCACCGGGCTCTGAGGGGGGTGCTGGGCCCGGTGAGGGGGAACTGGGCCCGGCGGGGGGTACCGGGCCCGGTGTGGGGGGCAGTGGGAACCCCCCCTACGGTGGTTTCGGGGCGTTTCGTAACGGGCCGGCCCCGCGGCAGTGCGGCCTCCTTGCATAACGCCGTGCTGTGCCGGGGAGCTGGGCTCTGGGCGGCACCGGGAGGGGTGGGGGGGGGGGGGTCACCGGGCACACCGACGTGAGGCGGCTCCCGGTGGCTGCGCCCTAAAATCCCGAGGTTTCCCCCACCCTGAGGCTCCCCGCACGGAGCCGCGGCGGTTTGGTTCACGAGGGTCGATCCCGGAGCCTTCCATCTCCTCCCTCAGCCACCCACCGGGCCTTCTGCCACGGAAAGCCCCCCCCCGGAGCATCCCCAAGGTGCTTTAAGCGTGCCCGGAGCACCTGCTGCCCACCGCCTGCTTCTAAAACGTGCCCGGAGACCCGTCGGAAGGAATTCTGCTCCTGTTTATCGGCGGCGTGAGGAGAGCTCGGATCCGGGCCGTGTTTGCTCAGCGCCGTGCGAGGCAGCGGGTGGCAAAGGGCACGTCAGCGGCCGCGTGGGGCTCCGTGCCCCGGCCGGTAAAAACGTGGACGTGGGGCTGAAGCTGGCTGAGCAGGACAAGCGTTTTCATCCCTTCGGGTGTAGGAAGCTTTGGTATTTAGGCAGAGGTTTGAATTAAGGATGGGGTTGGCCCCAAAAGCTTGCCATCTACGCTGCGTCCTCGCTCAGTGAGCTTGGCTGATGGGGTTGGAAGCGGTTTAGGAAGGTGCAGGGTGTTAGTCCTGCGGAATTCAGGTGCTGTGCTAAAAATCTGTGTGTGTTGAGTAAACTTCAGTGATAACCTGGTATCGTTCGAGTATCTCGAGGTACAGATGTGCCAGAGGAGCGAACAAACGTCTCAGTTTTTTCTTTCGTGTGAGTTTCCCTTTGGAAGGCTGTAACGTGCTGGATTTTAGCAGAGTGCTACCATCACGAGACAGCGCTCCCGGTGAGGTTAGCCTGCTAAGTGTTGTGCTGAGGGACGTTTCTCTCCGTGTCTGCTCTGTAACGAGGAGGTTTTATGCTTCGTCAACGTTTGAGGGAACCTGGTGGCCATCAGGCACCGGCGTTGGCCCAGGAGGACGCAAACGGTGCGTGGCTGAGCGCAGAAGGGTTAAAGTTCTGTCTCCTACGGGAGAAGGACGCTGAGATGTGAGTCCTTCTCCGTGCGTGGAGGGAAGAGAAGCCGTGTGTCCGACCCACAGTGGGGAAACGCAGGGCTGTGAGTATTCCCGGAGTAAGGATGGAAGCCGGCGTGGTGGAGCTGAAGCGGTGCTGTGGGCAGCTTCCTGGCTGTGTGCTGAGCCTAGCCTCCGAGATCTGGAAAGTGGGCCTCTTCCAGACTGAATAGAGCAAGTGGCTTACAGCGGGGGGAGGCTGCGGCTGCTGGGGGTGCAGTTTGTGGGGAAATCAAGCGAACGGCGGAGTACCAGCAATAAATTTGGCTGTAGAGAGGTGAAGGAAGCAAAAACAGCTCTGAGATGGCCGGAGTTCAGTGTCGGGCGTCGCGCTTCCAGCAGAGGAGCGTTGTGAAGCTCCCCAAGGAGGTGTGTGCACTGCACCCCTGCTGCCATGGCATCGCCGGCACCCTGTGGCATAACGAGCCCGAGGACTCGAGCACTGCCTCCCTCTCCTCTTACACGTGGTTACTCCTTCCTCCAAAGTTCAAAGCTTTTGTGTTCACTGTGCCGTTGTTCCTTTGACTCCGCTACGGAATGTTTCCAGCGAAGCACCACGGACACCTTCCACCGCCCGCTCGCTTTCCTCTCCCAACTTTGGGCAGACGCAGTTCTCAGAACTGGGTGTTTTCTCTCTGCGTGAAGCCCGGCGACTCGGGAGGACCATGAAAAGCTGCGTGGTTGTGGGTGGAGTAGAGGAGAGCAGGGGAATGAATCATAAGTGCCTTCCAAAGTTACTCTTCCCCGGAACAACGCATGTGATGCGAGTTAGAGTGGAACCTCGCCTCTGTGGAATGGGAGCTGATGGAATCGGAGCAGGAGCTCCACAAATCTCTCCTGCCTCGGTGGTTTAACTCTCGGGGTGCTTCTGGAGCTGATCTCCCAGCTAAGTGTAAATAAAAGGACAGGGCTGTGAGGCTGGTGTGCTTTTCAACGCATCCGGTACGCGGTGAAGCACGGCGCTAATCAGACAGCCATCTCCCCCATCTCCCCCTCGCCCCAGCCGGTTCCTGCAGCGACGAATGGAGAGAGGCAGCACCCACCCGGGGCATCCAGGGGAACCTGAAAGCTCAGCCCCATCCGAAACCTTGGCTTGGATCCGTGGCGAGAGGTGGCGGGGTGGCTTGCCAAGCGATCGGAGATCTCGATAACTGAAGTCGTTTTTCTTCTGCGTTACAATAGGTTGTATAACCCCACTGTCACGGAAAGCATTCGCCTCTTAATGAAAGAAAGGGTTATTCTTGGATCCAACCCAGTTCGCTTCTTCATGTGCTTCTGCTTCTCGTCTCTTTGTACCGCCGTGCGTTTTTCTGAAAACGCTGAGATTAGTCATTAATTGATTGCTTTTAATTTTGCTCGCATGCGAAACTTCGAAGGGCTGCGAAGTCGTTTCAGCGTTTAAAGAAGTTCTGCTCGGTGACTGTAAAAATGTATTCTTATTTCCTGGCAGCACGGTTAAACCTGGCCATGCCCCGCGTGCCTCGGACCTGCCGCGCTGCTCTCAGGTGTTCCTCCGGCGGAGAACCAGGGAGAGGGAATCGTGCACGGCTCAAACCTGAGCCCGCGGCGGCAGGCGGCTGCACGGCGCGTTTCTCCCGCTCAGCAACAGCAATTTGAAGTGAGGGGCTGTGCCGAAGTGAGGGGCTGTGCCGAAGTGAGGGGCTGTGCCG
>CM021753.1:4647164-4663831 GCA_011075105.1 Heteronetta atricapilla | reverse complement strand
CTGCTGGAGGCTTGTGTCTGCTGGAGGCTTGTGTCTGCTGGAGGCTTCCTCCCTCACTCGGGAAAAGCCTCCCAGGAACCCGTCCGAGGCTCCAGGTGTACTTCGGGTGTTCGTCCTTCCATGCTCTGCAGCGGTGGGTCACCACGTTTTGTTACTTCCTTCTATCCTTGGCTCTTTCTGTGAACTGAGAACCGATCCGGCGTCCCAAACAGGCCTGATTTGGGTTCTTTCATGGGTCACGCTAGGAACGGGTTCACATTTGGCGCTGTAGCAATAGACAAACCTTGTGCTGGAGCAGCAAAAACCTCTGCCCTCGTCCTCCGCCGTGCCGCAGCAGTGCCATCGCGGGGTTTTTTTCAGACTTTATGTTCCTACGGGTGGATGGCACCGGAGCATCGCCCTGCTGGTCGTGCTCAGCGCAGGGTGGCTGACGCCACAGCTCAGGGTTTTGGTTTGCCCGTGCCGTGCCCAAGAGCATCCTCTGGTGTTTGGGTGTTCACCTCGAGGGGCTTGGTTTGCAGGTTCGAAGGCAGCACCACGCGGCCTTTCAGAGCCCTTTGGAAGCAGGGTGTTTTTCAGCAGGTCCTGGCGTGCTTGGGCAGCCAGCACAGAGCAGACTCACAGCTTGCTCCTGTTTCTAGCAGGCTTTCCCCAGAGAGCCCTTGTACCCCACGGAATTGAGAGCAAAATCAGCTGAACGCCTCAAAACCATTCACGAATGGCGCGTGGACCCGCGCCGTTTATTTATCACCCCCTTGACTCGATTCCTTTGGGCCACCTCCTGGCCCTGGCCGCTTCCAGGCGCACCCTGCCTGAGGCTGGTGACCAAACGCCGCTCCCCTCTCCCAGGGTTTTGCTCTCGTGCAGCTGAACGCTCGGGTTTGGTTCGTGTGAGCGAAGGGTGCCCAGCGGGGCAGCGCTCCCTGCCCCTGCAGCACCTGCAGCCAGGTTGACGGCGCCCTTTTTAACCTTGCCTGTAGTTCAGCAGTGGTATTCGCGTTTCCTACGGTTACAAATCATGGTGTGCGTGATCTTGTGATGGTAAACGCAGTGATCGAGTCATTTGTGTCACTCGGATGTTTCGTAGTGACTTCTTGCGTACGCTTATGTCCTGAAAACATCTTGGGAGTAAATGGCAGAGCTGCCTCTGCTCGTGTCGTGGCACCAAAACGAAGGGAAAGTTGAAGAGAACAGATGCCTGGAACAAGCTTGGCATCAGCATAGCCTGTGAGGGTGTTTTAAACGATGCCTCTTGTTTTATGTTTTTGTTTTATCTCGGGGCTCGACGCCAAGCCACCCAGCATTTTTTGGTAGGTTTCTGGGTAGAGCCAGACGAATGTTAGGGTGGAACTCGGCTTTGATGTTCACCTACTCTCAGCACGCAGCCTCAAGATAGCGCAGCTTTTTCCAGGAATGGTGGAGATTAATCAAAAGGCAAATAAGATGTTTTTACCAGCACTTGACATTTCGACTCTTCTATGAAAATGAGTGGGCAGGAATTGCTGCCTGCGTCACTGAGTGGGAGTGGAGGGGAGAACTTTTAACCGATTCGATCGAATGCTCAGTAAATCATGACATTTGTGTGATGAGTAATTTTAAAACTCGAAGCAACCTGGACAACAAAGCGTGTTGTTTTGGTTGTTTCCTGAATGGAAGGAGGTGTTTTGAAGGGGTGATACCGGCAGAAATGCTTCAATGCAGACCGTGTTTACTACTGGGGCTGGCGGTGTGAGCCGTGAGTAACCGGGACCTGGAGCTGAGGATTCCTGACCAAATGACACGGAATAAACGCAACGGGTAACTGGGTGAGCGTGTAACGCCTTACCAGCGGGACGCCTTTAGATAACTCTTCAAATGCCCATCTCTTATTCTGGATTTTGATGGTTTCGCTGAGCAGCTGTGGGCGTTATTGTCTGAAGCCTGAGTGGTGAAGGGTTTTATGGCTCCAGCGTCTCTCCCCTTCAGGCCAGTCACTTTTATCATTAGAGTTACACAGGAGGTCAGGGTTTTGTTCTTCGACCATTTTCAGCCAGCACAGTTCGGGTACGATGTCTTTTCAAGCTATGCTCACCATGAAAGTAAAAGTTTGTCACAAACAGCACAAGTCCGGAGCTGCAGCTTCGCCGTTCCTCGGGTGTTCAGAAAAAGCGTGTGAAAACTGGTGCTTTGATGCCAGGCTGACTTTCCCCAGTAACAGCATTACAAGGAAAAGCACAGGCTATTGTTGGTTTAGGACATTGCCTGATCTTACTCATGCTAATCACATCAGCTAAAACCCATCGGTAAGAAGGCAATCTGGTGGTGACTGGGGGGGATGGAGGGAAACAGGGCAAGCGTTAGCTTGGAACTTGGTGTTGGCATGCCCTTTGGTAAGGCTCCTCTGCCCTTCTTCCAACGTGCTGGCTCTGATGCCTGCCTGGCCTTGCGTGAGTTGCTTCAGGGAATTAAAATTGAAAAAAAAAAGTATGTAGTGAGTCTTGTTGGGAGCCTAGTACAAGTACCTGCGAATGGAAGGAGCCTTCTGTATTTACAGACCACCTAAAGGCGAGCGGGTGCCACCTCTGCAGCGCAGCGTTTTGTTGTGCCTGGCTCCTGATCTGTCGTTTTTCTCTTTTGCAGGACCCGTCGGGGCACAGCCCCTGCTCATGGTGCCCAGACGTCCTGGCTATGGCACCATGGGCAAACCCATTAAACTGCTGGCCAACTGCTTCCAAGTTGAAATCCCAAAGATTGATGTCTACCTCTATGAGGTGGATATCAAACCAGATAAGTGTCCTCGGAGGGTGAACAGGTAAGAAGGTGAAATCTGTCTCCTAAATTATTCTTGTCCTGATGTTTTTAAGCAGAGGGAGCTACTGAAGTAAATGCAGTCTGTGTAGTTTGTCTGAGCATCCACAGAGCAGGTGAGAGTTGTGTTGTGCTCGGCTACGTGCAGGTTCTCACGGCTCTGTGAGATGGGTGCAGAACCTTCTTTTGGTTGGGTTGGGTGCTATAAAACGAGCCAGCAGGTAGTGGTCACGGTACTTTGTGACTGGTTTGATGGCAACCTCTGTTCCTCAGGGTATCAGAAATACGGTATGGCTACAGGCTGTGACTCTTTTTAGTAGAAATACTGGCTACTAAATCATTTCCATTGGCAGGTATCTGCTCCTGGGGGCGTTTTTGTCCTCGGCTGATACCGAGATGTGCTGCAGCGTTGGTTAATTCCCAAACTCAATTAATATGGGATCGGAAGCTAGCGTCTGAAAGCCACCTCTGTAGGTGTGGGAGGAGACGGGAAGGCTTCTGTTAGGAGCAGTGGTATGAAAGCGCTGCAAACAAACTCGTTTTGCCCTTGTAAGAGATATTTCATGGAATCAGCATTGTGTTTTTGAAGTGATCAGGCTTGGTTTGAGCTCCACGTGTGACCTCTCTGTTAGAGCATTTTGTACAGTGCATTGTACCTCATCTTGTTTTCATGGCCGCTGGGTCTTAGGTCAATTAAATCCCTTCCTACTCTTTTGTATTTCTGGGTTGCTAGTTAGATGGAGAGAGTATTTCCATGCTCTGGATCCCCATTCACTTGGTGACCCAACAAATTGCCCATTTGGGGTTCTTGATTCTTCAGCCTTATCAGATTGCTTGTACAGCTTCTTATACATGGCCTTGGTGTATTTTGTCCTAAACTTTATAAATTTTGGTAGCCGCAGAAGCCCCTTTGGACAGTGCTGTAAATTGAAAGCCTGATATTGTAGCTAAAATAATCTATTTTTTGTTTTTCAAAGGTGACGACCTTTTGTATCTCCTGTGTTTCTTCTCTGCATTGAATAAGGTTTTAGGGGGAGTTACTTGGTAGTCTCTTGTGAAATCCATTTAGTCAGTTAGAAAGTTTAGCACAGCTGAGAAGCAATCTTTTCCTTTTTCATCCACGAAACCCTGGATTTTGCATTTTAACAATAATACGAAGCCAGTGCCTGATTCTGGCTGGTGATTTTTTCCCCCTGCTAGTTGAAAACTGCAGTTACGAAGGCTGTGTAAATGCCTACATCAAATAAAAATTAAAAGGAAACTAATAAATTTCTAAAATAGAGGTATGGTAGTCCTGTGTGTATTAATATTTAATATAATCTCACTGTTATGAGAAGTTAATTTACTGTATTGTTAAATGAAGAAAGCTTGTGAAACCACGGGCCTAGGAATACAAAGAGAATATAAACCGCTCTAAACTGACTTGCTGGTTTGTATGACTTTCAGATAAATGCCACTTCATTTAAATCTATTGACTAAAAAGTCTTTTTTTTGCATGGAAACGCAGGATTAAAATAGACTAAAGGAAGCTTTAAATCAAAGCTATCGGAACTCTGATCACTCATGCAGGCAGGGTCTGTGATTCTCTGTGTAGTGAGGTTTTTCTTTAAAAGTGGGGAAAAAAACTACAGATGCTGGAAAATAGTGAACTTGAAATTGTATTAAGATAGGGGTGAAGCTTGATTTTAAAAACAAATATTTCCCTTTCATGGTCCTGCTTGGAGGGTAATTTCAAGCTTGCTTCCAGAATTAAATCTGTTTATCAAAGCTTGTCTTAGTTGGCTGTGCTTTAGATAAAGGCTGTGTCTTCCGAAATTTTCAGCTTTTGTGGAGAGAGGCAAAAGTATTTAGTCTGTAAAGTAGTTCTGTGTGAAATTGTAGATATTTTTGTGTAGTAACAATGATTTCCTGAAGGCTGTTGGCAGCCGATACACCTTAGCACATTCCCTTGGTCTCAGGTTATCTATCTGTATACATTGCTTCTGACCCTTTTAGGTTAGGGAGCGCTCGTTGTTTCTCAGAAGTGCTGTTTACAGCTTGGAAATAATTTTCAGTGCTTTTTGAATGAGGTTTCTCATTCATAAATCTTAATTTGTTGTAGCATAGGTGTAGCTCGGATGCACGTGTAACTTTGTCCCATCAACTTCCTATTTCTGTTTCTTTCTATTCCTAATCTGCCTTGCTTTTCCTTATTCCTGGTACCAAATGGCAGAAGAGGTTGGCTGGCTTTTGTCAAGGTTAGCTAAAAAGGCTAACTGAACACAGGCAACCTAAGAAATTGATTTAATAATCACGTTTACAAATGATAGACTTAATTAATTTGCCTTAATGTGATAGCAAACAGTATGTAAAATAGTGCTCCTATATAATCTGAAAGCTGAGGGTAAGTCTTCCGTGCATATTGTTTTATTTTTTCCCCAAAGTAGGGAACCATGAAATTGGTTAGTTAAAAATAATCCTACTTTACCAACTTTAAAGCATGGAACAATGTAGGAGATGTTAGTTAAAAACTGCAAGAGCCTGGCTGAATGAGCCCAGTAAAAGAATACGGCGTCTGCCGAGTAAGTGCCTCTGCGAGGGCTGTGGCTTACGCAGAGAAGAATGGCTTTTGTTCGGCTAAATTGAAATCGGCGTGCTGGACTATACATCCTTTGAAGAAGTTTCATAGAAATATGTTTTCCCCTTTCTCCTCATGCTGTGACAATTACTGCTGAGAAGTCGGTGGGTTTCCATAGGCTCAGCTCCCAAAATAGTTTCTGACTGACATCTTGGCTGCTTGGATTGGGAATAAATAGGTTTTTAAGTCTAATTTTTGAAGATTTTGCTGACCAGCTGCTGCTTTTAAAAGTCACTTGCACCTTTGCTAGCTTCAACCTGTATGGAGGCTTTAAAGACTTGAGTTTCTCTTGTGTTTCCTTTCCCTTTCCTTGGCGGTGATGTTCTTTACCACTGTTTCCGCTGTGTCGTAAACTGGAAAGCGGAAGGCAGTAACGCCTTGCCTTGAAGCTGTCAGTCTGTGTGAGAGCAGGAGGTGACTCTGGCATGAGTTTTGTTTCCCAGAGCCTCTTCCTCGTCCCTCCTGCTCTGTTCTGGTCCCTGATGTGCATCCATCTGCATTTGTCATGCGATGGAGCTGGCTGCTGCGCACGTAGCACCGTGCGTGAGGGAGCGGGGTGCCAGAGCATTTAGGGATTTGGGGGCAAAAGGACTTGTGCCAGGGCACAACCGAGTACTGAGTAGACACATTAAAGCGGCTTTAGTGTGCTCTGCTTTTGGCCGGTGAAAGGACTTGGATGCTGAGAACCGAGTGAGTTTCTCTTCAGCTTCTCCAAGTCCCAGCTGGGAGGTGAAAGTGCTGCTCTCACCCTGCTCGAAGAGGAAGCTGGTGTTTGTTGTCGGAGTGCTTTAGGCTAATATTGCCGGGTCAGGAAATGGCATGAGTAAGCTTCTGCGTTGCTACTTATGTGTATGCTGAAGAAGGAAAGTGTTTAATTTCTGTAGAATAAGGGAATTATGACGCATCGAGACAATTTGGGGTGCCACTGAAGCACAAAGAATCCCCAATGAGTTCAAAATGTGAAGGCTTGTTTCAGTCAGAGGGATTGCTGAAGTCTCTTTGCACCCGATGTACGTACTACTTGCGTTGAGAAGACTTCTTTCATGTGAGATGAAAATTTGGTGTTTTTTTCGAGTGTAAGTTCAGTGCTTGTGTCCCTTTCCAATGGGTTCCTATTTCCTTATTGCCATCAGCTCGCAGTAAAGTTAGCAGAATCTAACAATGCAAATTTGATCTTTACTTGATTTTATTGAAAAATCTTAGGTTGTTAATGACAAAGGTAAGACTTTTATTAGGCCACCTCAGGTTTTTTTATAAAACATATACAGAATTCAAAACCTGTTAGCTGAAGAGCAGATGTGTGTTACTGGGTACGGCGTACAATTCATTTGTATGGTTTCCGTGGGATGCTGTTGCTCTGTACCGGGTTTTCATAATAGCTTGTGGGTTTCTTCCAAGGGAAATGCATCCTTGCTTTGGATATAAAGGTTATGGAAAGGTCTCAGCCAATTCTGGCACTTTCTGTTTGATTTTAGCAAAATTACTTTCTGGTGCTTGAGCATTTGCACTGATGGTGATTTGATTTTGTAGCGTTTCTCTGTTATCGTAGCTGCCGCGTGCGGAGATCCTCTGGGGAATATCGGTGGGTGTTGTGTAAGCGACTTGAGCGGTGTGTTTATTGAAACTGCCTCGGCAAAATGCAGCGTGTGTGGGAGCCGGTTCCAGCATGAAACTTCTCTGAAAACATTTTCAATGTAAATATCAACTTTTCTAGGGAGGTGGTGGACTCAATGGTGCAGCATTTTAAAGTGACAATATTTGGGGACCGTAGACCAGTTTATGATGGGAAAAGAAGCCTTTATACAGCCAATCCACTTCCTGTGGCCACTACTGGGGTAAGACAACTGGAAAAACAATGGTACTTGTAACAGCTGCTTAGAACAGCAAAAGAAACAAGCCCAACTTCTAATATTGCTGAATTCGGAAAATATCTCAAGGTATCTGTGCTGAAATAGTCCTTTTAATGTATTTTCTGTAAATTCCAATATATGTAAATATATTACATACATATTACATAAATATATTACATACATAGCATGTCATAGTTGCATCCAGAACCTCCCCTAGAATTTAATCACCTCTTTCTACAGCGTAATCTATTAAATAGTTTCACAGGCTGTAATACAGCTTACTGTGAAGTGCTGTTAATAAATTAAACTCCAGTTTCTTTGGAATGAAGAGTTTTCTAATTCAAGATGACAGTTCCATGAACCACATCTACAGTTCGCTTTATTTAGTGCATTGAATTATGTACTTAATCAAATGTGCTATATCCTAATTATCTCGGGTTTTGAGTCTCTGGCCCATTTATGGGAAGGAGTGAAAATACCTGTCCATCGATCAAAACAAAGGGGGTCTTGGTGTGCTGTTAAAAGCAGATCCTGAGATCTGTCCTTTTGCAGGGACAGCAGATAATGAAATAATCAGTTTAAGTCAAGAATTCTACATCAGAATTTTTTTGTATCTTAAGGATATTTGGTGTATATGGACTGTTAGTAACTGCATTTAAGCTGTCAGACGTAGCTTCTGGATAAACCTTGCAGTCCAGCTCTTACCTAGGTGTATTTTAATACAGGTATCTAACAGATTAATAGGGAGTGTGGGGGCACTGATACTTGCAAAATAGATCCTCCTTTCCCAGCTACAAAGTAGGTGGTTCTGCTCCAACACTGCCTCTGATTTCAGGTGTTAGAGGTGACAAACGAATCCTAGCACGCTCAAGAATTAAACAGCAACTTTCTTTTTTCCCCTCAACCACCCAGGTGGATTTGGATGTGACATTACCAGGAGAAGGTGGAAAAGATCGTCCCTTCAAAGTGTCAATAAAGTTTGTTTCTCGGGTGAGCTGGCACTTGCTGCATGAAGTTTTGACAGGAAGAACCTTGCCTGAGCCTCTGGAACTAGACAAACCTATCAGCACTAACCCTGTTCATGCTGTCGATGTGGTGCTACGACACCTACCCTCCATGAAGTAGGTTCACTGTCTTCCTGCAGTCTGTCTTTACCTGAAGTATCCCCACTGGGAGACCTTCATCCCTGTTTTTTCACAGGTGAAAAGAAAAAAATGATTGTTCCCTCATGCAGCACACCTGATTAGTAGAAGTATGTATTTCTGTAGACATTTAAACTCCAGAGCAGGTGATGTGTTTGTTTGGAAAGATCCAGAAACAGGAGATGCTTATACTAGGTCTTAATTGAAAGATGGAGAGTTTACAGTATGCTAGAGCACTGCTTCCACATCTTCTGTTCAAGACCAGCCAACTTGCATACATGATGACTATCTAAAAGCATGAGTCTCTGGTTCATTGATATACCCATCAATGGTGCATGGTTCTCATGATTTAAATACACTGTTGAGACTAGATCCTGTCTTAACCACGTCTTAATCTTTATCTCAGAACCCTGAAATGTTAGAGAAGGCCACATCAATTTTTGCCTTGGGCCTTGGAAGTTACTTTTGGATTGCTGGCTTTACCTCACACTGGTGTTTTTCATTGGGTGTCAGTGACTCTTAGAAATGATCTGTGGTTTTGTGGAAGCCAGTCTTCTTCAGCTACCCAGATCCTAAGGAAATGTGAAAGACTGTTGTGTCTGTACTAATGCCTGGACGTTTTGAATGTAAGGAAGCATGGAGGTTTGTGGACTTCTCTTTTCTAGTCAAAAAGCATTAGTTTCTCTAGTTCTTCGTTACCACTGCAGTTTTAATGCAGTGTACACCAAGAGACGTAATCAAACGTTCTCTAGTAAAACATGCAAAATGATGTTTGGAAGTCAGTCCGGTATATACAGTGCTATTGTACAGAACCGGTGCTGGGATGGAAGTTACACTTAATAAAGTGGAAGATCAGAAAGGAGAAGTAAACTTGTTGCAAAAACTAGTAAACGTTTTGTCTGAATTTAAAAACACTGCAATGGAAACACCAGCATTCAGTGTATTGTTTAAACTTGACACCAATGCCAGTGCACAAATTTCCAAAAGAGAATAATGCCGTGTGTTATGATCTCTTAAGACAGCTTTTTTATCTTATATTGGAAAAGTGATAGCATAAATGAGTGGTCATCTTTTTTGGCTAGGTATACCCCTGTGGGCCGCTCCTTTTTCTCAGCTCCGGAAGGCTACGATCACCCCTTGGGTGGCGGCAGGGAGGTCTGGTTTGGATTCCATCAGTCTGTTCGGCCTGCCATGTGGAAGATGATGCTCAATATTGATGGTGAGTTGGGATTCGAGTTGAAAATAAAAATCTTAATGCTTTGCCTCTAAGAATATGTGACCTTGAAATTCAATCTGTTTACTGTCATGTGCTTGCGTTTATGATACTAAAACTTAGGCAACAGAGTAACTTCTGCTGCCTTCTGTGCTGAAGGATTTAGTAACCGGGAGCCATCTAAAATAATTTCTTGCCTTTTTTGTAAAGAAGAGTTAAAATAGTTTGGGGTATTTTGCTAGAATTTGTACCAGAATAAGCAAACTTCCAAACTTTAATCTCTTTGTGTGCAAGGGATTTTCATCTGAAATACTTGGGTCTTATGGCTCGGTTTAAAGATTTAGTATTTGTAATATCCTTCTAAAATGGAACGTTAACTGTAAAGGCAACCGGTTACAGGAGTTGTAATGACACTAGTTGAGTGAGATTGTAATAATAAAGAGTATGCATGCATACTTTGGCTTTCTCTTCTGCCAATTCAGACCAGACCTCTATGGCAAAAGCTACCTAGAATCCTGGTCTTTTTTTCATTTTTGTTGTCATGCCGGCGTTTGAGCGGAAGTTTACCTGCCATATTAAAAAACAAAATCCTTTATAGGGAGAGAAGGCCTATAAAACAAGCACAGCTTGTTTTCCTTCTTCACTTCTGTTCTGGTGCATCCACAGAAGACGGACAGATTGCTTAAGATGTCTCTGTGCAGCTGTCCACAGTAGGTGGTGTTCAGTGCTTACAAGGAAACTGTAAAGTGTGTCACAAATACTTATGTAAATAGGGCTAATTAAGGTGGGCTTTCTTATGCTAAATCAGGTCTGCTTTGCTACACTTTAAGTCCCAGATGAATGTACTTGAGATCAGCCAGTGCATGTGCCAGACTCCTTGTGTCTGTAGGCACTCCGAGTCTGCCTGGTAGCTAAAGCCCCTATTGAAAAATGTCAGGGTTTGAGATGCAGGTGCTGCCTAAAACTTTCTGTAATTCACATTCTGTTCTCTCCTGTTTGAAATGCTTTCTAAAACCAATGCAAATAGCCTGACTTCTTGAACTTTGTTAAACACTCCAAGTCAGCTTGTGTGTAGAGCCTGTCTTAAAGCGTAATGAAAATGTCACGTAACGCTGAGCTTTCATAACAAAAATGTGCATGTCCACTGCTGGGGTTTGCCTGAATTGGGAATGATACTCATTTAACATCAGATCGCAGAATCATCTAGGCTGGAAGAGACCTCCAAGATCACCGAGTGATGGGCTCGCTCTTTTAAAATGGGCTCGCTCTTTTAAAATTACCACTCAAAGAGCAACTATGACTTAGTTATTCTTTGAAAAAGGAATGTAAAAATATTTCCCGTCTGAGAAATAACCAATCCTAGCATGTGTGCAAGGTACTGAGATAACTACTGCTCAAGGAGGACAGAGGACAAGAGTATTAATTTGTACCAATTTATGATGCACTGCGCCATTACCTTCTGCGAAGGTAGCTTTTCCTGTCAATGTTAAAAAGCATAGTAATTGTTCTTGCAGTAGAACCTTTTCAGTCCTTTCTGGGAATGAGGCACTCAATAACTTTATCTTAAAGACACTCACTAACTTTGCCTGTAAGCAACAGTTTATAGGCTGATCACTATGTTGCGGTTTAAGCTGTAAGGATTACATTCAAATCCCATCATATGATTTTTTTTTTCCTGTACAACTTCATGCAAGGTTCGTTGCAAAATCGGTTTCTCTCTCTGTATCACTTTTGCTGCTATGGGAGACGAACGGCGCGCTGCCAGCCGCTGGGGGTGTAAGCTATTTGTGTTCATTCAGTAGTCGGCATCCGGAGGTGGTGGCCGGCGTGCGTCATGCGAAGCTGGCAGCCTGCTGCAGTGACACACGTCTGAAGAATGCTTGGTTGTATCAGCACAGAGATGTGGTGGTTTGGGTACACGACATCTGGGAAACTAAGAAAGTGCTTGTCCACTATTTCACTTCTGTTGTTGCTATTTAGAGTTTGAAACAGGGATTATCTTATATTAGAGCGGTAGCCTAGAGCTACCTCACATTTCTTACTAAAAAGTGTTGTTTCAGTTGCTTATAACTTTGCTAAGCACATAGTTTGTGGTCTTCCTTCTGTGGAATGAGTCAACTGTCTTGCTTAAATACAGTATGTTGTCACTTAGTGTGACTGGGGCATTAGTACGCAGGGAGGGTAGGAGATATTGGTGGATCAAGGGCTGCACTAAGCACTCCAGTAACATAATTTGTGTACTAAAAATCGTGCTTATGTAGCTAGCAAATACTCAAGTAATTGATCAGATCTCATGTCATTGCTTGTAGCTCGATACAGAGTTGACAGAGAATGTCTCTTTGGGACATTACAGCTCTCTAGAAATAAATGCTACATGGGCAAAAACCCTTCCAAAACCCAGAAGTGCAAAGTAGTTGTAGGTTGATGATACTGGGGACTGATGTGTCACCGTGGGTTTTGTTTGTGTGTTTATTGCAAACCTTGCTAATCTGTTTTGAAAGTGAGTGCTGCACAACATCTTGTTGGGGATTAGTTGGAATCGTTAAAAGCATTCACTTATCTACTACTTGACAGCATTCTGGCTTGCCTTTTTTACACGTGATATTCTGTTCTTTTTAGTTTCTGCCACTGCCTTCTACAAAGCACAACCTGTAATTCAGTTTATGTGTGAAGTTCTTGACATTCATAATATTGATGAACAACCGAGACCTCTGACTGATTCTCATCGGGTAAAATTCACCAAAGAGATAAAGGGTGAGTAGAAATGTTACTGTCCTGTCCCAGGTAACTCAAGGTAATTCCAAGAATTTGCTCTAACTGGAAACCCTCTTGTTAGCACACATCAGAAGGGCCCTGGGACTGCTGGGAGAATTGCAGTACGTGTTTGTAGTTCTAGTCCTGAACGAGACAATGTGGCTCTGCAGAAACGAAAAATGAGAGATGTTCCCAGTGGCTTAAAGAGGGAAAGGGCAAGTGTGTTGTTTATTGCCTGGTTAGAGGTAAATGGCTGTTGCCTGCTGGCTGGCTAACCTTTTAGAGGCAGGGGTCATCAAGGCCATAGTGGTATTGTGCTGTAGGTCTCCCGCTGTTTAAATGCTGAGGTAAAATGAACATTGATTTCAAAGCTCACATCATTGATTCTTTGAGAGTATGCTATTGCGGTGACTACTACTTCTAACAACTGATTACCTTATGGAAAAATAAGTACGACTTGATAACTTGCAGCTGAAGGCCAAATTCCATTCCAGAGTATTGCATAAGCTACTGGCCAGAGTAGTTGCACTTAATACATGCTACTTTTCTTTGTGTTTTCCCATACCCTTTCATTCCGGTGTAATTTGCAGAGAGAGAAGCTTTGAAAAGAGTTCAGCTCTTCAAAGCTCTGCTCTGAAATGCTTGTGTTACCTGATGCAAGACAAGACTGTATTGAAATACTGGCCAGCAAATAATAAATCTGAACTATAGTCAAGGATTGATGTGCTTGCTCATGGAATAGTCATTAGCTGGGAAAAACAAAAAAGCCACCTTTAAGGAAATATTTATAGTAGTCCTAGCGTGCTTCCTTTTTACATTTGTCTGTCTTTGTTCTGGAAGACCAGTAACTGGAGAACGAGAAGCTGCCTCTTCTCATGCCTCAGACACTCTGTCACCATAGTCAGAAAATATTAGAAGGTTACCTTTGCTGTCAATATTTATTTTTATTGCTGTAGTATCAGGGAACTCCAGCCGAGATGTGATTATGTATAGTGAAACAAACCCTGCTTTAAAGAATTTGCAGTTTCTGTGAGCTCTGAGGGAGGGTAGTGTCTTCTGTGGTGTCACAGCAGGTTAATGACAAAGCAGTGAACAGGTTCCAGATATCGGTGTATTCAGTGCTTCATGGCTCATGTTTTGTATTTCCTTTTCGTGCTATATCAGGTCAATGGTAGCTTTTTTTTTTTTGATTATGCCATCCTCTTAAGTAATACTGATGTTAATGCTGTAATTAGTGCTGTCAGGAATCAGTGAAGCACAGTTAACGCTTCTCTGGGATGTCTGTGCACCAAGTAAAGTGGTCGTGGTATCTCCTCTCTGGGACTGAGGGACCTGATTTGATCTGGGGTATTCAGTCTGTGATCCGCAGTCCACATGAGCCTTGACAGGATGAATCATCTTGCTTCTGTTAGTGGACTGTAGTGGAATAATTTGGGTAGGAATGCTGTTTTTCAACTGTCTTGTCTTCCGTGGGGCTAGGGAAAAGCATAACAACGTGGCCATGCTATGCAGCACCCGTGTGATAAGCTCAATACTTCCAGCAGAGGTTGTCTATTCTGTGTACACTACTGGCAGGCAGTGCTTGCAGTTTATAGAAATAACTGCTGAAAATCTGATGAGGCTGCTGTCGTTGCTGTCAGTATTTACTGTGGTTAGACAATAATGTCTGGTGAGCCTGTGGCATATAGGGTGGGTGCTTTTAGGCCAGATCTTCAGCTGCTTGAAAGCTAAAGAAACTTGGTGAAAAGTAAAGAAAATTATAGGCTGACTGTGGTTGCGAGGCTAGGAAAAGTGAACATAAGGGAGAAATCTGCCTTTGCCCTTTTAATTTTATTGTAACTGCTGGTTTTAAGGGCAATACAGCACTGAGAATGAGAACAAAAGGATACAGTAAAAACAGCACTCTCTATCCGAGGTTAGTCATATGTCTGCTGGATGAAACTGCAATGAGAAATTCAGATGACATTGAATGTTAAATATTTTACATTGATTTGTTTTTGAGGAAAATACCTGATTAGTCAGAAATCCACTTAAAATGAAAGCAGGATGTTTAGAGAATAATAATTTTTTGTTCGGTGCTGTTTGAGCTCTGACCATGACAGCTACTGGATTAGAACATACTCATAAGAAAACTTGTGTCTCCTGTGAAAACTTTTGTGTAGCTATGACATAATTTTTTTTGTATTTCTGTGCAGGTCTAAAGGTAGAAGTGACTCATTGTGGAACCATGAGGCGGAAATACCGTGTTTGTAATGTCACAAGAAGGCCTGCAAGTCATCAGACGTAAGATGCTTTTTGTCAGAGCACAGAATGTGTAACAGCTTGGCACTGAATATGTAATGGGATCTAATATTCATTTGGGGATTGTTGATACTTGCCAACTAAGCTTTTGGAAAGTTTGATTAAAATATATATTTCTTCAGCTTTCCTTTACAGTTAGAAAATGGACAGACTGTGGAGAGAACAGTAGCACAGTATTTCAGAGAGAAATACAACCTTCAGCTGAAATATCCTCATCTTCCCTGCCTACAAGTGGGACAGGAACAGAAACACACCTACCTGCCTTTAGAAGTAATGCATTTATTCTGATAAATCAGCTCGTTATTGGTAGGCGGTATCTTTTTGCGGGATGTAAAGAAGTAGTGCACTTTGTAGTACAAGCATGTTTGCATATTTACATATTTTTTATTTCCTTATGCCTTATTTTACCATTGACTACATTTTTAAGGAGCTTTAAAGGTTAAACAACTGCATACTTTCGCTTAGCTCTAAACGCATTGGAGGTGTGTTTTGTAATGGTGGCATAGTACTGTACATGTATGTTGGGATCTGTTTCTAAATGTGGATTTTTCTTCAAGGTATGTAATATTGTGGCTGGCCAGCGGTGTATCAAGAAGCTAACGGACAATCAGACATCGACTATGATAAAGGCCACAGCAAGATCTGCTCCAGATAGGCAAGAGGAAATAAGCAGATTGGTTAGTTCTTACATTTCAGTTTGGTGTGACCCTACTCAGTAAATGACACTGGACTAAAGCACACTAATGCCTTGACCCCAGCCTGACAATTATTTTAGTGGGTCACAGCCTGCTGCTTATTTGCGAAAAGTATCTTATGTTGTGTTCTTCAAGCCACCTGTAGGTTTCCTGAATGAATGACTGAATGTTTGACTGCTTTCCTCGGTACAAACTTAAATATTTTCACCAAAGAACTCCAACGTATATCTTTATCTTTTTATACGTCTGCTGCTGAATCCAGTCACTCTAAACAGTAGTGTGTTAGCTGACTTGAAATGTAAGGCTTGAATATTTTTAGTGGAATATTCTTATAAGCAGATCTGAAATGGTCTGTTTTGAGCTGACATGTAACACGTAAAAACTCTTCTAGGTGAGAAGTGCAAATTACGATGCAGATCCATTTGTTCAAGAGTTCCAGTTCAAAGTCCGGGATGAGATGGCTCATGTGACAGGGCGTGTGCTCCCAGCTCCAATGCTGCAGTATGGAGGACGGGTGAGGTTTTGGGGGTTTTAATTTTGGTTCTGTTACGGTTTTCAAAGAGTGATTTCCCATGCACATTGACAATTACAACCACTTCATTTACGTTGTGCAGTACAGGGATCGGAATTCAAATGGCAAGCTTTGTTTTTTTTTCTTACCCTAAAACTGTAAATAGCATAGGGTTTCTCATTTTCATTCACTTGCATGTCAGTGTGTTTTTTCTGTTTCCACAGAATCGAACGGTGGCAACCCCAAGCCATGGAGTATGGGACATGCGAGGGAAGCAGTTCCACACTGGTGTTGAGATCAAAATGTGGGCTATAGCTTGTTTTGCAACGCAGAGACAATGCAGAGAAGAAATACTGAAGTAAGGCATGTCATAGTTCAGGCTTTGGACGGTTCTCTTAATGAAACCATTTAGTAAAAGCATGAATGCAGCAAATTTAATGAGCATTTTATCTAGCTTTACACTTATAAGATGTTAGGGAGATAATTCAAGCTGCTTCCTTGCTGGAAGCTACAGTCAAAACACTGTTTCAGTCTTGTGACATTGCTGCTTTGCATTTTAGCATCTTGAATGGAGTACTAGAGGCCTCTAAATGTTTTTCAGTTCTGGCCTATGGTATTTTAAAGGTGTATGGCCGTCATGTAATGCATGTTTTAAAAATGCTGCTTTGAAAGTTAGGTGGAATTCTTTTCTCCATTTGAGTAACAGTTCTTCTGCCAACTTTATGCTTTGGTTGACGTGTGCTCTTGCTGGTACAAAAACCCAGTAAACTTCTCATCTTTAGGGGTTTTACAGATCA